>JAVGVS010000157.1:484354-801854 GCA_032718565.1 Distichodus sexfasciatus | reverse complement strand
ATTGATGGTGTTCCGTGCACTCGGAATCACCTCGAGATAACTCGAAAAACAGAGGATGCTGGGTGAAGAGTTCTCTAAGATTTAAAACAAGAAAGCTTGTCCAAAATTAGGCCAAGAAATAAAAACAAGAGCAGTAAGGCAAAAAAATCCTCTGACAAAAAAACTTAAATTAGCCCAAATCACTGTAAACCCCATCAACATGTACACAACTAAACAGGACACTCCAACACTAAGCCAAAAAAACAAAAAAAAGGCTCCAACGATAAGACAAAACATAATGAAAAAATTAATAACAGAGAAAGCTTATCCAAAAATTAAGCCAAGAAATAAGAGAACTCCAACAATAAGCTGAGAACTGAGAAAACTCCAACAATAAGCAACAATATGTCAATAAAAGCAAGACAACTTTAAGAATAAGACAATAACTAAGAAACTACAAAATATGCCAAAAAATAGCAACAAAAAGCCTAGAAAACTCATCCATCAATAAGACATAAAACAGGAACGCTCCTCCAACAATTAATCAATAAACAAGAAAACTTGCCAGAAACCCAAGAGAATGATTCACATTCCTGCTTGGGGTCTGTAGTTTTTCTGTTAACATCTAAAGATCAGTCGCTTGCCAGATTGTAAAAAGAACTGGAACCCAAACCAAAGATTGGAATGGAAAATTTAGCTGCACCATTTAAAGGTTGATTTGTGGCCTTAATTTTACAAAGTGTGCCTTGAAATCTGTGACTGTGAAAGACCATTTAAGTTTTGGCTATTAAGACAAAAAAATGTTTATCATCACCATCATCATGATTCTGTTCTTCATTTTTGTCTCAGTCTCCCAAATCAGCCTTTATCAGTGCTGCTAAAAAAGCCAGATTGAAGTCGAACCCGGTGAAAGTGCGCTTCGCTGAGGAGGTCATCATCAACGGTCAGGTTCCGGTAAGTTCTAGAATAGTTTCTGACCTCAGTCACACTGCCAGTATCATTGCTCGATGGTTATATTGAGTAGATTCTACCTAAATCACGTGTCAAAACAATATGGTTCATGTTTTTACTAATAGTAAGTAGAGATTTAATAATAAAAGGTGAGATTTTTCAATTTTAGCTTGTCTTAAATATAATAATAGATTTTTATATATTTGGCTTATTTCTTATTTGTTTTAGAATTTCATTAAATTTAGTTGTTCCACTTTGTTGTCAGATTCCCAATTTTTTTGCATTTCCCAGTTTTTTTTAACCTTCAAACAGTAATGCGCACGTTTGTTAAGCGAGGCCAAATTTGTTCAATTTTACAGTGGCAAAAAATCACCCGAAATCTCGCGATATTAAAAGGAGACGATATTTCTCGTCAAGAAGAAAAGCTGTCTCATGAAATAGTGGTGTTATTTTTGTGCCAAAATTCTCATCGCAAAGTGGAACTTTCGCCAGCAAAATATGGCATCTGTACGCGCTTAACTCTACCTTCATGCTCGCTGTACTTGGTACCGTGTTTTGAGTTGAATTACATTTTCATATATACTGTATATCAGTTCAGCCCCTGGTAAGATTTACTTACTTTACCCTGTTTGGTCCCTTTTTAACGTATACGTATGAGTTTCCCAACGTTTGCCTCACTAAAGATCTCGCTCTTTGTCTCCTGTAGGACACTGTGAAGGACAACTCTCTACTTTTCATGCCAAACGTTCTCAAGGTGTATTTGGAAAACGGACAGACCAAGTCGTTTCGTTTCGACAGCAGCACGTCCATCAAGGTGAGTTCCACGTCTCCTCTAGTAGGGCTGGCCCAAAGATCGAATATACTCGATACCGATGTAGTAAATGACTGTATCGTGACCATTGAGTACAAATCCTCACGTTAATGTTAAACGGGCAGCATGTACTTTACTTTCGCATTTGGCTTCACATGCGCTGCCTGTGGGCCCTCGCCACTCTAATGTGGAATGCCATCACACACACTCCAGTTCAGTCAAATCTTCCCCTTTATTACTGACAAAACTCATATTTTAGCTGATAAATGACAACAAACAGTATATTTAGCATTTATACAGTGATTTGGCAGACATTGTATCTGTTCACAGACACAAGTTCAGATACAGGTGCAAATTTTTAGGATAATACCAGTACCACTGGGCGATATATCCCCAAATCAACATCACGATTCATTGAAGATTTTAGCTCAATTATGTTTATGGCAGAATTATTATTTTTTGCCCTCACAGTCGACGAACAAGGTTTGTACTGTAAATATGCTCAACTGTTAAAGCTGAGATTTCTTAACTTTTTAAATAAGTGAAGAAAACATACACACACGTTGGTAATTGCCCAGTCCTACTGTAGCGTCGCCTTGACGTAACGGGAGCTGTGCTTTCTCCTTTGTGCGATTCAGGACGTTATTTTGACCCTGCAAGAGAAGCTGTCCATCAAGTGCATCGAGCATTTCTCCCTCATGCTGGAGCAGAGGAGTGAGGGCTCGGCCAGCAGGCTGCTGCTCCTGCACGAACAGGAGATGCTAACTCAGGTATGGTGGAAGAATCGTGTGAATGAAATTCTACATCATGATAAATGTCATGACCCTCATAACAAGAGTCCGATCAACGGTAGATCCTCTGGCTTAGCATCAGCCGCTATGAGAGAGCCACAGGACTCGGTTGATAATCAACTGGGAGCTGGAGCATGTGTATATACATGAGAGATTGACAGGCGTCCACTTTGGTATTCAGGAGCGAGCGTCGTTATTTATCAAAAGCTCCGGCCCAAGCACGGGAGAGGCCCTCAGAGCTTTAATGAGGGTCTGGATGAGGGTCGGACGGAGCGTTTTTTAAGCCTGACTGTACTGAAAAGGAAAAGGTTTAAATTGCGAGGATCATTAGTTGCTAATGTACACTATATTAGTTTCTAACATAGTTAACAACTATGCTTTTGGGAAACACACCCCTTTTTAATATATAGTGGTGTAACAATATGTATGAATGTTGGATTTATGTTTTCATTGCGATTTGAGTTTCCTTGATCATTGAATCAATATCATTGTATCGAAGCAGACTCATGTATCATCACGTAAGTGAAAGGGAATGTTTTTCTCTCTCTCTCTCTCTCTCTCTCTCTCTTTCTCCCCCTTTCGGCAGGTTACACAGAGGCCAGGGTCCCACAAGATGAAATGCTTTTTCCGAATCAGCTTCGTCCCAAAGGATCCGGTCGACCTTCTCCGAAGGGATGTGGTGGCTTTTGAATACCTCTATGTCCAGGTGAGAAGAAAACAAAAGCTGACTGAGATCAGAGACTGCAGCAGTGTATCCGTATTTGCTGATCTTGAGTCAGATGAGCTCTGACCCGGCCTTGTTCTCGGGTCAGTATTTCATTAAATTGTCTTCACTCTGTCCCGAATGCCATGTATTGAATGAAGAGTAGAACATCCTTTAACATCCTCAGGAGTAACATTCAGTGTTGGGGAGTAGCTAACTAAAATTAAAGGCGGCACTAACATAAGTTGAGATCACAACCTATTTAGGAGATAAGGAGAAGAAAAATAATGTTGATGCGCAGAAAGTATCTCTTTATAACATTGCTTGATATTTTTCCCCCTCACCCCCTACCGTTAAGAGCTGTAATGACGTGGTTCTGGAACGCTTTGGCCCGGAGCTGAAGTACGACGCTGCTCTTCGTCTCGCTGCTCTCCAGATGTACATTCTCACCCTCACCACGCGCCCCACGCAGAAGGTCTCCCTCAAATACATCCAGTGAGTCCAAACCCAGAGAAAAACAGTTAAAAGCCAATCTAACGGTGCAGTCTTTTTTTATAAGCTTTAGTAAACACCAACACATCAAGGTAAAATCTTCAAATAATATTGGTGTTGTTTTGAGGTGATATCGCCCAGCTCTGGTACATCCCTGTGCTGAACTTTGCTCACAGTTTGCCTCTGCTGTCTCAACAGAAAGCAGTGGGGTTTGGCTCTCTTTCTCCCTCCCTCGGTGCTCTCCAGCATGAAGGAGAAAAACATTAAGAAAGCCCTGACTCACATTCTGAAAACCAACCACAGCCTAGTGCCTCCTGGGAAGAAGGTGGGTCTCGATGCAGTTCATCTCATCTTCCCTTACACAAATTCACTGTTTTTTAGTATGTTAGTTGGGGTCTAAAGATCCGTTGATCTACATCGATACAATGATCAAAGAGCCTATAGCTTCAGTTCAAAATAAACCAAAATAAATCAGAAATCATACATATTGTAATATCATTTTACAGGCTTTAAATCAATGCATGTTGTTGTCCACTAAAACAACAGAATATTAAATCATAAGGGAAAAGGGAAAAAGAAAAGTGTGGAAGAGTATGGAATGAGAGATGGATTTTTACTTAATTCTGTTATTTCTCAGTATATAAAAGTAAAGGCTAAATATGTCTTATTGATTATGGTTCATTACAATAGAAATGTACAACACTAAATATTATCAATTTATTAAACATACTGTACATTTGATCATGGATCATGTTATCAATTAAAGTGATATGTTTAAAACCTTATATATATTTATATATATGCACGCCAGTTTGACTTCCCAATTTGAATCACTCAAAGGACAAATGTTTGTTATGGAACAGAGCTTTGATAACTTCATGCTAAAAATATCAGAAGAGTGACATCTGCTGGTTAAAAACAGGCAACACATAACACAATGTCAGTAATCTCTTCTGGAAGCCCAGTCCAACAAAGATGTTCTTGCATTTTTAAAGCATTATGAAAGGTTTATTATGTGCATAATTCTACATGTGAAAAGCATTAATTATGCATTAAGACTTTGTTCATATTTTAGAACGTTTAAATAATAAATGCATCTAATATTGTGCAGTTCATCTAAACCTCTCTTAATGAAAGAGAATAGTCCTGGGCCAACGGCACGTCCGTTTCAAATAAATATTACAGTTTAATGGTTATTTTCTTGAATAATGTGAATCTTAAATTACATCCTTATCATTTATTTTCCAGTTAACCATTTTGCAAGCTAAGGTTCACTATCTGAAGTACCTCAGTGAAATGAGATTATACGGCGGAAGAGTCTTTAAATCTATCTTACTGGTAAGTATTGATCTTATACAGTGAAATTTGGACTGAGTTATGGACTCTTTCTCTGTTACATAAAGGTCAGTATCAAGAATATCTTTCTTTTCTTTCTCCTTTTTCACCCAAAGCAAGGGGAGAAGCAAACGGACGTGACATTACTTGTGGGGCCGAGGTACGGCATCAGCCACGTCATTAATGCCAAGACCAATTTGGTGGCTTTACTGGCAGACTTCAGTCACGTTAATCGCATTGAGATACTCACCGAGGACGAGACCAACGTTCGGGTCGAGCTGCACGTCCTGGACGTTAAGGTCTGCTTTAAAAGTATTTAAATCACAGCTAAAATAATGATCGTCATCGAAATTAGCAAGGAATTTTGGTTACATTTACTCGATAAGCATGGTGTCAGCCCATCCCTTATTGTTGATTCACAGCCCATCACGTTAATCATGGAGTCCAGTGATGCCATGAACCTGGCCTGCCTGACGGCTGGATACTATCGGCTTCTAGTGGACTCGCGCCGCTCCATTTTTAATATGGCCCACAGCAACAGCGCAGGAGATGTGGGAAGTGGTGAGTAGCTACGCTCATAGGACCTCATTCACCGTTCTTCACAAAAATTCTCACATTCGCCATTTGATGAGCACGCAGCATCCTGATTTTATTAGATGCATGCTGGTCAATTTTTTAGCTTATTGGGTTTTTCTCAATTTCTCCATTTTATAATTTAATATTTCTCTAATTTTTTTTTATAATATTGACTTTCTTAAGAACAAATTTAAGAAAACATTTATTTTGGTGAACGAGGCCCAATCGTATGTTCCAGTTGGGGACTGACTTGTCACTTTTCTACTTTTCAGATCCAGATCCTAGAGAACTCGAGTGGCCGTACAGTACTTCTCTGGGTATCTGTGAGGATCCAGACCTTCAGGCCAACATGGATTTACCATATCAGTCCGAACCTGATTACCTGCAGGAACAAGCAGAGAACAGCGTCATCTCCCCGTACCCAGAGCCTCAGCTGCTGCCCCAATATCAAGTCCAAAGTGGAGAGCGGTCGCCCGTTAGGAGTCGAAGCCCCCTGCCGCCTCCTCTTCCACCCGCAAGGCATCGACCTCAGGACTCTCCCCGGAGTGCCAAGGTTTCCTTTATATTTGGAGATCCACCTTTGCACAGCATAAACCCTCAGAACCTTGGCTACCAGCGTCTCTTGGATGAGAGTCCCGAGGTCCCCGAACGACCTGCTTTCATGCACAACAATGACATTGGCTTTAGGACTCCGGAAGGAGTGCCGTTTCAAATCCGGCCCAACGCTGTCTACAGTAACATTGGCGATGGAAAAATCTTTGGTAGTGCTGAGGGCATTGAGGAGCCTCTCTTGCGGGATCTGTGCTACGCCGAGACCACAGACGATGCAGAGGATGAGGATGAAGCAAGCTGTGAGGAGGACACTGCCGTAACCCCTGGGGATGACGAGGCGGGCCTGCCGGGGAGTAAGACAACTTTTCTGACTCTCTCTGGCTCCAACGATGACATCATAGACCTTACGTCTCTTCCGCCACCGGAGGGGGACGACGACGAGGACGAAAACGACGCCGTCCTTCACTCCCTCAATATGGCCATCGCTGCGCCTCCACCTGGGTTCAGGGACAGTTCTGATGAGGAGGGCACTGAGGGCAAAATGCGACAGCAGGGTTCTTGCGAGGACAATATCCCTGTGTCCCTAATCGATGCTGTCCCTACTAATGGAGAGGGAAGCAATGTCCAGAATATAGATCATGCTGTTGTGGACACACTGCAAGCTCTTGAAGCACTTGCTGTATCAGAAGAGAACTCACACATGCAGTCGAGCAACAGTGCAGGTCTTTACAATATTATCCCATTCTTATAAACATGTACATTTACATTTACTACAAATTTGTTTGTGTTCATTTGTGTGTGTTTACTTCAGTTCAGTAGTTTGATTATAACATAGTAAAGAAAACATTTGTTTCGTCTTTTTGCTTGCAGGTAACGGCATATCACGCGCTTTTAGTCCGGAGTCTTCCTCAGATTCAGGAAATGAGACAAACTCCTCAGAGATGACAGAGAGCTCAGAACAGGCTGCAGCCCACAGGCTCCCTGACCACACCATGCGTCTCCTGGTGGCCACCACAGAGGGCTACCAGCCTCTTCAGGAGGAGAAGACTGAATTTCCTGTTTCTCCTTGTGCTAGGACTCCCATCCCAAAGCCACCACGCAGTCCTGCACGCCACCGAGAGGCCGAGAATCAGTGTGCAACAGTCCCTTCACAGCATAGTCTACCTCCCAATCACATGGAGATGGAGCCTGAGGCGATGGAAGACAAGTCTTTGGGTAAATATATGGTCAAAGCACACTCAAGCACACTCCTAAGCACTGGCAAGCGATCCAAAGGGACCACCAGTGAGGGAAAACGACACAAAAAAGCCATAGATACCCCCGCAAAGTATAATACCTTCAGTGGCCGGGAAAGCAACAGAAGGAGTCAGTTTGACATTGAACGAACTTCATTCTGTGAACGGATTCAAGGGAGACAACCTCTTCTGGAAAACGAGCCTATGGAAAATCAGTGTGCAGAGGCTCTGGGCCCAGGAGAGATTCTCAGTGGCAGTAACAGCGCTCTTGTAATCAATCAGGGGGAACACATATCTAATGCCTGCCCTCTCTCCCCAACTAAGAAGCCTCTCTCCCACCAAGATTCCGGGCAAGGTAAATTCCATAAGGAGGACCAACAGATCCAAACACCACTTCGGCAGGGCGTGGCCCGTCTGTGCGAGTACCACTTGGCCAAGCGGATCTCTTCTCTGCAGAGCGGAGCACAGAATTCCCTGCAGAGCTCCCAGTGCTCTTCTTTGGATGCTGGCTGCAGCACAGGGAGCAGTGCTTGTGTGACCCCCATGGACTCACCGCTCTGTGCTCCTGACTGCAAGCACCCCCTCTCCGAATCCTCCTCCTCGCTCCTGCTCACGGCAAGAGACCTTCACCCTCACGCCGATCCTGCTCTGATGAGGAAGATGTTACCCAACGTGCATCCCCCTGGATCCGATCCCTCCCTCAATGCCCGGCCAACAAAAATCAAGGAAACCACAGGTACAGCTCGAAGGAGCAACCTTCTCAGTGATCTGCATGCAAAACATGGCAGTGTGAGAAGTCTTAACACAAAGGAGGGGAACGAGGCATATAGGCAGCTGATAAACTATCTAACAGTAAGCCAGATGCATCAGGGGGGCAAGCTGCATAGGGCAGGACTGGGGGGAGCTAAAAAGGACAGCAGAAGGCAGCTTGCAAATAATCCTCTCCTTTTAGACCTGGTTAGAAGTAAAGGACACCTTTCTGCCAAATATCCCTGCATGCCACCCTCTCCCTCACCAATCCTAAGCCCAAATCTAGCACATCCCAGTGCAGCCTCTATAAGAGTGAACAGAAGCCCCCAGATTTACCACTCAGCCACCTTGCCTGCTAAACTGAAGAGGAGTCCTGACTTGCATGCTCAGAGACCCGCCAGCAGCCTCGAAATCAGGCCCGGGCTTTTTGAAAGGAGAAGTTCCTTTTCCGGCCTTGAGTCGGAGTTAGAGCAAGGTTTTAACCCTGATCAGTTCCTGTCTCTGAACAGGAACCGCAGCGGAGGCATACCACATACCACCACAGAGGACTGGCTCAAGTCTGACTGCAGGACGTCTCTTGGCGTCCAACAGATCCCTAACGATTCTCTTTGTCTCTCTAACACCCATAGTGTAGTTCGTACAGAACATCCCGGAATGCTGTCAGCAGGAGGAGGAGGAGGAGCAGACCCGCCTGCTATTTTACCAAGGCACACCAGAACCTGTTGCAGCCCTCCACCCCAGCCACCGCAGCCGCCAACACCACCTCCTCCACCTCAGTCAAGTCTGTCAGTAAGCACTGGTTCTATGCTAGCCCAGGAACCAGTCTTTCCTCTTAGACAGAACCATGTCCATGTGAGTTCTCATGGCTTGCACCAGTGCGAAACCAACAGTAACAGCATGAGGCAGAGTAGGGAGCTTAGAAGAAGTTCTAGTACCATCACTACTGGCTCTGGGAGTATTGAGGCACTCTTTGAGAAAGCAAGGGCACCTTCTGTGGGTAGAATCCAGCAGGGAAGTTTTCCCCCACCTGAGCCCCAGCTGCAGAGAAGAACTGTCAAGAAGAAGCTGTCAAAAAGCTACTCCCAAGGTTCCATGGCATCCCAGTCAACATGCTGGTCAATGAGCAGTCGGGACAGCAGGAGAGCCTCAATCGTGCTTCCACTGCAGAAAGATGGCAAGCAGCCGAGAACACCAAAGCTTGACAGCAGTCCCTGGAGATGCAACGGCCCTTTCAGCTATTGCTTCTTCAAAAGGAAGAACCAAGCAGAGGATGACGAAGGGGAAGGTGAGGGCTCAAGGCAACACTGCGGGGAGGACTTGGACAAATGCGGGTCTTCACAGTATAACCCTAACCCTGTCCTTGACGCTACAGGAGAACAGCTATACGGGGAAGTCTTGAACAACATGAGCTTTGGAGACAGGCTGTCCCGAATAAATGCTCTGAAGGACCGCATGTACATCTTCCCTGCTGGCTTCTCTGAGGTTCGCAGGGACGCCAGCGAGCTAATCGCACTGGTACGCTCCAGCGTGGCCCGGGTGGACAGAGGGACCCCGCCAATGCACACGCAAGAGTTGGCTCAGTACAAGCAGCTGTTGGCCATCGAGTCCAAGGAACTAGGGAGGGCTTGTCGGAGGATGGCGGAAGCACACGGTAGCCCGGAGGAGATGTTGTTGGCGGTTACCTGCAGCTTCCAGGTGCTTTGTTGCTTATCTGAAGTCTGCATGTGCTTGGTGCGAGGGCTGGGCATGACAGCCACACAACAGCAACGCGAGCTGGTGGCGAAGGTCGATGAGGTGGTCATGAACTACATCTGCTTGCTTCGAGCAGCCGAGGCGGCCTCTGGTAGCGCTCCTGGGGATCACAGCGTCAAGGCGCTCGCTCGCCATTCATCCACCATGTCTGCCATCGTCAACACCCTATCCCGCTCCCTCAAAACACTGCTCAGCAAGTAGACCCCTATTCTCCTGTCCCCAAGAGTATTCTATTATTTGCAAAGCCATAAACAGACATTGAGAATGATTGATAATTCCAACATTTCCACTTGTAAGGAATACTTCTGTGGTGTGCATATTTATTTTTATGTACAAATGTATATACATATACAGTTTAAATATATACAAAGCTATAGGACTTTTAAAGAAGCTTTAAAAAATTAATGTACATGTAATCTATATACCTTTAAATGCTGTAGTCCTGTTACAGGTTGGGAAAATCTGGAGTAATACTAGCCGGCTTTATTTATAAGTTATGAGTTATACTTGAGTATATAAACAGGATTCCTAATGCAATTATCAGAGGGGAGGTCCACTGAAAAAGCAATTTGGCTTGCAAATCATAAAAACTCATCATTATCATACTTTTTCTGATAGAATTCATTAATCATTAGCCACATTGGTATGTTTGAGTGGAGCACCCCTTTTTTTTATTATTGACTGAACTACGTAATGCAGTAAAAACACAATATGACTATATAACATTTCTGAGGAAAGCACTTTTTTGCTAAAATATTCATTTTTTTTTTCTTTTTCATTTTTAGACTTGTGGACATGCTTCCTTAGAGTATTTTAAGAATTTCACAGACTGCTACACCAAACTTTCCATGATCAAAGATACACTTTGAAATTTCTTCCAAAACTCAATAAACTGTTGAAAGAGATGTGAAAAATAAATGTTGTCTTATTGACTGCTTGCTTCAGTGGTTATCTGGAATGCTGCACTTCACCTCTATTTCTATTTGATCTACTTTTCCAATGAGCCAGATATGGAAAGAAAAGTCAGTATTAATTGTATTACTGACTATTTGCTTCAATACATATTTGGACATATCAGTACACATCCATATCTTTGTAATCTCCAATAAGCTAAGAATATTTGCACAGCCCCTTTATTTTTTGCCATTTGGACATTCCCAGAGTAGCAAAGGGGTGTGTTGGGCTGGTCTGCTACGTGAATAAGCAAAAGGTTTCATGTTTCTCAAGTATTTTCACACGTCAGTTTAACAATTAATAAACAGTGCATGCTCTCATTTTAGGACATCAGTGAATAGATATTATCAAGAAAGATTTTCCCCTGCTGTACTCTTGTAACTTAATATGCTCCAGAGCTGCACAAGATACTGTTTTCTCAATGTCACATGCCAGAATTAATTCAAAGAATTAAGACTGTCTGATATAACATCATTAATTCTGATTCACTTCTTCTCTATAAAGTTCCCTTTAAATAGAGGGTGTATAATTATATTATTTTAGCTTAATTAGTATAAAAACTGTGAAGGAAAACTACAGGTACCTTTATAGCAGTGTCCTGTCAAACAGCAGCTAAAATAACAGTTTTCATGCTGTGTTTGTTAAACTTTGTGGTTTATAAGGTGACCTCTATGAACAAAGGCCCCTCAGTTTGTACAAGAAAAAGTTACTTGACGTCTCAGCTGATTTCACTCACTTTGGGAAATCAGGTTAAGTGCCGATATGGTAGATGCAATCACACCAAGTTTCAGGAGTTACAAAAACGGTTTTAAGAATGTCAAATGCACAAGCTAGGAAAAGTAATGTAGCTTCTACAGCTGGTGTTTCCAAAGCTGATGGTTGTGGTTTTGACAAATGGGAGGAATATTGAAAAGAAATTAATTATTTTATAGATTGAACCCATTTATTTCTACCTCAAACATGCTATACGTTGGCAGATAATTTCAATGATCAAAATCTGGAGATCACTGAACTGCCACACAGTCTTACTCATTTTTCATCCACTCATTGCTTCCATGGTGGAAAGCTGCCAATGTAGGGGACTATTATCTCAACCAAACATAACTTAAAAACTCTCCAGTTTAATACAAATGTTGTATTCACAGCTTTGGGGGAAAAAAAAGAAAAAGGCAAATAAGGAGGTAAAAGTTCTGAAAAAAGTCAGACATTCTTAGATTCTGTAATGTCATCAATCCATAAATTCAAGTCATAAATTTACTAGGAAAAAATCTGATATTATCTGACATTATAAAGTCAAAAATTTGCAGGGAAATGTCAGGGAATATCTGAGGGTTTTTTTTTCCATTCTCAGAAAATTTGACCTTTTCTTGCAAATGTTTGACTTTAAGTCAGTAAATATTCTAACGTTTTTAACGTATATTTATGACTTTATTATTTAATTTATTTATTAAATGACTTTTTTGTTGGCAATGTCAGAGAATTTTATTTTTCTCACAAAATAATTTCTTTTAAAAATGTCAGAGAATAGCAGATATTTTCTCATTAATTTGCGATTTTGACTTTTGGAATTTCTGAATTTTTTCTCTAAATATGACTCCCTCTCTGAGCTGTTATTATTAATTATTAATTATTTAATATTATTATTATTATTATTATTATTATTATTATTATTATTATTATTATATTATTATTATTATTATTAACAATGAGTAATACGCAGTCATAATTCATCCTTTAAAAGATTTGTCCCTGTTTTAACCAGTCTGACATCATTTTCAAAGTTTAATCCTGGCGGGAAATTCTCACCAGCCTCAACCCTCCCACTCGCCCACTTCCGCCATTTTTAAGCTTCCTCTGACGTCACTTCCGCCTAGTCTTGGTTAGTTGTTTCCTCGGATCTGAAGGATGCGGAGCTGTACTTTCACTTAGTTTACATTCGAACCGCTCAGTAATTTAACTCCTGCTGCCGCGTGTCGGAGAAGCGTCTCACGTTCCTGCTCTCCCGCTCTCCCGCTCTTCCGGTGCCGTCACCGCCGCCGCCTCTGCCGCCGCCTCTGCCGCCATGCCGAACATCGTGCTGTTCAGCGGCAGCTCCCACCACGACCTGTCCCAGAAAGTAGCCGACCGCCTCGGCCTGGATCTGGGCAAAGTGATCACCAAGAAGTTCAGTAACCAGGAAACATGGTGAGTCCCCGCTTTTATTAAAAAAAAAACGTTGTCAGTTAAGTTATTCGTTAACATCTGCGCGCGCTAATAAACGTCACGCGCGGATGCGCGTGCAGCCGAGACGCGCGCTCGTTTGTCGTCAGCGTTTCTCGCAACTGTTGTGTCGTTGTCTCTGTCGTTAATGTTGTTTGTTTGTTTGTTTGTTTATTGCACCAGAAGGTTTCATACATTCGTCGGGCAGAGTTTTGTTCTTAAAGCAGGTAACAGGTGCGAGTTTACGTTTGGGGAAGAAAACGGTATCGCGTCAGTATCGAGATCGCCACGTGCGCCTGCGCGGTAGGTTCGTAATAATAGAGTCTACAACACAAGGCAAGTGCCTGATGTTCTACACATTTTTTGTTATTTCTAATATTTTATAAACAAGTTTCTAATATTCCGAAAATTCTAATTTGTTAATAAGACATACTGTAATATACATGTGGCAATGTTTTTGTGAGTTAATAGGAAAGTAAAGCTCTGAAAATTATTTATATGTATCGAGAGAGAGAGAGTGAAATACAACAGTAACAAATGTTTGACACAGGTGCATTTGTTATTGTAAATGTTTTGTATGTTTTTAATTATAGCAAAATATTCAAACTATGGTCTTATTCTCAGAGTTAATTCCATATTTTCTAATATGTTTCGTTTATAATGCTTTTCCGTGTTGCAGTTCTTAGTTATGTTTCACACTTTAGATTCCTTTCCTGTGGTTTTTTTAAAAAGAAAAAAACATATCGAACACTTCTTAATTAATGTTCAGCTTGAAATATTCTTGATTGAGCAACAAATTCACATTTTTTATTTGTAAAATTCACATGTATTTATTGTAAAAGCATCACTTCTAACCAGAAGTACTGACTTGCTGTGGATTTTGAACTGTGTCTTGTGCAGCACACATTCTAAAGTCTGATTAACTTTGTGCTTTGATTAGTAGTGAAGCTGCAGTGGACGGCCTGTTCTCTAAATTTGACCCACTTTTTCCCCCTCAAACCACCAGTTCTCTCAGTGTGATGCAATAGCTGTTATCTGCTGAACGACGAGGTTTAACCTGAGTGAACCCAGCTCTTACTCGGCTCTGCTTGGTGGGTCTGACTTGGTTAAGGCCCATATTTCTACATTTATTCCATTTCCTTCATAATTAAAGAAGCATTACAGACATTACAATTATGTTTAACTTTCTATATTACAATTCTGTCCTTCTTTCCTTCTCTCTCTGTCTCACTTTCTCTCCTTCCTTCTTTCCCTCTTTCACTCTTTCCTCCTTTTCTACTCTCTGTTCCTCCCCAACCCTTCTAAGCTCTCTTTAAGATTTAAACTCTGTAAACCTTTTATTTATTGCATTTCATAACTAAATAATCACATCAGAAATGAGTTATTTTTAGCTGTATGATAATAGCAAAGCTGCGATTGCTGTGTCATATTATATGAATCCACGTACCATTATACTAGATAGTGTTGGTCATGATGTGGTCACATCTTGGTGTTCATTTTTGCTTTCAGTATCCACATGTTTAAATATTAAACCAAATGAGGATAAACTAAGACAGTTCTAGTAGTAAGTGCATTAAAGTGAGTGATTATTTGTCATTGTGATTTATTGATGGCTCGTGTCATTCTGCCTTAACATGGCTTTTATTTGCCGTCCTTTCATTGGTGAATAACTAGTCATCAAAAAATGACCCCACATGCGCTCGTTTTAAAATAGGCATGCAGTAATCAAAACTGACTTTCACAACCTGTAATCATTTTTATTTTTGATTATATTTAAAAGTCTCTTAATACTTTCCTCAATTTGTGACTCTAGTCTTCAATTACAGTCCTTTTTCAGTTATTTTCATATCACGAATAGAAGATATGCACTTTTTCACAAGAACAAATATTCCAGCTTTAGTATTAGTAGAGCATATTTACAGTACAAACCTTGTCAATGAACCAGAGGGCAAATAAACAAAGAAAAAAAGACCAAAACAGAATAATTGTGCATCAGTTATAATTGATAAATTGGTAAATGTTTAATTAATCGTGATTTTGATTTGAGGGGATCTTGTCCAACCCTGAATGTGAGCATTGTATCATGAAGCAGTATTAAAGTATCATAATGTCGGCTTCATGTAGGGCCCAATGAGATCTGTTTTGTTTTTTCCTGAATTCCGTTTTTTCCATTTTTATTCTTCTGAATTCCTTGTTTTACGTTATCATATTTATTCACCTAAAAAGTGTCTAATTATGGAGTGGATGGGAAAAAAGAACAATGCAATAGAAAAAAAATCACATTAAATGACTGTTATTCAACTTCAAAGTGTTGGGGTTCAGCAGAACATTTTCTGCTTTGGTAAAACATTTACCTGTAAACAACAAAAAACTTTTTTTTTTTTTCGTGCAAAACGAAACGTTTCTGATGTGAGTGTTTGACTGTAAATGGTGGTCACGTGTTCTTGCGGGTGCAGTCTATTGTGTGCTGGCAATCCTTTCGAAAGAGTTGTTCTCCTGATTCATAAAAATCATTTAGGTATTGTTCTGCTCTAAACTTAGCACTAACACTAGAATTCTGTAATTTTTTTTGAGGACTTCTGTGTTTCAGCCTCTTCGTCATAGCTGACCGTTGACTTTTTCCCCCTCTGTGTCTGTGCGTTTGTGTGTGTGGAAAGCTGAGTCCCGCCTCAACAGGTAACACGTACAGGGGGCCGCAGTGGCCAAAATTGATTAGAAACCATTGCTTTGCTTTGCCCACACACCGATATCAGTGAATTATACGAAATTCCGCGTTTAACAACCGATTCCATTTTATTTGTTGAATTCCGCGATTCCATCCGCGTTTTCCGCACTGCGGAAATCGTAGGGCCCTATTCATGTCTATGTGCTGTATTTTCTATGAAGGAGCTCTGTAAGTAGCATGGTGCATCTCGTGCCTGACTTTCACGTGGAGGCCCGATTTCTCCTAATTGATCAGTCGTGGTGCTCAGGCGGCTGAGCCAAGTGGCCTCTTGTCCAATCATATGACGTGCTTCCTATGGGTCCAATTCAAAGAAGGGTAATCCCTTACCCATGACTGATGATGATTTGCTGTCTCCTGCAGTGTCGAGATTGGCGAGAGCGTGAGAGGGGAGGACGTCTACATCGTGCAGAGCGGCTGCGGTGAAATTAACGACAATCTAATGGAGCTGCTCATCATGATCAATGCCTGCAAGATCGCCTCCTCGTCCCGCGTCACCGCTGTCATCCCCTGCTTCCCCTATGCTCGGCAGGACAAGAAGGACAAGGTCTCAGTCCTCATTCAGTACTCAGTTTTTACTGTATGCTGTATTTGAGTGAGTTTTGGAGGGATTCTGACCTAACTGACAAATTCTGACATTTGGTAACTTAAAGGTTAGGGAGCTGACCGCGTGATCGGAAGGTCACTGGTTCAAATCCCGGGCCAGTAAAGGTACAACTGAGGTACTCATGAGCAAGGTGCCGTCCCAAGGACCCAAGCACCGCACGTCAGCTGCCCACTGCTCCTTCGCGGGTGGGTCAAATGCAGAGGTCACATTTTGTTGTGATGTGTTCACAATGACATATAGTAGTGTAACAGTTAGGGCGTTCATGCCATGATCGGAACGTCGCCAGTTTGAATCCTGGTACCACTGAGGTTCAGATTATCACCGCATCAAACTGCAAATTCTTATTGGCCCACACATAGCTGAAGGGAGTCCAGTTAAATCATGAAATCACAGCTCGCTTCACCTCAGCAGTCGCGTGGGAATTTGATCAGCCACAGTCACTAATCAGAAGTGAAGTAACTTTCACTGTGGCTCTCACTGATCTGTGATATCAGCTGCGTTGCTGAGTTTGGGCCTTTTCAGTGCTGATAGTGAATGTTGCTGAAGCTCTCCACTGTGACCTACTGTGCTCCTTTTATTCTTTCTTTCTTTGAGGCTTTGGTGCTGTTAATCTTTTTTTAAGTAGGGTTCAGCAGTTCCTGTGACGGCTGCTCTAAACGCTTTTTTAACCTCCAGCTGAGGTCAAGGTTCAGAAGGTCAACAGGTTGTTTGCTTTGTGTGACCCTTTTGTGTAATGGCCATGTTTGTATAGACGTTTGACGTAACTAAGGGCACTACTGCAGTAGTGATTTGCTAACTCGATAGGGGTGGTGCGATACTAGCTTTTCTATCCAATTCTGATATTAAAATCTTTCCCCCTTTTCAACCAGTCAGTTTTAAGTTGAGATTTTGCATGGCTGTTTGCGGGTAGTGTTGTAGTAGCATTGTTTTGGTGAGGTGAGATGGGAAATCACATTTTACACAATAAATTCTAACTTTCATCAGTTTCTGTGTATTTTGCTTTCAGAGTCGTGCTCCCATCTCAGCCAAGCTGGTGGCAAATATGCTGTCGGTGGCTGGAGCTGATCACATCATCACGATGGACCTCCACGCCTCCCAAATCCAGGTAGGAGCTTGCACACCCTTCTGTAAATCTTGAGATATATCTCAGTCTTGATATTTATGATGAAATAAAAATTCACATTCTTGTAGCGTTTTAAGATTCAAGATTTCTTTATTTGTCATATTTGGAGATACAAGTATAACATAGTGAAATGTGCCCGGAATGTGGTTTGGCTACTGTTTCAACATGACACCTTCTCGCATGAAATGAAATCTCTTATCCTTTTAGCTGTTTTATTGAACTTTAAGCCACAAGCGCATCATCTTCATCAAAAAAATAAATCTCACTTCAGGGCTTTTTTGACATCGCGGTGGACAACTTGTACGCCGAACCTGCGGTACTCCAGTGGATCCGAGAGAAGATTCCGGAGTGGAAAAACTGCATTATCGTGTCCCCCGATGCAGGTGGTGCTAAAAGGTACTGTTTTGCTTTTTCTCTTTCAATGGGCTTCAATCATCAACCGTTCAAAAAATAGTGCTTAAAACTCGCAGTTTACACCAAGATTCTGACATTCGCCAGTGTTTTCTCGTTTGAGATTTGATCTTGGGTAAGAATAGATTCTGAATAGCGTCCTTGCACAAATTTTACTGCAAAACCTCCATCAGTGTTATTAAACGCTTGCCATATTTGTACCCAAGACCAAAAGAACGGTGTCCCAGATGGTTCAGCAGAATGCAAAATTAGGTGACATTTAGCATTTCCATCTCTCCGGCTGCAGTTTCATCACACCTCTTGTGTTGGGACTTACACTCGTGTCTTGGCTTTTACTGCACTCAAATCACGCCTTTTCAAGCACTTGCATCTCTACAAAAGCCAATACAGGAGCGCAAAAGCAGCGCATTGGAAATTCAAAAGTACATCACTTTTTGTGTTACTTGTGTTACTCGCGCTGCGGCTTTTACTCTCGCATCACTTTATGGCCACCGCACAAAAGACTTGCCTTGTCTTTGTCAGTCTTTCTAAGATTCCTGTTAAGAAAATATGATTTACAGTCCTTTCATTTGCACCGTCCTCCGCAGGGTGACGTCCATTGCCGACCGGCTCAACGTGGACTTCGCTCTGATCCACAAGGAGCGCAAGAAGGCCAATGAGGTGGACCGCATGGTGCTGGTGGGCGACGTTAAAGACCGCGTGGCCATCCTGGTAGACGATATGGCCGACACGTGCGGCACAATCTGTCACGCTGCAGATAAGTGAGTCTGCTGTTGAATCTGCGTCTGTTGAATCGATGTAACCTCATGTGGTGAGGAAACTTGTCATTTACACCCCTCCTGCTTCCTTTATCACTCAGGCTAATCGATGCTGGTGCGGTAAAGGTCTATGCCATCCTCACCCACGGCATCTTCTCCGGCCCGGCCATCTCCCGAATCAACAATGCCCCGTTCGAGGCCGTGGTGGTCACCAACACCATCCCACAGGAGGACAAGATGAAGCAGTGTCCCAAAATCCAGGTGAACCTCCTGATAAAGCGGGAAAATAAATAAAAATAAATAAACTCCCTTAATGCCTTGTTCACACTACATGATTCTGAAAGTGGTCGAATTGCTGTATTTTTCACACTTCACAACCTCGAGACTCGGGAAAGCAACACGAGAGTCCCAAACTACTAATGGTTACTAATGGTTGGGATGCCGATATCCGATATTTTCACGTTTATATATCTGCAGATACCGATGTGATTCCAATAGTATCGTGCATCCCTGCTTTGTACGACTGAAAGAAAAACAAATTAGTCACATCGTACTTGAGGTGAAATGTGTTTCATGACATCGAGTCTCATCCATTTCTGATCTTTCTGGTTTTTATAATATTTATTAATTTTCCTAACCTCTTAGTCCCTATTTTATATTATGTTTTTTGTATTATAACTTTTCATATTTTTGCTCCCAGGTCATCGACATTTCCATGATTCTAGCTGAGGCCATTCGCAGGACTCACAACGGAGAATCTGTCTCGTACCTTTTCAGTCATGTTCCCTTGTGAAGAAGCAACCCTCTTCCTCCTCTTCATCCGCCGTTCCAGTATCATTCCGAGAGTCCTGAGAAAAGTGTCTCTCGTCGATCCCACGATTTCGTTATTTATATAGATCTTACTTTACGTTAAAACTTTCTTAAGCTCTGTTGATGACCAGGATCTGCCATTAAAGGAGCTCTCGGCCCAAGACTCGTTGAAATAAATGATATAAAATGAAAAATGAAAATAAAAGAAAAACATGAAATAAAAGAAATAAATGATAAGTAAAGGGGACATGTAGCATGAGATGCATGTGATTCAAGGTACTTTGTCATCAGTCGCTTTATACATGTACAAAGTGTGATGAGACAGCGTTTCCTCATGGCCCCAGTGCAACATATAGTTAACACTGAAGATTACATTCAACAGGACAAAAGGTGCAACAAGCATCAAAAAGTTTTGAGTTTCATTCCTCTTGAGTCTCCAAAAAAAACCCATACCATTTGCATTTCGTACCTCAGCCACGGTTGTTAGTGAATTGTTCCGTTATTGACCAGAAAGCCTTGAAATGGCCTCTAACCTGCTCTAAACGGTTTTCAGGTGACCAAAATGAATTTTATTCTTAAAGATGGTGAAAGAATGTGATTTTTGCACAGAACTTGGTCTACTGTATTTCGCAAAACAAATCTTTCTTTACCTGTAAAGGAGCTTCATTAGATTCATATGTCGAAAAAATGTTATTTTAAGATGATTCGTCTTAACGCACAGCACCTTTAAAAACTGTTCACACTCTGTGATGTGTAACTACACCATTCTCACAACTTTGTGGAGTTCCACCACATACCTTGGCTTTTTGGCTGGTGACATTTGCAGTCGCCCAAATTCGGAAGGTACACCTTTTTCCATTATTAAAATGATGTTGAGATGATGTTCGTGTGGGTATACGGTTTGGAATGTAGCGCTGATCTTGTTCTTAAAAAGCTGATGACCAACAGTGATTAACCTTCAGCACAAATTCAGATTAAAGAGAGGCTGTATTTGAGATCTTTTGCAGTATTTCAAGAATTTTGGTAAAAAGAAGCAAAGTGCTGATTTGAAATGTTAGTTTGTGGAATGCGGCTTAGTAATGAAGGTCCACTACCTTTGTAAACCGTCTGTCTTCAAACGACAATGAAAATAAAGAAATGCTTTAGCTGATATTTTTCTAGTCGTGGTATTTTGTATAGTTTTGGAGAGAAGTGTGTGAAGTTATATATGTATGTATGTATATGTATATATATGTATGTATATGTATGTGTATATATATATATATGTATATGTATGTGTATGTGTGTATATGTATATAAAGGTATATATGTATGTATATATATATGTATGTATATGTATATCTCCCAATATTCTTTACCAAAAACACTGGCTTGAACTGAGTCCTTCGCTTCAGTGGCGCCGTCTGGTGGACAAATAAGTGAACCGCAGGTAAGTTCATTTAAGCCCTGAACTGAATCGATTCCGCGTTTATCCACCAGGTGGCGCCGGTAGAATTCCGCGTTCAGCGTGTAACCAGCAGAGCCGACGAGCGACCACCGAGCGTCAACACGAGAGCGGAGTCGCGGCCCGAGGAGGAAAATGCCAGAACCGACACCCAAACCTCCGGCCGTGTGGCATCGTGGCGGCGGCGTGGGACTCCGCTGTGCAGCGCGTCGCTTTGCGGATTTTCTCTCATAAGGTGATCTTCGTGACTCGCTTTATTTTATTTGCGTGACTTTCCTAGAGCTGAATAACTGCTTTCAGCGGCGACCAGCGTCTGGGCACACCTCAGTTAATCTTTGCGTACTACGCAGTGCCTCAAAACGCCGGCTTCTGGCTTTGCGGAGACGCTGCCAAGTACCCAAGTACGTGTCCGGAATGGGACACGGCCCTGGGCTGTGCTTCACCTGCTAAAATCTTGCCGCTTTTAAAACGCATTTTCGTCTCCTCATGAATCCCATTGGGTTCTGACTTAACTGAATTTAGTCAGTATTAGTAATTACGTGTCTGTATTGAGGCTTTAGTATTATTTTTTATCGAGTTAGGGCCAGGTTCAGGTAGCATGTTGGTTAGCCGGGTAGCTACTTAGAGCTTTGCTGATGGAGGGAGCGTTATTTACGTAAAGAAACTGAAAAATATTTACTAAAATTCGTGTTTAACGGCCAATATCCTAATATTTATGCACCATGCTGTCGGGATGTTGATATTTATTTTTATTAAATGGGGGAGGGGGGTTACGAGCGCTGTTAATAAAAAGCTTTGTTTTTAATTAATAGGTTGTTTCTCTGTGAGGAGGAGACAGATTAGTATGTACTAAAGGAAATGCTTGACTTATATACTGTTTTCCTAACTAAAACAATGAAATAAGACTCATATGTGTATGCTAAATTATTTATTATTAAAATAGCATCTCAACAATTATTCGTTTTATCCAGGCCCGGCCCTAACAAATTTGGAGCCCTAGGCAAGATTTTAGGCGGCGCCTCTCGCATCGGAGTAAATTCCACTGCTAGTGTACATATATTCACAAGAAACTGAATAGCTTTGTCTTAGACATTCTTTTATTTAAATAAACCAATAGCACATTCAAAATACTTAGAAAGAAATACAAAAAAATATGAACTGAACATATACAATATAAATAGCTTACATAAAGTATTAGATTTAAATATTCCCAAAATAAAAAGTGACATAACTTAAATTATAAATACAATATAAATAAGGCACTGCACAAAATAAGACATTAAAGAAACCAGTATGCACAAAAAATGACAATTAGAAGGATTTAAATACAAATTTTAACAAAAAGGTGATCTTACAAAGACCTCTGGGGTGGTACTGAGAAACCTCAGCAGCGCATCTGAAGACAGAAGAGGAGTATGTGACACCAGTCTAATAATAAACACATGATTTCAAGAATTAACTGAAATAATATAAATAAAAAAAATCAGATGCATGCATGATGTAGACTGTACTGTATAATATACAATGTGCTTTTTTCTGATATGCAAATTATATTAGTATAAACAAATAATGTCATGACATCATCTTTACTGTAACCTTACGTTACCTCTGTCTTTGTCGCGTTTTTCCTCCTCTTCCTTTCCTCCCATGGGCACCAGATAATTTAGGACGTTTTGACATGTTGAGCTTGTTGACACATCAAAAAATGACCATCCCTCTGAGTAGCAGGTAAAGGCTAATTAGACGGAGGAGGGGGGCGCCGCGGTGGCCTCATAGGAAAGTTACGTATCATTATTATTATTACTACTACGATGTAATAGGCTTTAAAAGCAGGTAAATTCATGTGGGCTTGTTCTTTTCATATTAAGACATTAATACCAACTAGTTTTAAGAATAGTGGAATGTTACCCTTTTTTCTTCCTCCGTTTGTGGCGCCCTCTGGATGGATGGCGCCCTTAGCATTTGCCTATATTGCCTATGCCACGGGCCGGCCCTGGTTTTAACACATATGTTTGGTCCATAATCCTACAGTGCTAAAACCATCAGGAACACAGAGATTGCGAGTGAAGTTAAGGAAATTAACAGTATAATCATGTGATTTGCTTTTGGGGTTGTTGTGTGTTGCGTTGCTTGTTCTGCTCATGAGTCATTATTGGACCGATAACTGCATCGGATCGGTGCATCCCTAAATTTGTGTATGTATGTAAGTTTTCCTTCACAAACATGCACAAAGATGCCATTTTACCTCTGTTGAGAGGAGTGAGAGTATGATTTTGGCCGGCGTTGTAGACATTACTCATATTGCTGAGCCCCGCTAGACTCCACCTTGTACTGAGAGACTCAAATGACTAGAGGTTTGGAGAAAACAGACTCTCGCTTGGCTTATTCTTGCTTTCGCCTCTAACTGACGGGCAGAAAAGAGATTGGGGCTTGTTTATTTAGCTTCAAGCGATGGCCTTTTACTGTGCTTTGTTTCATTGATTAGTTATTTGTTGACTTTTTTTGTCCTTCTGTTTTTTCCTTCTCCTGCTCGTGCTCAGGCTGAGTCAGCATGTCTGCTACCCAATGATGCGGCGCCACTGGCTGTTGGTGGGGGCGTGCGGATGGGTTCTGCTCCTCATCGTGATCATCACCAAGTTATTCAACCTCGGCTTCCGAATGCCAGACAGTAGGTGGTGCACTGGGAGCGACTTAAATCGGGGTGTAAGAATGCATCACTCAATATCGATACATCGATTGTATTGTTTTCTTTGTTTCCAGGCTACAAAGTGAGAGTTGACATGTCCAACCGCACCGTTCCTTCTGTAAAGACTGTGAAACCCGAGCAGCTGGCGCAAAGAGCACCAACACGTCCACCTCCAGCAGTCAGTCTTCCTTTTTCTCTTTACTTCTTTCTTTTTCATCCTGTCATTTCTTTTGTTTTTTTCTCCCTTTGTTTCTTTCTCTTTCTTTCACTCATCTTTTCTTTCTCTTACTCTTCTTTCTTTCTCTCTCTTGTTCTTTCTCTCTCTCTTAAGGCGGGCTTACACTGTGCGATTTTTGGCCCATTTTGAGATGATTTTTCACTCGTGCAACAGTTTTGGGGATCGGCCCGAGTTTCGGCTTAATCGTGTGTCGTGCATCGTGTAGTATACATGGGGTAACGAGAAGCGATTAACACCTCATGACCAGCTCCCAATCAGCAGTCGTATGGTCGCAAGAAAATCAAATCTGTTTGAAATCCTGGTCGCCCCTCGTGAGGGTATCGCACTGTTGAAGCAGAGCCACGAGCCGATTTAACTCAACATCTCACACTGCGCATGCGCAAACACAGAAGTGAAAGTGAATTTTTAGACTAGACGGAGCAGCAAGGCAGCACGTTCTTCTTCTGTTTACGTTGCAATTCTGGATACAAGAGTCCGACGTGTCGTGTATGGACGTACAGTGTGAGCAGGCATGTCGCATCAGAGCATCAGGCCGTATAGTGTGAGAACATGAATCGTGAGCTGCCAACTTTTAACCCCTGCGATTCACTCGTACAGTTTAAGCAGGAGCTGAATAACGCGACTGAAAAAATCGCACAGTGTATTCCCAGCTTTACTGGTCTCTTTCGCTCTTTCTTTCCCTCGATTTCTATCATTCATTCTTTCTCGCTCTCTTCCTTTCTTATCCTATTCTGTCAGTCTTTTTCTTTCTGTCTCTCCTTCTCTGTCTCTTTCTGTGTGTCTGTCCCTCCGTCCACACACCCACCAC
The DNA here is from genome assembly GCA_032718565.1 of Distichodus sexfasciatus. Taxonomy (NCBI): domain Eukaryota; kingdom Metazoa; phylum Chordata; class Actinopteri; order Characiformes; family Distichodontidae; genus Distichodus; species Distichodus sexfasciatus. The sequence continues at coordinate 777,167 of JAVGVS010000157.1, read as the reverse complement.
TAAAAGTAAATAGTCAGTCAAGGAGCAGTGGGCAGCTATTTTGGCAGCGCTCAGGGAGGAGTACCTTACTCACGGCGACCTCCTGATGACAGGGCTGAGTCCCCAACCGTTACACTACCAGCCCCCCCATAACAGTGACATGATCACATTTGAGTAGGCAAGATTTTAGCGTTTGATTGATAAATCATAGTGTCTAACAGCAGGGTTTCCGCAGAGTCTTAAAAAGTCTAAAATTTAAAAAACTAATTTTTAGGCCTTAAAAAGTTTTAAATTCGCTGATCTAGGTCTTAAATACTTTTTCACAGGTCTTATTTTTCCGATGTCCATGTAAAGCTCATTTTAATTCTATTTCTGTTTTTGTTGTTGCTTGGTTGATTCCGTGGTGTTGTAGTTTTTTTGTTTCACTAGTCTAAATATAATTCGCTGTATTACGACTACAAATGAGACCAACATGCAACAGCCAATCAGCTTTCTGTTATTGGCGCGAGTCTCTCTCGGATTGTGTGTTACCACAGACGTAAAACCGAGTTTACGTTTTAGCTATGGGGAAGTGCAGGTTTAGCGATCCCTGGCTTGAAAAAACTGAATATAAGGATTGGTTAAGGCCAATTGCTAACAATGCATTTGAAGCATACTGTTTATTATGCAAGAAAGCGATTAAAGTGGGAACGTTAGGTGTACAAGCCCGAGCGTCTCATGCAAAAAGTGAGAAACATCTGACTACTGTGAAGGGTCTCCAGCAAACGACAGCCATCAGCCAATTCTGCCAAGTATCTGGTGGCTCCACACTGCCTAGGCAAGGCCCACACTGCAGCTCCGCAACCCCCGCGAGCGACCTCCGTGTCGCCTTTGGATCAGAGCCAACGCTAAGAGCAGAGGTGCTCTGGGTCCTCCACGTCGTGACTAGACACCAATCCTATAGTGCGAATGAGGAAATCGGTTAATTGTTTCAGACGATGTTTCCGGACTCTGACATCTCTAAATCATTTAGGTGCGGGAAAGATAAAGCGTCTTACATTGCGCGTTTTGGACTAGCGGATTTTATCAAGAGAGACCTAATTTCGAAAGTGACCGGGCCGTTTGTGCTGATGTTTGACGAAAGTCTTAATCGCACCTCCAAAATGAAGCAACTGGACTTGCACGTATGTTTTGGGGAAAGCGGGCAGGTGCAGTCAAGATACCTAGCATCCCAGTTCATGGGGCATGCTACAGCCGAGGACTTAATGAAGCACGTGAAAGTAAGTAAATGTTTTATTTTGCCATTTTTATAGTGTTTTTTTTTTTTTTTTGAGTAATTAGGGTTACCTTTTCTGTTTTATTAAGTGGATTGTTATTCATTTTTCATATTGTTTATACTACTCTCCTTTATTAAAACTATTTAAGAAATAATTGAATTGTATTTTAATTACACTTGTATAACATCATTAACAGTATGAAAGAAGAAAGCTTGAGCAGATCTGTGGTTAAAAGGAAAAGGCCTGTCTGCCAAGGGCTGGATATTCGGATAGTATTATGACAATAGTGTTGTATAATATAGGCTTACGTGGTTCAATGGGCTTAGTAAAAAGGTACGGACATTAAACACAATTAATAGAAAAGGGCAGGGTGGCTGCATTCACAGTACAGTATAATGAATGCATGCTTACTCACTTCTATGTTAATTTTAAACAATAACAGAAATAAAAGAATATGTCTAAGTGAATATGAATTAAGTGTTACATTTTTGTTTATTTTTTCTCAGGAGTGTGTGGATCCCCTTGACCTAAGAAAACTGGTGTCCATTTCAGTGGATGGGCCCAATGTGAATTTTAAATGTTTTTAAACTCTTCCAACAAGAGCTCGCAGAAAGGTATGGAGGTTCTCAGCTTGTTGCTGTGGGGAACTGTGGACTCCACACGTTACATAATGCAGTCAAAAGTGGCTTTTCCACATGGCAAGTGGAAAAACTACTAAGAGCCATGCACACATTACTCCATAATGTGCCAGCAAGAAGAGATGACTACACTGCCGTGACCAAGTCCATCATCTTCCCTTTATCTTTCTGTGGTCATCGGTGGCTTGAAAACCAGCCTGTAATAGAGAGAGCTCTTGAAGTTTGGCCATCACTTACAAAGTCTATAGATGCAGTGAGAAGAAAACAACTACCAAACCCTGGGACAGCATCTTTTGGGACAAGAACAACTGGCTCCAACCAAAGGATATTGACATCGGCTTGGGTGCTGAGTCAGTCCTCAAGGTAGTGTAGTAATTTAGAAAGATACTTTATATACTGTGTTCAGCAGCAGCAGCAAATATCATTTAATTGTACAAATTATGACTGCTTAATTCCTCTGTCTAGAGCAGGACAATTGTTGAGCTCAGAGTCCTTGAGTTGAAAAGAGACTCGTCAGGAAAATACAGGAGAAGAGCCCTCTCAAATATGCTACAGTTACGCAGATGGCGTGTCTGAACCTCTCTGTCATGTTCAGAGACCCAGACAAGTGCAAGAGGCAGATGAAATGTCTTGTTCAGACATTTCTGCAAGACAAGCAACTGAAAGGAGGTGTTTCTGCTGGGAGGAATAGTTCAGAATAGGTTTTTAACAAAAGTAAGAGGTCAGCACAGAGACTTCTTTTTAAAATATTCTAAGTGCTGTTAACACAATCTGTGTTATGGCCGAACCTTTTTTTTTTAAATAAATGTTTCATTTCACGCATCTAATAGCTTTTGCAAGTTTCTCCTTTTCACTACACTTATTATTTGTTGTGTGCACTTTTTCCTTTTATATTTTTCTAGTCAGGATATTTTTGAGTGCAGATCTGTTACTTTTGTCATGTTCATGGTGCACGTGTTCTGTGTGCAGTAGCTGGCTTGGTGTTGAAATGACCTTTGACATTATCCACCGTTACCAACAAATGTAGTGGTTCTGCTCATTATAACCGTGATAGATTGTTAATATATTGTAATGATGTATTGTAATGATTTATCAAAAATAAATTTTTATCTTTCACTTGTTTTGTCTTAGGGGATGTCATTCTCCAACAATTTGATGCCTTCCTGTCTGCTGAATGCAGAAGCGAGGAGTTTGTCTCTTTCCCACCAATCCAAAAGAGGCTTGATGTCTTCCTGAGCAGTTTCCTCAATAACTACCCAGAGCTTTTTGCTTTTTGCCAGAAGCTTCTGATTTTGTCTCATGGACAGGCCACTGTTGACAGAGGCTTTTCTGTTAATAAAGAAATAGAAACCTGCAACATGCAAGAGGACACTTTAGTAGCACAGAGACTGGTATGTGACTATGTCACCCGACATGGGGGTGTTATCAAAGTTCCCCTGACAAAAGAACTCTTGAGGTGAGTGGCGTCAGCCAGAACCAGGCACCGTCTCTACCTTGAGACAGAGAGAAAAAAGAAAGAATCTCTTGCACAGGGCCAAAAGAGAAAGGCGGCAGAGGATTGCTTAGAGGAACTAAAAAAAAGGAGGAACACCATACAAACAGTTGCTGAAAGTCTTTCTAGAGATGCAGACAAATTTGCAGAGGAGGCTGAAGGCAAGGCTGGCAGTAAGATGGCTCAGCTAATAACTAAGTCAAATGCTTTGAGGAGGGCCAGCAAGGAGAAATCAGCTGAGCTCAAGAACATTGAAGAGGAGATTCTGGCCAAGGGAGAAGAGCTGAGATTAATGTAGCACCCACACACACACACACGTGTGCATACACACTACAGACTTGTGCTAAGCTGTGTGTATGTTGTTTTTTGTAGTTCAACAATGCATCTAACCTGTTTTCAGCACTGTTGCAATAAATTTGTGATTCTGCAATTCTGCATTTTCTTTTGTATGTGTTTTTGATGCTGTGATATAGGTCTTAAATTTAATTCATATTGGTCTTAAAAAGTCTTACATTTGACATTATGAAATCTGCAGAAACCCTGAACAGTCACACAATCCTGTATTCACCTCTGTGGCCTAAATGACTACTAAAAACCTGTGTGTGTGTGTGTCTGTGTGTTTAGTCCTCAAGTTCCCCGACTGAAGCTGACCTGTCGGACTGGCATGAGGTGAGCGCGCAGCGTCTCCAGCTGCTGTCCAGCGTCTGCAGGAACTCGTCGCTCTGGAACCTCACCCACACTCCGCTGCGCAAGTTCGTCCTCGACCGCATCTTCGTCTGCGACAAACACAAGATCCTGTTCTGCCAGACCCCCAAAGTGGGCAACACGCAGTGGAAGAAGGTCCTCATCGTCCTCAACGGTCAGAGCCTCTGCTGAAATCCTCACTCTTCTCTAGAGCTATTAACTCATTTTTATTTTTGACCTGTCTTAATTTTTCCTTCTCGCTGCTCTGTCTTCATTGCATTTTTATTTTTTCATCCAAATTTAGGAAAGTTCTCCAGAGTGGAAGACATACCTGAGAATATGGTCCATGACCACGAGAGAAACGGTTTACCCCGCTTGTCCTCTATGAGTGACGCAGACATCAATGAAAGGTCAGGATTCATTCTGATGCTCGATTTATGTGCTGCATTATGCTCGCCATACCTGCTCCTGCTCCACAACTAGGGCTGGGCAGTTAATCGAAAATGAATCGTAATCATCTAATCAAAACCAGACATGCAGAACCTCTAATCGACATAATCTTTGCCCGTGTTGATATTTTAAATTTAGTTTTAAAAATTCTCGTAACACCAAGGATGTATGATTTGAGGATTATTGGCCGATGCCGATAATTGGGACGGTATCAAGTCGAGCATGTAAAGACAAGATATCTTGCTCACCAAAGTTCCACTGCACACTCAGAGTTTTGGTGCCATACATTTGGTGCCATGTAAAATCCCACCTGGGACTTTGGACATGCCTGGCACGAGCGCAACCTTGCCGACGTACAATAAATGCGTCATCAAATATCAGCTGAAAATATTGGGCAAATCTAAGCATCGTTTTGATGCTGATGACTTAAAAAACAAAACAAAACAATTATGGCCTGATTCCGAAAATGAAACACAAAAAATACCCACTCTTTCTTTAGAAATAATCGTAATCGAGGTAAAAAATTCAGTTAATCGTGATATTGATTTGTGGTCATATTGCTCTAGACCAATAGGTTATTAATTCAAATCCAGCTCACAAGATACAGTAAAAATGCAAGTTAGATTATATTTTTTGACCAGACTGAAGACCTACTTCAAGTTCTTCATCGTGCGCGACCCATTCGAGCGCCTCATCTCGGCCTTCAAAGACAAGTTTGTGAAGAACCCACGCTTCGAGCCATGGTACAAGCACGACATCGCGCCCGCCATCATCCGCAAGTACCGCAGAAGCCATCGAGACCAGGACTCCGAGGGCCGAAACGAGGGTGCCGGCCTCCGCTTCGAGGACTTTGTGCGTTATCTTGACGACGAGGCGGGCCGCCGGCGCCTGGACCGCCAGTTCGGGGAACACGTGATCCACTGGCTGACCTACGCCGAGCTGTGCGCGCCCTGCGACGTGGCGTACGACGCCGTGGGCCACCACGAAACGCTGGAGCATGACGCCCCCTACATCCTCCGAGCTGCTGGCATCACGGGCCTCGTTTCCTACCCCCGCATCCCACAGGGCATCACCCGCTACAATCGCACCAAGGTGGAGCAATATTTCTCTGGGATCAGCAAGCGTGACGTGCGACGCCTCTACGCCCGCTACCAGGGAGACTTCGCCCTCTTCGGTTACCAGCGACCCGCTTTCCTGCTGGACGGGTAGACGTCTTATTTTTCTTCAGGTCCTGAGAGAGAGACGAGGCAAGGTTAGTCGGGGACACTGAGTTTAAAAAGGGCGAGAAGGTCAAGGTGTTTTAGGGCTATGCCCGGTTTGGGCGACGGCCGAGAAAGCCTGATGCGATTCGAGAACATAAAAACGGAAAGCAAAGAGAAAAAGGCTCTGCAATAAAATGGTACAAATGGGAAAAAAAGCTGTTGGCGATAGAAAAATGAAGGTGTCTAGATTTTTTTAAGGCACCTTGAATAGAGAAATGGCACGCCGCAATTTTTTTGAAAAAAATCACCGCAAATTGAAAAGGTGATGCGAATAGGAAAATGTGCCGCAAATGGAAAAAATAAGCTGTGAGAGAAAAAAGGCCCCACAAAATTTTGTGTGGTGTCTGCAAAATGCACCATGAACTTGAATTATATGTTTTGTGCGTTTGCAGTGTATTTTTCTATTAGATGCACATATTTCTATTTAAAATATTGTAAAATGTCATTTGGCTTTCTCAGCCTCTGAACGTTTTCCATATCCACATAAAAACATTACTATTTTAATTTAACTAAAGTATTTAACAAAGTTATATATGTAAATAGATTCCATAGCCTAGGAGGTATTTAACTCTTTCAGGGAGAGCTCGGCTTTAAAGAAGCATTCTACGATCTTTAGAACAACAAAAAAATGAACTCAGAATGCATCACGCAGATCTGTAAATGCTGACGTTTCCAATAGCGGTGTTCTCATTACAGAGAGTTTGTTTTCTTTCTTTTTTTTTAAGTTTCGGTTTCTTCTTTTGGCTCCTTGGAATTGGAAGAGTTGAGCGAAAGTGACCGACAGGGTGGTGCTGGAAACTCTCGTCATATTAAAGTCTTTTCTGGCGTTGGGAACAGCAGCGTTTAGAGCATTTAGAAAGTTCAGAACGTTCGTATTGACCTGTCTTCCAGACGTCCACCTCTCCAACTCTCCAACAACTGACGAAGAGGATTTCAGACAATTTGCTTACTAATAGAATGATGTTACTGATGCTCGAGCTAGATTTTTAATAAAGAATAAAACAGTTCGAATGTGTTTCCTGGTGCTAATATTTGTTCTGACTTCAAGAGTCCAGTATGCCAGTATAATCGGACAATATGCTCTAATTGGAGATACAGTATATCAATATTAGGGCTTGTTATTGTGTAACTCGTCCACTAAAGGGCACACTTTGTTTTTATATACGTATTTTTCGAGTGAGTGATTATCATTGTGAACACAGCACACAGTGCACTTGAACTTGTGTTAAATTATTACTTAATTTTTTTTATCTGTACCGTTTTTTTTTTTTTTTTAATCCTGTGTCAGTTGAACTCCAAACATATTTTTAATATTACAACATGATAGTTATGGAATTTGAGAATATCAGTATTCAACTCTGGAAAACAGAGAGGCCAAACTGGCTATTATCTGATACCAGAACATTCCACAGCTCAATCTGGGTTCTATGGTTTTTTTAAAGAAAACATTTACAGCTCCAGAGATTAGAAGAATATGGGATTTTTGCAATAACTGCATCTTCCCCCAAGCGGCAGGAGAGTTCAACTATAAAACAAACAGCACATAAACACTGGTCTTCTTGTTAAAGCTTTGAATTGGTGTTTATGATGTGAAATAGCTGGCAGTAGATTAACACCAAAAGAGACCTTAAGGAATGCTGTTTTTATGATGCATCAATTTATAAGTTGGCCATAAAAGACATCAGCTCAGTCATAAACCTCTTCATATAATTTAAATTCCTGTAAAGCAGCCTTCAAGACCATAAAGAGACATTCCTAGTAATGTAACTATGGTACTGTGATATTATGCTGCTTGCCCATAGGCTTTCATATATTACTGGCCAGATGTCCATTTTTGAGTGGAGTGTCCCTTTGAAAACTGAAGACACTAGTTAGAGATCAGCACTGAGGCACTTTCACAAGTCCTAGTCTGAGCGGACTGCAAGCTGTAAAAATTACAGTTTTTAGCATTTAATTTTCCATAATCCGAGTGTCTTTTCTCAGAACTTGAATAAGTGCCTTTGTTTTAAAATAGTCTATTTTAACGCTTAATTATGTCTTGTCATGATTGATAATTATCTACACTTGGGAAAACGGTATGTTTTGAATCGGGGACTGATTTTTAAGCTTTGACTACTATTTGATATTTTTATTACAGAGAGATGATGACTTAGATGTGTGATATTTATGTTTTTTGATCCGGTATGTCGTGCACGTGCTCGGTTTAGAAAAGCAGAAGTGACGTCATGTGCCACGGAGTCTCTTCATGTTCTGAAACCCAGGTGAGCTCGTGCTGCAGGCGGTTGCTGTGGTAACCTCATCTCTTTTTCCTTCCATGTTTTTATTCCTCCTCTCCCATTGTCTCTCTTTCTCTCCCCACCCCATCGCCTAGTGTCTCTCTCTCTCTCTCTCTCTCTCTCTCTCTCTCTTTCTCTTTCTCTTTCTCTCTCCTCCCTTCATCTGTCCCGATCTCTCTCTCTCCCTTTATCTGTTTATCTCTCACCCGCTCTTTCTCTCCCCTTCCTTTCTGTCACACTCTCTTCTTTCTCCCAATCTCTTTATCTTTACCATTTTCTCTCTCATCTCTTTCTTTCTACCCCTTCCTTTATCTCGCCATTTCTCTCTTCCCCTCCCATTATCTATCCCTTTATCCCCCCCCTCGTTATCCCTCTCTCTCTGTCACACACACACACACAGACTGCACGTGCTTTGATATTCCCCTTCAATTGTGCGCGTAAATCACACCCGCGTTCCCCGTAGCTCGCGCACAGTCCACGCGGCCCGCGCCTCTTTTTAAAATGTGTATTTCTGCGTAAGGGGTGTGCGCGTGGTCCGGCCTCCATTAACGCGCTCGCATCAGGCAGAATGACCGGCACGAGCGCGGCAGCGGTCACATGCGCGTGCGGCCGGCAGCATGTGCCGCTGAGGCGGGGGGAAAACGGGAAGAGGGGAAGAGACGAGTCTAACTCGGGGAAGAAAAAGTGTCCGATTCACTGATGGCGAGTAAAACGTCGAGTAAGTGAGTAGCGGAAACTGTGGAAGATCGTTTCCATCACCAGAAGGGATAAAAACTTTTAATCACAGAATACGGAATAATTCACTCGAAATTCTCTCCAATTATCACTGATCTTTCTATCACAGTTACTCTTGGTTTTCAGGATTCTGACTTCCCACTTCATCTCAGAAGTCTGACTCATTAACTCAGAGTTCTGAATTCTTATCTCAGAATTCTTGACTTGTTTTGGATTGATTTGTACTTAAATACTCTATTTGATGTGTTCGCATATTAACACTACTTAAGTGTTTTGCCACTAAGCTTAAAGCAATGTAAGATTAAATGGCTACAGCGAATGACCTTTTTATATTGGTTCAAAAGCTTTATTTGGCCTCACTACTGAATAAAATAGCCTATTTTAAGACTGATTTGTGGATCAAATTTCTAGTGGTGTATAGAGTTGCGGAAATCCACGCCTCCTTACAAAGAAACTGACTCAAGTAAAAGCACATATAAGAATACTAGTTGACTAAAATGGTCAAGTATCTGATATTTAACTATTTATGTATCAGAAATGTCTTTTAAAGTAATTTTTGGATGAAGACATGACGAGAGAGAAACTCTTAGTGGTAGGTTAGGTTAAATAAAACACCGGAAGTTAGAACTACACTTACTTTTTTTGCTCTTCCCCTTTCTCCCTTTTTTGGAAGGCTATACTTGTGTAAGGATTGAACCAGTTACAAATAAAACATTAAATTTTTGAAAATAAATCTTAAAAGTTGAATTTTTACCAAAGGGTAATATTTTTTCTTCGTAATATTTCTTGTACAATTTGATAATATTAAAATTATGTTCCTTGCATTTATAGAATGAGAATGAAAAAAAAAAGTGCTAATATTAAGCTAAATCAGCATTCTATAACAGCTCTCTTGTTATTTACATTGTGATTATCAGACCTGATAAAGAACTGACCACATATAACCCTGTAACTCGGGTCTCATTTGCAATTTGTTATCTCTGCATGTTGCGCATATGTGTAGAAAAATAATTAAATAAAATACTCAGAAGCCCATGTGGTACAGTAAGGCTTATTTGAAGCTGAAACTCACCACTCCAAAAGAAGTGTATTCAAGTGTGCTTTTAGTATATCTCTCCTAAATTAAAACTAAGTAGACTACATATATTCTTATATTTGTATGTAGACACTATATATTTAATAAGTTTAAAGTGGAATAGTGTCCCTTTCATAGATAAGAAAGAATGGTAGATGTTTGGTTCACCCACCTTTTGTATTGTTTCTTCATGCTAATTAGCAATGCTAGACTTTTGTGTTTTTTTGCAGGCGACTGGGAATGTGAAGGTTGCCTTGGGGATTACAGCTAAGGCCAATTACAGTAAGCTTTTGATTCCTCCCGTGAGAGTATCGGGCAAGGTGGCCGCTGAGCGAGAGTGTGAGCTCAGCTCTTCACGTGTGGGGAGTTCCTGCTTCCCGCAAAAACACAAAAGCACTTCATTTCATTTCCTCATGCAAACCCTAAGATTAGGATATGTGATATGTGCAACGTGCCACTGCTGGATTGCCACTTGTTTCAGTAAAGAGGAGGAGAAGTAGGATGACTGGAAATGAAATACTCGACTTGTTAATGTTTAACTACGTTAACTAGGCTGTCAGTGAACATCACACTACATATAAACAAACTTGAAGCAACGTGATTGGTCTTTTCGTACTTTTGTCGCACTGATGTTCAGAATACATAAATGCATTTGAGCCCTAGGTCTAGCGTTAAATGTGTTAAAATGATTCTCAATATACTAATATTATTAGCTTCTAAGTCATATAACATGCTGCGTTTAAATCTTTTGCACCTGTGCAACACCCAGGGCCTTGCAGAGATCACTGCTAGGTTTTAGATGGATTACTGCTGAATTTATACTTAGTCAGCACTGGCCTAATGATCAGAAACTGACCAATAATAATTGGGATAGAGTAGCCAGTGATTCTATGCACAAAGTGGCTTCTTCTGTTTGAAGTGTATCTGGGATTGGAGGACTGTTTGGCCATGCTACTTGCACCAAAACACTGTTGTTAATGTATGACTACATTTTTCTTGATGATTTTCTTGAGTGGAGTTCTAATGTCCTGCTAAAATTAGCCATTATGTCCCTTTCAATTCAGTCTTTCCGTCACCACCTGTCTGTAATACGTCCTGCTTTTGACTGGACTAGGTCAAATCAGTTATTTGTCAGAAAATGTAAAACATGCCACGATGTGGCATTGTTGTAGGTTTTGTACAAGATACTCTGAGGAGAAACATGTTTAGTTTTATGTTCTTTACCAAGGTTTTGTTCATCCTTACAGGTTCTTTTCTCTAACCGTTTAACTTCTTAACCAAACAAGCATTTTCAGTTACCACCAGAGAATTTATTCATTTCAGTTCCTTAACAGGATATTTTTAACTATGTCAAGAATTTTGCAGTACACTCTTTAATTATGTTTTGCACCACACCTGGCTTTAAGGTAGCGCTGCTTAGTATTGCATTGTTCAGATGTCTTGAAATAACAGTGGATCATTGATCATACTGTGAATGAATAGAAAAGTATAAAATGAATATCATTGTGTCATCATGAATCACAATGATACCAGTGAGACAAAGCACCTAATTTACCCCTCAAAAATCACTTCAGAAGAGTTGTCTCAATGTACACATGCTTTTGTGTTTGGGGCATTGAAAGCAATTGTACAGCTTTAATGTTCAAGAAAGGTAGTCTTCTAATAGTCTTAAGGTCAAATCTTTTTGCACACATTTTTCTTATGTAAACTCTGTGACATTGAACAGAAGACATTGGGTGCTCTCTAGTTCATGTGGTACATTGTGTCCTGTCCTTTTTCTTTTATTTGGTCCTTACTGAACCACAAACAATTCTGGTTCATCTGTACTTATAGAGGCAGTATAAGATGAGGCCAAGAGAGTCTGAAATAGACTTGTATACAAACTTTGGACTATGGGGATTCGTTAAACCTGCTGAGTTAGACTTATAAGTCAAAATGAGTCAAACTGGATTTGCTCACAGCATGTTTGGATCTCCATGGTTTTGTTACAGTTGTTAATTGACCAAAATATGGGACGTGGATACTCAGGGAGCTATATCTGTGGCCGGTGAGCATTATGTTATGATAAAAAGCAATAAAAAGTTGATTAGGCATACTGCTTAAGTGAACAACATTGTGGCCTCAAATCAAGTTGTATAAGTTGTATGCAGTTGTGAGTCAGCATGATGGTGGCAATTAAAAGCCTTACGTCACAAATCCTTCTTTAACATGTTATTGCTATATTGTTATCTCCTTTTTTAAAACTATTTTTTAAGCTAAAACAATGTGGATTTTCTAGATTTTTTCAGAAAACATGAGCTCTGACCTTGATGGGTCTATCTAGTAAATTGAATGTCAGGCGTCTGTCAACTTTCACTGAGAATTCAAACCAAAACTCTTAAGAATGCGTCGGTCGTAACTTTCATAATAACCTCCTGGGGTTATATAAAAGGTTATATGATGCTCCATAAGGTGAGCACTTAAGAAAAGCAAAATGACCAAATCAAGACCCTCTTTTCAGATCTTGGGTTACATTAACTAACCATTATGTTCGTCTTTAACATATAATCAGTGCTTAGTGTGTATCACTGTAACCGCGCAATTAGGATAAAGTGGCGTCTTACATAAAGAAGGTCGTTACATAAACTTTGCATAAACGTTTGCTGTAACCCCACACGGCCACAAACCTCCCCTTGCCTCCCATTTACAGCTCTTGCTATGCAGCTAATTTCTTAATTGGCCACATTATCCCTCTAGAAGTGTTTGATTCTTGTTTGTGTTTACAATTTCTCTTCGTAAAATATTTAATTTTTCATCACGACCCTCATATGTGTTCCTTTCAGGTTACACAACTGTTTTGTTATTATATAAGTGAGCCATATATCGGACCAATAGAATCGCGCCGTCGGCGTCACATGTCTCTGACGTAGCCCAGATGTGGGCGGAGACAAGCGCGCGGTGTTATGTCTTGAGCTGGACGGATCGCTCGTACCGAAATCTCTCAATTCAAATTTCAATATATTGATTATATTTTTCGTTTCTCCGTCTCGTCCGAGTTGGCTTTTTGCGACTAGTGGAAAATGGTGGGCCAGGGAGTTGGAGGGAACAGGCAGGACGAAGTGAACCGGGATCGAAGCGGAGGGGAGTTCGTGGGATTAAGCAAAGTGCAGTTTGCCGGGGAGCTCGGCTCTTATATAAAAACTAAAGGACACTCTGAAAATTGACCTCGGACGGTGTGTTGTTTTTCTTCGCACTTTAGCGTCTTACTCAGACTCTATATAAAGAGAGGCCACAACTCAACGTTTTTGAAATGTAGCCTAGCGTCTTAAACGTTTTGTTTTGTTCGCGCTGAGAGACATTTTGCTTTTCGGTTCAGCCACGGAAGAGACGACCTAAAACATTTGTAGCCTCTGTCCTCTTAAAGAAATGACTTTATACTTCTTTTTACGATTTTAATAATCGTTTTGTCCTGGAAGATATTAAATTTTCCCCAAATTTTACGTGTTGCTTTATGGTAGCCTACATATGGACTTGAACCAGCGACCGCAGGAGAACGTATACAGCCTACGCGCTGCAACGCTTTTGCGCAATTTGTAGCTTTTTTACACCAATATTCGTCTTCCAGATGACGTTACTTTTACTTTTGGTGATTTGGGATTCATATTTTATCTTTAAATGGAGTGGGATCTAAAAGCAGAGGGAGATAATTATTCGTCGTTGTAACACCGGCATAGATTTTATTTAGGTTTTTGCGAAAACAAAAGCCAAACAAACATGGAAACGGGAGTTCAGAGTCACTTCGTGCATGATATATCCAACCCCAATGCACCGGGCTTGTGTCCCGAGATGCTGGAAGTGGCCGAAGAGGCTTGGCGGGCTGGAGACTTCGACCTGGCCGTGGAGATCTACTCGTCTCAGCAGGCCGACCTCCACCAGCTCGACCGGGGACTGTGTCTGCGCAAAGCGGACGCTTTAGCGCACGGTGGCCGCATCTCCGAGGCACTGGACTCGTATTGTGTCGCCGCTAACATTCACCGGCTCTTACCGGACGAACTGGGCGCGCTGGTGGAAAGCATCGCCCGAGCGGTGCGCGCCAAAGAGCTGGGGGACGGGGCGAGCTCTAAAGCGGCTGGTAACAGCGGAGGGAAGGACGAAAAGGGGGGATGTGAAGAAGACTGTGAAGCGCTAGATCTTTTCTCCTGCCGCCTTTGCACGTTGCTGCTAATCGAGCCGACCACTTTGGAGTGCGGCCACACGTTCTGCAAACGGTGCCTGGAAGACGTGGAGGTGAAAGACTGCAAATCGTGCCGCTGTAAAATCAACAGATCCTCGTCGCACGCTAAAGCCAACGGGCTGCGGGCCAACGTGGTGCTCAGCGGCCTGCTAGAGAAGTGGTTCGAGGCCGAGAGCAGGGCCAGGAGACTCTGGATGGAGGCGGAAAGTTTGTGGAAAAAGCAGGATCTCGCTGCCGCTCTCGACAAGTACGACAAGGCCGTGGAACTGGGTGAGGAAACTTATTTTTTCTGGTGAATTGAGGCTGGTTATTACAACGCACTTCTAATTTGTTTTATAACACAAAACGAGCTGACCCACTTCTGCTGGTGGCAGTTAGAGGGACAACGACAGGGGGCGCAGTTGCTCGTAGTTCCTTCTCAGTCGCTTTTTACTAGTTGCCCCATTTGTAAATTATATTTTTTATTTATTTTGATAAACTTAAGGTGGGTAGGAGAGCATGTTGCTTGTACAGAGTTCATAGAATGCTACTGAGGAGATATTTTGATTAGCGTCGGTGTATAGAGAAAGTATATTTGTCATAGCGGAGAAAGAAAAAAAAAAGTCTTATTGTAACCAAAAAGTATAAGGGAATATCAAACTGTTAGGGTTATTTGGTGAGCGATGACAAGAGTCTTAACTTGTCACATGTAGAATGTGATTATCTCTGATATCTAAACACTTGGCATTTAAAGATTAACTTTCAAATCTAATCACTTTTTGGGACCGAAATACTAGCATCTCATAGCAGGTGCACTTTGGTTAATCAAAAACGAGTTAGAGCTTTTAGATTTTTCTAGTTGCAAGTTGTTATTATACAGTCAGCTTGTTGTGTGTGGCGTTGGAAGCTTGATATGTACGCGTTAAATTATGAGAGAAACGGGGTCAGTGTCTGGAGCTGCAGGTGAATCGGTGCTCGGCTTGTCGGCGTGCAGCTGCTTATGTCTGACCCAAATTATCAAGCGGGTCTCAGGATTCTGACCCCTTTATGTAAGTGGGCTGCGTATTTTTTGCGCAGGGCTGCGTAGATTTATTGATCCTTAACGTCAGTTTGTTTCGAGGGCTCAATCATCTACTTTTAGAGACGATTTGAGACTAGTCTGAAAACGTTCCTAAAAGTCTGGGTTCCAGAGACGATCAGTGGTGGAAGGAGTACTGAGTAATTTGTATTCAAGTAGAAGTACTGTTACATTGCTGAAATAATGCTTAATAACTCGTAAGTGTACTTATAGGTATTACTATATAATAATTAAGTACCGGTGTAAGGAAGTACTTAAGTGGGCATGTCTGTAAAAGGGGAGATGTCTTAAGGCTTGAGTTCATGGACCCAATTCTTGGCTGATGTCTATTGATACTTTTATAATTATATTGATGGCTTTATAATCTCATGTGATACATGACTTTTTACTCTAGTGTCACCTCTTTTAAATGCTGGTTAAAAGTTTGAATATTAGTTCTAATAACTGGGACTAAGCTCCCAAAAATGCATTAGTTCCAAATCTGAATTTCAGAGTGTTGTTGTAGAAGACTAAATCAAGCAGGATAAAACTGTGTCGTTAAACCGTTATGAATCAAAAACGTTGGCGAAGGCGCCGCGTTGGTCTCTCACTTCCTACGCGGGTGTAAGCCGTTGTGGGCGTCCGCCTGGCGCTTCGTCTTCTCTCACAACATCCCGCTGAGTGTAAACACATATGCTGGGCTCATAGCTCATACACACATACGCTTGTCCCTAGCCCGCAGTCTGTTTTCTCCTTTTCTGTTTCGGTCTGTTTTGCTCAAAAAATAGAGCAGAGGGGACATTCACAGAGCTGCCAACCTCACAGCCGGCGAGTTCATCTGTCACAGGCATGCACGGTTCACATGGAAACTTCTTTTATTATATTATTATAGAGTCATATTTTTGGCATTTGATGCTTTTATCACAAGTAGGGATGCAACTTAAGTGTTAAGACATTGATTCCCAGCTTTAACCTCAACTAAAATTCCTGCTTCCTTGGTTGGTTCCTTCATGAGCAGACATCTGGCCATCTGGTCAGGTGGCTACATACACATTTAGGACATTTGATTCTCATATCCAAAGTGACGTACATGAGGCTTTGTAGTACACTTGTAAATTCAGACTTGCGTCAACCAAGTTAAATCCAGCTAAGTAACTGATCCTTCTAATCTCCGTCAGGTTTCAAGTAAATATTCACACAGTCGAGCGATCATAAATGGTGACTTCTAGATGTCTTGTAAACCAGAGATCATGGACTCGACCAAATCCTTGACTTAGTATTTTTGTTTCCTCTGGTGTGCGATCTAATGTAGTGGCAGATGGTAGGAGATTACAGATTCATGCCTGGCGTTGTCCAAAATCCAGCACTATCACCATTTGTTACTCTGACCAAGGCATGTAAGCTGAAAGGTGTAACAAGCTATTATTGTGCTTTTGGTCCAGATGTTGGCATTTCTTGAGTGTAAAGAGGATTTACATCAGGTCCTATATCGGGCATCTGCAGTCTCGTCGCAGCAGCCATAGGAAGCTGATCTGGTTTTGATGACCTGGATTCAGTGTGTGCAAGGGCAGCCATAAATAGGCTGGTGCTTATGAACAGAGCGGGTCTTGGCAAATGAGGGCTGATTTAATGTCTGACGTTGATAGCAGAAGTAGTGTTTAATATAGAATGAACGCGAGTCCAAGTGTTGGGTAAATACGAATAAAGTTAATTCTTTGAGTTGAGTTAGTTTATTCAGCCTGAATTACATATCACTTTTTAGGGTTTTCAGAAAGCAAATTTGATTTGGGATGTAGTTGGATTACACTACAGTAGAGCTACTGACACACAAAACGAAAAATAAATGAATGTCGTCCTTAGCTAGGTGAGGTCGGGTCTCTCGCCTCTTTCCTCTGATGCATTTCTCGACTGCGCTCTCATTGGCAGCAAGATATTTGTCTGGTCAGAGTCTGAGAGCTTGTTTCATCCCGTCTTTGTAGCGTTCACACAACTATTGTCAATCAGTGATCAGACGTGATGTTGTGACTGATTGAGGGTTTTTGTCAGTGATTCAAAAACAGCCCTAAAATCGAGTAGCATCAACAAGGCTTTACTCTACACTGGCTGCAACCTGAAGGGAGTGCTGCGATTTCAGTCTTTGTTGAATCGTAAAAGTAAGTACATACCACAGGAAGCGTATAATGGTATCAAAACACACTAAAATTTTCCGTTAATTGTGACAATCCACAGTAAACTGGACTTTTAAAGGCTAGGGATATACAAAGTTTTCCTACAGAAAAGTTCCCAGATTAAGGGTTGTTCCAGGGTGGTTTAGTGGTGCAGCGGTTAGTGCTATGGCCTAGGGTTGCGACGATTAGAAATTTTGGTGGTACGATTATAGTTTGAGAAATAATCACGGTTTCACGATTATCACGGTTATTTTATGTGAATTGATTTCACAACTGTATTAACATATATAAATCACACAAACACATTCTATAAAGATTTTGAACTTCAGAATCTATTTATTGCTGCTTTTCAGAGATACTGCATAGTTAGAAAAATGAATTTGTAAAATAAAAGTAATCTCTGTAACCCTCTGTAAGGCTATAAAAATCTGTAAGCTGCACAGACAGAGGTTATTGCTGCCTTTTGAATACACCACAGTCAAAAAAGTTAAAGTAAAAAAAATTCAAGTAATCTCTGGGCAAACAGATGATATATAAAGCTGTAATTTAACACACTCATTGAACAGAGAATTTGTATTTAAATTCAAGTAAACTTGTTCTGTACACACATCCAGCTCTTTTGATGAACTACACATTTTTTACATTTTCAGTTCGTGTGTCCTTTTTTAGCAAGAGAAATTTACTCAGACCTACCTGATGACTTGAACATAAATTGCACTGTTTAACTTAAAAATGCAGTTAAAATTGCTGCTTTTGTAAGATACTGCATAGTTAGAAAAATGAAATTTGTAAATAAAATAAAAGTAATCTAAAAACAAGAAAATAATGTAAAACCTACCCCTTGTTGGCATGGGTTTTCTCTGGGTGCTCCGATTTTCTCCCACAATCCAAAGGCATGCAGTTTAAGTTGATTGGTTACTCTAAATTGACTCCATAAGGTGTGACTGTGTTCTAGAAAAATCTACTCCCAGGTCTCCTTCTCAGGGTGTGCTTGATTTTGGTCGTTACAACTTATTGTGCTTTTAGCCTGCATTCCTCTAAACTAAAGGATCTAGTTAGAATTTGCTGGAACTGGAAGTGTCTGGCACTTGTTTTAATGTTGTGCATCTGCCAAACTAAGTTGCTGAGAGTAGCTTACAAAAAAGTAAATAATAAATTTATTTGAGATACTAATATCGCAGCAAAGCAGTCATGTTTATTTCTGATGATCCTTACAAATGACTCAGAGGCATTACATTTTCCACATCACTGTGCACTTTGTGCAGCCTGAATTTTTACAAACTGAATTTGAGGTCTGAGCAGTTCTTATCTGTCTTGACTTCTGATTTTTCGGTTTGAATTCCATTATAAACATACAAATTTTGTTCCATGAACAAAGTTAAATAAAGTGTTCAAACCAGTTCCAGAAATTTTGGGTAGCTTTTGGGTGATTTGCATTTAAATTCCTGCAACTGTGTAAAATGTTTTTTTTTAAGATCTCTCTTTTTAATCCTTTGTGTGGTCTAATATAAAATTCCAGTTAGAATAAACAGATGAGTAGGACTCAACGATATGACCGTAAAACGATATCATCATTAATTGATCATTTTAATTCAGTTGCAATTAATGCACACTATAGATGTCCTCATGCTGCGTTAAATAGCTAACTCTTTTCTCCTTTTCCACAGCACCCTCTATCTATAAGCTGCTTTCACAGCGAGCCGAGCTTCACATGGACCTGAAGAATTTCAGCCAGGCCATCCAGGATGCGGGCAGCTTGTGTCAGCTCAGACCCTCGTCAGCAAACGTAAGGAAATGCAGCGGCCGAGTGAGCCTGATGTGATTTCAAAATAATCACGTTCAGAACGCACACGCAAATGCACTGCGGTTGCAAAGGCACTACACAAATTCAGAAAACACTTTCAGAAAGGATAGCTGAATAACTTGATGGACCGTTTCTGTTCTCAGGCCCACTACGCTAAGGCCAAGGCCCTGTGCAGTGCTGGCAGCAGTGAGGAGGCCCTGCAGGAGTATTTCCACTGTGTAGCACTTAAACCAGACTGGACGACTGTCAAAACTGAGGCACAGAAGGTAAAAAAAATAGGCGGAGGTGGGGCGTTGTAAAGAACCGGGCTTTCTTAATTCTGGGCTGTTTGTTACAACCACATCTGACTAAAAATGAATTCTCTCCCTTTTTCTCTGCAGGTCTTGAGTGAGATGTTTTCCTCCGTTTTCGAAAATGAAACACTAGCTACGCCCTTACATCCGCTCCAGGCCTCAGGCCCCACACCTCGTCTTAAACCCTTAGCCCTTCTGAGCTCCCTGCACTCGCCCAGAGATGGAGCTATAGCTGGCTGCTCCAAGGTGGGACACACACACCCTCTTACATACACATACACACTCTATACCGCATCAGTCAAATCTTGCATCAGTCTCACAGAAGCAGCAATGATTAGTTTTGGAGCAATGAACGCATGACATATACACAAAGGTGCAGTTTGCTCTTCTGGGCACACGGTGGTTCTTTCAATGACGACGCAAACATTTGAACCCAGTTTTCATGTCTCTCTTCCTCTCTCTCTGTCCGTCAGGATGCTGGGCTTAGCAGCAGTAGATCGTACTCTAGTGGGAGCTCGTCATCCCTGCAGCAGAGCGAGTGCGGTTTAGGAGGGTCCGGGAGCCTGGCAGCAGCCCTCTCCTCCCTTCCCAACCAACCCGGTGCTGCGAAGAGGAAGTGTCCCCCCGACTTCAGCACTTTCACCCCCCCCAGCAAACTGCTCAAGCCAGGTAGGAGTCCCGGGGGTGTCTCTCTTCCCCTCTTTCCCTATCTCTTTCATAGCTAACGCCCTTTCCCTCTCTCTCTCAGACCCTGGAGGTTGCAGTGAGTCTGCAGCAGTGCACAGTGGTGTGAGGGAAGTTGCTGGACAGCTGCTGGACAGTGCTGATATGGAGTGTTCCCTCTGCATGAGGTAAAAACCGGATAGCAACCTCTTCCTCCTGCAGGTTGCAAAGGACAGTGTTAGTTACAGGTTTCTTGCTTGTCTTCCCAGATTGTTCTACGAGCCGGTCACCACTCCCTGTGGACACACTTTCTGCCTCAAGTGTCTGGAGCGCTGCCTGGACCACAACCCTAACTGTCCTCTGTGCAAGGAGAACCTCTCTGAGGTACCACTGTCCATCTCCTTCTCATAGAGTTTTAAAACTTTACTGTGCTTATCAGGTTTTGTAACACATATATACTTATATATATATGTGTGTGTGTATATATACACTGCCCTCCAAAAGTTCGGAAACGCCCCTGGCAAAGTGGGATTTTGGACGATATCATCATAAATCCTTATCATTTTTTGGTGCAAATACATTAACTTGACATTATCTTTGGATACCAGCAATAATAATTTCTACTTTGATTACATAATAATATAGCTCAACCCAATTGAGCTACTATGGGAGGAACTGGACCGTGATGTTCGTAAGAAGTGTCCAGCCAGTGTGAATCATCTTTGGGCAATCCTTTAGGCGACTTGGAATAATATATCAATATATCAAACTTCTTCCATTTATCAATAGCCCAACTGCAACCCTCTTTTTTCATGTCAAAGATTTACCTCTTTTGCCGCATATGAAGCGCCACCATAAATGTTGTTGCCATTAAGGCTGTAATTCTCTATTTTGACCACAAGGGGGCATTGCCAATAAGGAGAACTATTCCATGAATTTTCTAGTGGTTAGCCCGTTAATCATATGAACTTGACATCAAATTAGCAGCTTATAGTTTATAAGTTAGCTCAGCTTTAACGTGCAGAAACATTTCTACATGTTTAGCACACAGAAGTTACACAGTTTCTTCAAGATCATAGGTCTTTATGAAGATTTTTATACCTTTTGGTTATCCCACAAAGTAGTTTTATATAGAGGGAGCCTTGGCAGGAGAAAAATGTGTCTAACATGAAATCTGAATCATAATGAGTACAAAATTATCTCCAATTTCTAAATCGAATATATATCCAATATATCTGTTCCTCAATTCCCAGAGTTCTACTGCCTAGTGTTACAACATGTGCAGTGTTAACTGCAGAACTCTCAGATTAAGGGCCATGGTTACGTCATTCTGATTCAATTCTGATCCTGCGCTCAGATTTGTGGAGGAATGGCCAAGGCCTGTCAAATGCTTGCGATAGTAATCCTATAAGGCATAATTGCAGCCGTGATACAGACTTGAGTGAGACGTTCGAGTGGTCTAGATGAAGACTGATGGCGTAAGGTTGCTTGCCGTTACAGTATCTGGCGGCTAGAGGCTACAACAAAACCTTCCTGATGGAGGAGGTGCTGCAGCGCTACCTGAAGGAGGAGCTGGACGAGAGGAGGAAGGTGCATGAAGAAGAAATGAAGGAGCTGTCAAAGTGAGTCTTCCTCGAGTTATGTTAACATGCTTCTTTCATTCCCCTCAACTTAAAACCATTTATGCAGTTGCGACAAATTTTTTTTGTACTGCACCAACTATGATTGTGAACAATATTGTGTAATTGCACCTGTAGCATTTGCACGTTTATGTGACCTTATGCATCACATTTTTTGGATAAATTTTTTTCATCCTCCACAGCTTAAATCTTGAAGTGCCTATCTTTGTGTGTACGATGGCGTTTCCCACAATCCCTTGCCCACTGCATGTCTTCGAGCCTCGCTACCGCCTCATGATCCGCAGGGCTATGGAGACGGGAACCAAGCAGTTCGGCATGTGCATCTCAGACGAGCTGAAGGGGTGAGAACTGCTCCAAACTAGAGCCCTTTGTTGGAGAGGGAGAACGATGGGACATTTAGACACTTACAGCCTTTACTTATGAAAAAGCTGGCATTCAGGAACTAGAGGTGTAACAATGCATCAATTCCAAGATTTTGGATAGATACTGTGGGATCGTTGATGTAGACTGATGCATCGTTACAGCCCTGCTAATGAAACTGGAAGCAGCACTGGAAGCTCGAATAAAAGTTCTGATCTGTTACGATTCCAGGTTCGCCGATTTCGGCTGCATGCTGGAGGTGCGAGACGTCAAGTTCTTCCCCGACGGCCGCTCAGTGGTGGATACCATTGGCGTGTCGCGCTTTAAAGTGCTGAGTCACGGGCAGCGAGACGGCTACAACACGGCCAAGATCGAGTACCTGCAGGACAAGAAGGTGAAGGACCGAGAGAAAGAGACTTTATCAAAGTGTGTATGTGAGAGGGAAAGAGTGAGAGATCACCAGTCTTCCGTTCTGACCGTGTGTTGGTGTTTTTGGATGTGTGTGTGGGTTTGTTGTTCAGGTTGAGGGTGAGGAGCTGACGGAGCTCTTGAAGCTGCACGACTCTGTGTACGATCAGGCCAACGCTTGGTTCACGTCCCTCAAAGACAACATGAAGAGTCAGATCCTCAGCCACTTCGGTCATCTGCCGGCTAAGGACCCCGAACCACAGGTGAGAAGCAGCGTCAGATCAGCTCTTGCAAATCCATGTCTCTAATCGCTGTCTCAGTAAGCACCACGAAGCTCCGTTCACAACGGCTCTTTCTTTTTTAAATGGGTTTCACATGTGCAGTGTGTTTTATATAAAAAATCTCTTTCCATCTGTCTATCAGGGGAACCCCAGCGGTCCGGCTTGGTGCTGGTGGCTGCTGGCCGTTTTGCCCCTCGAGAGCAGAGCGCAGCTGACCATTCTGGCAATGACGTCTCTAAAAGACCGGCTCATCGCCATCCGCCGCGTACTCGTCTTTGTCACCCGCAAGCGGCCACGATGACCACCCCCCCTTCCTCTCTTGTCTCCGTCTGCACACACAGACTCAGAACGCTGACCTCAATAAAACTCCGGTCTGTCCTCTTGACACCACGCTCAAGCCTCCATCATTACGGTACCCTCTCGCATGATGCAGATGTAGAACTGCCGAAAACAAACGCTATACAGAGTCCGGTTCCAACGTTGTACCTCATTTGTGTGTATGTGTGTGACTGCTTTTTCTGGATGCTCAGACAACATTTTGCTTCCAGATGCCTGTCTTGGATCTCTAAAAAAGAAAAAAAATCAGCCACGAGAGCCCTCGATTAGATGAAGTTGAAGAAGTGAAGCGAATCTAGACTGTAGGTCACTTAATCGGCCCTTAATTTGCATTGATCTGATGCAGGTGTTAATATTTTGGTTGTCACGGATGGTGTGGAACATTTCTAGGGAAAACAAAAAAAGATTGATCAAGTATCTTTGCACAATGTACTTCTGCCAAATTACTCACAAACCTACGCCAAGTTAAGATGGCAGTTTCTTCTTGACATAATTTTTTTTACTGTTTTTTGTAAGCATCATGAGAAATTTACACAAACTTCCCCAAAGCCTATATCGAGTTAAGGGTGCTTTCATACCTACAGGCTTTAGTCCGCTTCAATCGAACTCGAGTTCGTTTCCCCTCCCGGTGCGGTTCGTTTGGTCTGGTGTAAACACGGTAATCGCACTCGGATGCGGGCTAAAACAACCGCACCGAGACCCCCAA
Source organism: Distichodus sexfasciatus (assembly GCA_032718565.1). Taxonomy (NCBI): domain Eukaryota; kingdom Metazoa; phylum Chordata; class Actinopteri; order Characiformes; family Distichodontidae; genus Distichodus; species Distichodus sexfasciatus. Next base: position 753,412 of record JAVGVS010000157.1, on the reverse strand, counting down.
AAAGAGGTGGTCTCGATCTGAATCAGTTAGCAAACTCTGGTGCGGTCCTCCTGGTGACAAAGCATACCGAACCAAAACAGGACCAAAGGCTGCGAATCACATGATATACCTTCCTTGTTGGATCTTTGGGAAAAATTTGGCATGATGAGCACATCACTGTTCCTCCTTATTAATGCGCGCCACCTCCTGTATTTTTGCGATATGCGCCTTCGGCGAATGCGGCGCATTAATACGCTGTTTTCCAGCCGCAACCGCGCTTGATTTTCAAACGCAATAATTCATCTGAAGTGGTGAACGCACAAGATGTAGAAAGTAATCACCAGGGCGACAACCAGTCCACTCATTCTACCGCATTATATTAGTTCTCCATCTTGAAACACTTAACACAAAACCAATCTTCTTGCTGTATTTACATTTTTGTTCACGCGGCAAACACATCTGACCAATAAGCGGAGAGGACGTTCTCGCGTGATTTAAAGTGACACATTTTGGTATGCCTGGATTTTTTCCAGTGTGAAAACAAACCGAACCAAGGACAAAATGCTACAAGTTTATAAAATTATGAACCGATTCGGACCAGAGCAAGCGTACTAAGGTGTGAAAGCACCCTAAGACTGCGATTTCAGCCATACAAAGCATCATACTCTCAATTTGTGTAAGGATCGTAATTCAGTAAACAAGGCTCAGATTGTTAAAATAATTGTAGTCTGGGCTGAATTATCTATTATATAAATTATAAAATTGAATGAAAAGTGGTATTACATAGTGGTGTCGGAGATAGAACACAAAAAGTGAGGGACATTTTTAGCCACATCAAGTTAAGATGCAGAGCATTGAACAGAAATCTTAACTCCGGACCTGGGTAAAGGTTGCTTTGCATTTATCAGTTTTGTTTTATGAACGAATGTATTTGGGCCATTGTAGAAAATCCAAATCCCGTTGATTTGAGACCTGAAAAACTTCTTGAAAAGTTCAGGATTTTTTCCTTGTGCAAATTTTCCCTGTGTTAAATTTGCACCTTTAATCGTTTCAATTGGCACCTTTTCCCTCTCAAATGTTATGACTATACGATGTAAAGATATCTTAATTTTTCCAGAAGTTTGCTACTTTAATGTTTTCTACAAAGTGGGAGGTTAGTTTGGTAAATGTAAACTTTGATATCTCACAAATATACGTCTGTACCATGTTAGAAAATAGCAGTTTTTATTTATTGCTGTAATCTTCTGACTGGTTTCTCTCTGAGTCACTCAGAATTTTGGTTAAATCTACAATGGCTCTTGTATGCCGTCATATTTATGAGGTTAATGGTGTCTTATTATTTAACATATTTATCCAGTGAGGTAAAAGTTTGAGCAATGAGTGTACCTGATGGAAGCGCTTATTGATGTGACAACTTTAGTAGCATTTTGGCTCCGTGTCGTTTCTGGAAGACTGGGTTTTGCTCTTCTGCATGTTTCTTCATGTCCAGCTCTCTGTAAAACTTGGCGACTATTCGATACAGTCGTGTATAACATCGTAACATAAATTCGTGTCCCTCATCGTTCCTCATGGTTTGTCCGTACAGACAAATCGGAGGCCTTCAAACGATCTGGATTTTTATTTTTGGTCTTTTCTTTGTGTGTCGTTTCTTTCATTCTTTCCGAGACTCCCTTTTGTGTGTCTACTTTTTTCTGTGTAGCGTCAAATTGAGGTTGCATTTTTTTCATGTAAATTTGTACATTAAAATTAAACTTGTTTTCTATTTTGATTTCGGGCATGTCTGTTTTTTTGTATGTATCAAGCTGTGTTGCTGTTGCATTAATTATTTGATAAGCTCTCTCTATTAACCGGTGATTTGGGTCAATCACGTTATGTAAATTATGAGGTCAACGTCTGACCTTGTTTCTGCGTGTGTGCGTGTGTTCATCTCGTCTTCCTGACGTTCTGTATTCGCTTGTCCAATCTGTATGAAAATCATTGCCATCACTTTTTATACAGTAACATACATATACACTTTTTATACAGTAACATATTAATTACTTTTATTTTGTAATTAAATTATGTAATTTTGTTACATGTACACATGTGTGTGTGTGTACATATATACACACGTATATATATATACACACACACACACACACAGCGTTGGGGAGTAACAAGTTACGTGTAACAAAATTACGTAATTTAATTACAAAATAAAAGTAACAGTAATCAGTTACATTACTTTGAAAAAATGTGTAATTAAATTACAGTTACTTTCAGGAAATATTCAGGATTACCATTTCAGTTACATCTCAATATCTTCTGCAGAAACATTGGCTATATGTTTAATAATATTATTTTGCCATTTTTTCTTGTGCACATCATCCATTTACAGCTGAAAGTCTGATACTATTCCGATATGTCTAATTGGTTCTGTTATCATGTTTGAATTTGCAACACCACTTGCTGCTGGATCTACAGCCTACAAGCGGTCTGAGCTGCAGTTGCGAGGAGGCCTGCAATGCCAGATAGGAACTACAATGTAGGCCTAGTCCATTGCAGGAAATAAAAATGAGCTGTAGCTATATGTGCAATCAATCCCACATGAATAGACAACTGCTTATTCAGTGATATTCACCAAATGTTGAATGTCAAATATTTGATTTAGCAGGCATAGGTATTGAAAGATCAGCATGATCTCACAGTAAAGCGGTGTTGAAGTCTGACACGGCTGTGGCTGTGTTGAGGGAGTTTAAAAGGATTTTGACAGCAGTCAGTGTTGAGTAATGCTGTAAGGTTAACCAGGTTTCAAAAACTGAAAACGGTTGACAGTTGAGAAAATTAATTCAGAATGTACAAAAGTAATCAAATGTAAATATTTACCTTACTTTGTTAAAGTAATTGAAATAGTTACACTACTATTGCATTTTAGATAGGGATTGTAGGGATTGCATTTTAGATTGTAACGCATTACATTTCCAAAGTAGCTTTCCCAAGCTACTGTGTGTGTGTGGGTGGGTAAATGTGTTGTGTATATATATATATATATATATATATATATATATATATATATATATATATATATATATATATATATATATACACACACATATATATATATTTCAGGGCACCTCCCTCAGGTTGGGATGTCTGACACATCCAAAGTAGCTTTGAAAATATTTATTAAATGAGGTAAACGGTGAGGAAAACGACATCCAGGAATTACATGTATCGAAATTTCCAAACTTGAAACAATAATATATTGTGATTTTTCCCCCAGTAATATACAACATCTTACAAATAAATTATATATGACATTCATGTAGAGTGTGAAGTTCTGAGTGAAACACTAAATGTGGCTCTAGAACGACGACAGCGAAGGGCGGGTGAATACCGTCTCAGAGAAATGACAAGCAAGAGGTGTTCAGGTGGCGGCAGGTGACGGGTTAAGTGAAGTGAGGGAAATAGATGGTTTTTATCAGTAATTTTAACATTTGGTTAGTTCTTTGGATTAATTTGACACAGGTTGGGTTGATAATACCTACATAATATAAACCCAACTTGCTGGAGAGACACACAGTGCGAAGCTGAGGGTGAACGTCGCGTCTCGTAACTACTCGTAACTAGCAGTTGTTGGACGTGTCCGCATCTCAAACGTTAAATTACACGTAAGTTTTTCTTTCCTTCTTTTCATTACACATGTATTGTTCAAATTTATCTCTAAGTTGTAGTCGAAAATGAGCTTTTTAATATTTTAGCAGTAGTGCAGATACTTTGAAAACGCTGTAGCTTTTTAAACTGTAGTTTTTGTTTGACAAATAGCGGTGTAACGTGGTAAAATGCTACCTCGTTACAAAAACTACAATTTTCTCTTTACGAAGTGTTTCTGACTGGTGTTTAATTGGCAGAAGTGGCGTCTGGGAGGTTGGGAGATGGACTCAGAGGACGGAGTCCAGCTTAATGAAGATGGAGACAAGGAGCCGTCACCATATATATCTAAATGTATGACGAAAAGGCAAAACGAAAGGTGACAGAACTTATGAGCCATTATAGTTACTTATGCAAATCTAAATCAAAACGTTCTCTCCCTCCAAGATGTGATTGAAACCTTTGTGAGTTGACGTTGCCTTGCTTAAAAATGATTTTCATATTACTTTTAACGTCTTTTAGAGTATCCATAAAAACAATAACATATATTAAGTACTACTGGATGAAATTGTTCAAATGTATTTAGCTTTTTCCTCTGTAACTTGTAGTGTAGCTAAATCCTATATTACAACAGTAGCCTGGCTGTACTTCAACCCTGCCCTTGAAAGGTAACTTCCTCAGCACTGCCAATATGTTAATACTGAATCAAACCTGACTTTTTTACGGGTCCTGTATGACCATGAAAGTACAAGTCGCATATAATCTCAGACTGGTTTCTACATGACAATGAGTTAACTCAAATTACCTCCACATTTAAATCTTCATCTAATTGAGTACCTTTGGTGGAACAGGAGATCTGCAGCTACAGCTCGATGGACCAACATCTTTAGGGAATTTCATGAGCGCCTTGAAAAATTACAGCAGTACTGAAAGCAAAAAGGTAATAACTGCTTATAGTTCCGACATGTTTATACTGCAGTTATAGATAGTAAAAAATGACATTACTAGTAATAATAGTACTGTAATGTTTTTACTAGTATATTTTCATCCAGCCTTTTGATAGTAGAAACCAACATATTGAAGAGCATTAAAGTGTATTTTTTTATGCCTATGTAATATGAATCTGTGTAAACATAGTCATGTTGCACAAATGTTACTCATGATGCTGGAAAAAAATACTTGGGTAAAGTTCATTTCCAGTCTGTGACTAGTTTTTGAGAATCACATGCAGTTGCACAATCCCTCGATTTAAAAAAAGTGATTGGGGTTAGGCTTGTTTTTTGGCAACAAAACTGCAGACGGATGGTTTGGACGTAATTCAAAGTGCAGCCCGGGAACTAGTTGAAGCTGCAGCTAATGGTTTATTTGCTTTGACAGAGGTGTTTCAGTCTGGTGATGTCAGCAGAATGTGAAGACAAATGTTGATTTCAAAATTAGTGAAGATTGTTTGGAGCACTGCAAATTAGGAGTACAGTTGCAGACTTGAAAGATCAATCATAAGTACTCCAAAAAGACCTGTGGTTTGTTAATTCCTCTGATGGTGTTTGAATTCCTGTGTTTTATTACTGTAGTATGAATAATATGTGACCCGGTCTGCCGTAATGAGTCGGAAGTCGGCGTGCTATTTATTTAGATACGGGCCGATTATGTTGACAAACATCAAAAATATCGATTTTTCTTTTTTGGTCTTATATGAAAGAAAAGGTCCTAAAAATTAATCTGATCTCCAAAAAAGAAAAATCGATATTTTTGTGATGTTTTTCCACATAATCGGCCCGTATCTAAATAAATAAATCGCCAACTTCCGACTCATTACGGCAGATCGGGTCACAAATATAGATTATACAGATTTAACACCGAACATTTATAACATTTTCTATTGTAGTTGTTTAACATTGAATTTAATTTAGGTTTATTATTGCAATACAGTTTACCATTTGATTTTTTTTTTTACTTTTTTTTTTTTTTGCATAAAACAGAATTTTATAGAAGTTTTCACTTCAAAACATTGGAGGTGATCAGCCACAAGGGGGAGATCTTTATCTCATAATGACTTGATAAAATCACAATACATGCTTTAATGCTTTGGAATGAATAATATATAAACGTACAAATCTATTTTAAATTTAAAATGTACATTATATGTCACATTTTAGCAGTTTTATATTGCATGGTCATCAGATTTAGTTCTGTTGTGGCAGTCATTTAGATGATTCTTATGAGTGGTTTAGTTTTTAAAAATATTCTGCTGATTTGCTGAAAATTATTTTTTATGAAAGATCACAGTTCAAAACATTGGAGCTTATTAGCCACAAGGTGGCGATCTTTAGTACATAATGGCTCATTACACTCCCTATATTTGAAGTGTGTGTACACTAGCTGATGACTGATACACTGCATGTTTTACTTTAGTTTTTATGCCATTTCGTCACGATTTTGCTTTGTGACAAGTTATTCCAAAACATGGGGTTTTATGAAGATGGGAATCTTATTCTAGATCTGTTCACCTGTTGGTTAGTTACCATTGTTTGGATCACAGTCTCCAAGCGTTTAGTGGTAGTCACCATCGGGAAGATTTAGCTGCTGGAAGTGACTCGTATCAGGGAGGCCAATGGGAACAATGATACATGACACACTTTCAGTCAAACAAATAATGCTGAACCACCGTGATCTTTCCACACCTTGTGCCTCACCGAGACGGTCAGTCATTTATATTTCAGATGCATAAGCGGTTTGTCATTAAAAGTGGAACCACATCACAAGACTCTGACGGGCATTTTAAAGCCCAACGGCTTGGACTTAAAGGAGAAGTTGGACTTGAGTTTTGGGGAATGTAAGAATGCAGGAATAATCTGGTCACAAGTTTTGTCATTCTTTTTTTGCTCTTTTTTAACATCCTTGCTTGTTCCATGCATCACACAGATTACGAGAAGTGCGCTAATGCCTTTGTGGAAGTGCAGCTTCATGAGTGGATGATTTTTTTTTTGGATAAGAAATTCATTATGTTGGACTTCCTTGTTGGAAAGATGTTGCTAATTATTAAAGGTGCAGTGTCAGGATGTTTTAATCTTCCTATAACTTTTCTTAAACAAAATATTGCCACTACAGTGAGTTGACAATTCAATAATTCAAAATTTGATAATTTCATAAACAAATTTGTCTCTGAAATTATCTTTTGGGTTAGCATTTAATTTACTGCAAGAGATCAGAGAATGGTTATACACATTGCACCTTATACAAAAAGATGCCCAAACGCTCAAAACGTTTACAAAATATGTTATAATTACTCTTAATCTCCTCTACCTTCATACACTTACAATCAAAGTAAAAAGTATGTGAATCCTTTGGAATTTTGTGGTTTTCTGCATGAATTGGTCATAAAAAGTGATCTGATCATCTAAAGGCGGGCTTACACTGTGCGATTTTTGGCCCATTTAGAGACGATTTTTCACTCGTGCGAGTGTTTTGGGGATCGGCCCGAGTTTCGGCTTAATCGTGTGTCGTGCATCGTGTAGTATACATGGGGTAACGAGAAGCGATTAACACCTCATGACCAGCTCCCGATCAGTAGTCGTATGGTCGCAAGAAAATCAAACCTGTTTGAAATCCTGGTCGCCCCTCGTGAGGGTATCGCACTGTTGAAGCAGTGCCACGAGCCGATTTAACTCAACATCTCACACTGCGCATGCGCACAGAAGTGAAAGTGAATTTTTAGACTAGACGGAGCAGCAAGGCAGCACGTTCTTCTTCTGTTTACGTTGCAATTCCGGATACAAGAGTCCGACGTGTCGTGTATGGACGTACAGTGTGAGCAGGCATGTCGCATCAGAGCATCGGGCCGTATAGTGTGAGAACATGAATCGTGAGCTGCCAACTTTTAACCCCTGCGATTCACTCGTACAGTTTAAGCAGGAGCTGAATAACACGATTGAAAAAATCACACAGTGTATTCCCAGCTTAGGTCACAGGTACTGATATACACAATGAGCTTAAACCAGTAACACACAAAAAGTTCTACTCTTTCATGTCTTTATTATTCAAACGTATTCAGCATCCACAGTGGTAGTGGGAAAAGTAGGAGAACCCTTAGGCTGATTACTGGTTGACCCTCCTTTGGCAGCAATGACCTCAACCAGGCGCTTCCTGTAACTGCAGATCAAACCTGCACTCTTCCATATTCTTTGGTTGTCTTCTGTGTATTGCTCTCTTCAAGTCATTCCACAGCATCTCAGTAGGATTGAGATCGGGGTTCTGACTGGGCCACTCCATTTTGTTCCTCTGAAGCCATTTGCTGCGATGTTTGGGATCATTGTCCTGTTGCATCACCGAGCCTCTTCTGAGCTTCAGCTGACAGCATTATCTTGAAGAATTTGTTGATAAATTTGGGAATTCATTTTCCCCTCAATGATGGCGAGCTGTCCAGGCCCTGATGCAGCAGAGCAGGCCCAAATCATGATGTTCTCTTCACCATACTTTACTGTAGGGATGGTGTTTTTATGTTGTTATGCAGTGCCCTTTTTGCGCCAAATGAAGTTCTGCTTGTTCCTCCCAAATAGTCCAATTTTAGTTTTATCACTCCACAAAACATTTTCCCAGTACCGTGGTGGAGTATCCAAGTGGTCTTTTGCAAACTTCAGGCATACAGCAATGTTCTTTTTTGACAGCAGTGACTTCCTTCTTGGTGCTCTACCATGGACTCCTTTCTTGTTCAGTGTTTTGCGTGTTGTTGATTCATGAACACAGATGTTAGCCAGTTCTAATGACTTCTTCACGTCATTCACTGTCACTCTAGGGTTCTTCTTTACCTCAAAGATGACTTTGCGTTGTGCTCTTGGGGTCATCTTGGCAGAGCGCCCACTTCTGGGCAGAGTAGCCACAGTACCAAATTGTCTCTATTTATAGACTAACAGTAGACTTATGCCTAACAGTAGACTGATGAATATGTAAAATCTTTGAGATGACTTTATAACCCTTTCCAGCCTTATGTAAATTAACAATTCTTGATCGTTGGTCTTCAGACAGCTCTTTTGTGCGAGGCATGATTGCCATCTGGATATGCTTCTTGTCAAAAGCCCAAACTCAAACCTTTCTAGGCCACACCACTGAACTCTTTCATTAAATGGACTCCAGGTGTGCTAAATTCTGACTGCAATGAGCTTTTTAAAAAGTCATTAACCTGGGGTTCACTTACTTTTTCCAACCTTCAGTTTCACAGTTTGAATGATTTATTCAATATGGTCAAAAGTCTGTGTATCTTTATAGGACACTATGTTTTATATGGGATTTAGACATAAATATAGAAAATTCCAAGGGGTTCTCATACTTTTTACTTTGACTGTATTTGGTGTCAAGTGACTGGCTGTAAACAGCTTTAATAACAGTTTGTGGAACACTATATTCAGTTCCACATATCTCAGGTTTGGGGAAGTAGGATAGTTGACAGTTTGATAAGTGGTTTCATTTAATGACGTGAAAATGTCAAGGTAAAGAAAGAATGACGCTCCATTATACATCATATGTTTTTCTTTGTTCATGTAATGAAGTGCAAATTGATCTTTTCCAATTCGAACAGACACCAGCCACAATCACATTAACTACCGCAAAATGACATGTCCAGACATGCCCGTGCGAGCAGGCTCCGCTTGTCAAGTTTGAAATTTGTCGCCTCAGTTTCCCACCACACCCTTTTCAGTCCTTTTTGTCATTTAGGATTTCTAATATTTGTATGGATGAGTATTTTCTTAAAAGGCTTTCGTATCATGCCGTTAGAATCCAGTACATGACTATTAGCCGTTCTTGTGTGAGTGTGTGGGTGCACTTGCGTGTCGACCTGGTCGAAGGTCACGTTGAACACATTTCTAGATGTAAATCTATTCATGCTCATGTGTACTCCCATTGTACAAAAAGCACTATTGAACTATCAGCTGTGCTGCTATGTCTAGGTGTAAGAATCTGTTTGTGCGCTTCTGTAAGTCTGTAGCTTTCTCATGCAGTGATACATCAATCTGCATCGATTGAGTGATCAGCTAGCCCATAACATCCATCCAAAATGAAAACATTGATCATTGTAACATCCCTTTAGGAGGACTGTTTTCTGTCTGTCTTTCAGTTGCTTTTTGTAATTTGATGTGAATGGAAGTGATTATGTTAAATCACCTTATACAGTGGTATTGTCTCATATCAGTGGCTGGATCCCATCCTGTTGAAATCAAATTGTTGCAGACTTATATCAGCAGATTTGTTGTCCGCTGAAGCAATAAAATATTGTAGGGACACACGATAATATCGGAATCGTATTAGAATCAACCGATAACTGTTTTTTAAAAACTCATCGGCATTGGTCCGATGCTTAGATTTGCCCGATATTTTTAGCTGAGATTTGATGGCCATTTATTGCACGTTGAAAAGGTAGTGCTTATCGCGAAGGTCCTGGGTTCGAACCCTGGGGATGGCCGTGGGGTGGCCCCAGTCCAAAGGCATGCGATATAGGTAAATTGGCCTCGTAAGGTGTGAATGTGTGTGTGATTGTGTGAGTGTGTGTGCCCTGCAGTGTGTTGGCGCCTGCCCAGGGCTGTTCCCTGCCTTGCGCCTGTCAGTTCCCGGGATAGGCTCCAGTTCCCCCCCGCGACCCCGGGTGGGATTAAGCGGTTAAAGAAGAAGAGGAAAGGTAGTGCTTATGCCAGGCATGTCACACGTGCTCTATTTGACTTGGTACACCATATAGGGCGGGAAGTGATTTTTTCTTAAATGCTCCGCCCTTGCTCGACTTTTACACTCACTTGACTTGGCACTATGTTAGAAATGTCAGAACTATGGCATTATTTTTGTTCCAAAATTTTGAGCGTGCAGTGGAACTTATAGGCAGATATAGGCATTGGCCAATAATTCTCTTATCGTGCATCCCAATAATTGTATTTAATTGAGTGATTATTTGTCATTGAGAACACAGCACATCACACAGTGCACCACAATGAAACGTGACCTCTGCATTTGACCCATCGGTGAAGGAGTGGTGAGCAGCTTTTTGGCAGCTCCCGGGGAGCAGTGTTTGGGGACTGTACCTTACTCATGAGTGTCTCAGTGGTACCATTACCGGTCCAGGAAATAAAGTCTGTTAAGTAAGGGTCTTGCTCATGGTCCCACTGATGGCTGGAGCTGGATCTGAGGCCACAACCTCTTGATCCATAGTCAAATATCCTACCACCCCTATATACACAAACCAGACATCACAGAGGACATCAGCCTTATCAGTGAAACTCAAACAAGTTCCTCTTCCTCATCCTTTTTTTTCTTCAACTGACCCTGTTCTGAACAGCAGACCCTGAGGGCTGAAAGCGTGACAAACACCTCCCTCTTCATACACCATGACATTTAAACGTATAACTAGGGCGAACGTTAGAATATCATTTACTACATCTAGCATACCTCTAAAACATATGCTAATCTTAGTCTCAAGGTGGCCATCTAAAGCTTATTTCCACTAACAATTGCCAATTTCCTTTAGGGAAATTGCAGTGACCCCTTTTCCACTGAAAAACAAATGGTGCCGGTGCACACTAAGCAGTAATCTACGGCCCACTGTGTGACTGAGAGTGTGTGTGTGTATTGGAGGGATTTTTTTTTTAGATATTTGCATTAAATTCATTATTCATTAAGATGCAAAAATATGATCTCTTTCAACTGTGAAAAGAGACAGAATGAGCTATCTTTGGATATCTCAATATACAGATGGTCCTTGAAGTTATGATGGTTCAACTTAAGATTTTTCAATCTTACAATGATGATAGCGATACGACTAAATTGTAAATAAAAAATTGTAAGTTCCGTGCAGCAAGCAAACATAGAAGCGTATGTATGTATGTATGTATGTATGTATGTACAATGCTTTGCGATGCTGCCGGGATGGACGCCTCTCCCGGCTTGTGAGATGCATCACTGTTGCCAGCGATCGACAGAGTTCGGTTGTCCCGAACAGCCCATATTTTTTCTGTGTTTGATGTAGCAAAGCCCAAATTTAGTGGAAATTTAGCCCAAGCATGTCTTCTGCTGGTAGCCATAAGTTTATTGTCAAGTTACGATCTGGTCATCGCAACGCATCTTTATCGTAAGTTGAGGTTTACCTATATATCCTCAGAGCTTTGAAATAACATCTGAAAAAACAAGGCGTATTCCAACATTGTTGCTTTGTTTATTTGACTTGGTGAGTAGCTACTGAGGCTTGTCTTTATAGAAGCCGTCTTCAACAAATACAAAACAAGCAGTGTTTTCATGCAGTGGACAGTAGTTGATGCCTGGAACATTAAACATGGCCTGAACGTTTGCACGCTGTTTATTAAGGCATATTACAATATGTACTGTATGTCTGATCAATGTGCTCATTTTGGATCGATGCCATAGACTCCTTGATCATTGAATTGATGTAGGTTGATGTATCGTAAAACCCCTACTGTTTATTTGTCAAGTTTATTTAGACATCACTAAATTTAGGCAGGCTTAATATTAGCATCTAATTTTAAATCAGGAGTTTCTGAATGCCTCACTCTTCTTTGAGGACATTCTTAATGTCTTGTATTAACTATTTGCCTTCAATATTTGTGTTTATTCTGTCTCTGTCTCACTCTCTGCCCATTCTCCACACTCAATTAATGTTTTTGGATATGGTGGTGCTGACCTGGCGATGAGATACTTGTATAAGAACTAAGCTGAAACCCGGTTTGGTCCTGTTTTAATTCCAGGATGACTTCATGTAATTAGGAAAGTCGAGGTCAATCTGGTCTGAGTGTGTCGGCTGCAAATGCTGTAAGTGTAACTAGTTTCTCAACTGGGTTTGTAATACACTGCTACAGACAGTAGCATCCCAGCTGAGTCTGAGTCACGCTTTGCGTTGAGCAACTTTTCTTGGATCTGATCTCACGGTGTGTCTTATGGCAAAATTCCACGACACCACTCAGCACTTTCTTATCATCACTGTACATCTCCTCCCTCAAGCAAAACTGTTTCGTTTGCAATAACAGTGACCCATGGAATCTTACACATAAGCTAATTTAAAAAATGACATGAGCCAATAAAATTTTTGCTTGAATTTGGAGAATAATTTCTTGTTTTGTTTAGATTTCCAAATATAAAGGATATTCATTTATATTCTTTTTTTTGGTCAGCTGATCAGCTGTAAACTCTTCCATTTCTAGTCTTTGTAGGAGGAGCGAAGTCTTGGTTGTGCAGATAGAACTTTTACTTAAGCATAAATATTAAGAGCTCGTATCCAGAAATGTTGATTAATAGACAGACGGGTCTCAATGTTTTCTCACAACAGAGACACTGCTTGTTTGTCTTGTGCTCTGTCTGGAGCCTTGTACTTGTGTTTGTGTGTCTTTCCCTGACCTGACCTGACTGGTCCGTCCTGTCTTTCAGTTTATAACCAGCGGAAAGCACTTCTGTATTTTGTTGTGTTACTGGTATACTGATCCTCACCATAATTCACTCTTTCCCCACTTTTTCTCATTTTTCTTTTAGGTCATTGTTGTTTTCCAAGGCAGTAACTTAATTTGGCAATCAGTGACCATACCACTCATTATTTGGTTTGAAACTTTATTTCTTCCATTTCTGTTTTGGTTAGTGATCAGAATCTAATTGAAAACTATTTATCTCCAAAGGGGCTGTTTCTCAGGATGAGTCTAAACAACACAGTACTAACAACAGTTAGTGCTGGTAGAGTAATGGTTAGGCTGTTGGCAGAAGGTCGCCCGGTTTGAATCCTGGACCGTTAAAGGTACCACTGAGGTTCTTATAAACAAGGTACCATACCCAAGCGCCGGGCATTCTAAAAAGCTGCCCACTGCTCCTTCACCAGTGGGTCAAATGCAGAGGTCACAGTTCATTGTCGTGCATTGTGTGCTGTGCTGTGGTGTGTTCACAAATAATCACTTTGTTAAATTTATGTAGTCTTTGTCTACCTATTTATGTGACAAATAAAAAATCCAATCTTGACACCTGTAAACTTATTTTTGGTCGAATAACCTCGTCTGGACCGCAAATGAAAATCCTGATATTCACTTCAGACGTGTGAATAGTCTGAATAATCAACCTGCTGAAAGACCTCTAGTAAACATATGAACCATCTGGGAGTTGGATCGAGCCTCATGCTGACTTGGCCAAAAGCCCGAAATCGCTCGGGAACGATCAGCTCAGCCCTGATGACTAATGCAGGAAATGGTCAAACAGATGAAGAGAAAGATGGAGGAAGGAGGAAAGTGACTGGATGGGGAGTCTGTTGGCTTGGTTTCAGGCTTTGCCTTTCTGGACTCCTAATTGCTAAAACAGTGTCCAGAAACACACATACACAAATCTGCCCCGTAACAAAACCTGCCTTAGAGGGTTTCCTGTCCGTGTAACTGAACCCGTCTCAAGTTTTCACGTCCTCTTTAACTGAGGCTGAATTGGAGGGGGTCCTCAGAGATGTTCAAACCCCTTTAACCGAACCCACCTCAGATTGACTCATGCCCCTTTAATAAAACTGGCCCGAGGGTTTCATGCCCCTTTAACCAACCTGCCTCAGAGGGTTTCATGCCCCTTTAACAGAAGTCCTGCTCTTTTGATTAGAGGGTTTCTTGCTCTTTTAACCAAACCCGTGTCAGAGGGTTTCATGCCCCATTATCTAAATCCATCTCATAAGGTTTCTTGTCCCGTTAAAACAACTCTACAGTGGGGTTCATGCCCCTTTAACAAAACCTGCCTCAGAGGGGTCTTTTTTGCGCCTGTAAAACGGCCAGGAATGAAGCTTTTCCTATGAGCAGTGAGGAGGCTATTCACCATGTTACAGTTCAAATCAGTTGACACTGGCTGATTTATTGGCCTTCTGTAAACTATAAGCCGATTGTTTCCTTCGCCACACCCAACAATTCCACCGAGCCGACCGAGAGCCCACGTGCGCTCCCCGGACCGTTAGCTTCCGCTCCGAAAACAAAAGCTGTTTTCGGACTCATTTTTGCTCTTTTTAATCTCGCAAGAGTTTCTCCGAATGCTGTCGTGTCGTGATTGTGAACATTGTGAATAACCCGCACTCCTCCAGCTCGCTTTGCCTAATAAGCCCTGCCCTTATTCGCTCCGCGTGAATCAGCACCGGCTTCCTGTGTTTGTGAGCTTTACGGGTGCGTGTAGCGCTGGCGCCTAAATCCCTACATAGTGCACTGAGGGGAAAACGAATCGAGCAAACTAAATTGTCAAACACTAACGCTTTATTTTACATCGGTTTAAAAATAATGATAACTTGTGCAGGGATTATAGTAGAAGTTATGGATTATGTGCACTCATATCACTATTGTAAATATCAGTTTGTTCATTGTGATAAGAATTAATTTTAGTGGAGACAAGGTAAGGCATATCTGAAAGTTAACGTACATGGGAAAGTAAATGTAACGTTCAAAGACTAATTGATACTTAGCATAATACAATAAAACTAACAACATATTTTATAAATATTTGGAGTTTATTTCAAGAATTTCCAGACATCTGTGGAGAAACTGACTCAAAGACCTTTTTGTAAGAATTAAGAATTTTGAAAATGCAAAATGCACAAAATACAAAATTATAACAGAGTGATAGATGTCCCGTACCATAAAATTATCTGTAATCTGCTTTGGTGGTTTGTTCTGAGACAGTTAAAAGGTAAAAATGTTAATAATTGGGATACAGGATTATTGTGTAAGTATAAACAGGTTTATTATTAATTGTACATTTGTTGTTTCTTGTAAATACGTTTTAAAAGTTAAATATATTTGCATTTCACCTTTACGCTTTTTAAATTTACTTTAGGGGGGCTTAAATATTAAGTTATACTTTGACCAAAAATTTATGTAGTTTCCAGACGTACAGCCAAAGGAGCAAGTCGAGCGCCCTACGTAGGGAGTCCAAGTACACTTGATAGGTAGCAGAGAGCCATCAGAGACGAACACTCAGAGTTGAGGATTGGGACCAGCGTTCGGTCAGTCGCTTCGCCACCTCGACATGGACTAACCGCGTCTCTCAGCGCAAGAAAGATCGTTTTTGACTTCTTTTTCCATCGAGGATTATCGGCCGCAGATGTAGAAAGGCGGCCACGTTTAGCCATTGTTGCCTCAGAGCTAAGACGAGCCTTGCGCCGCGCTTTTCCTATTTATTATTGAAAAGATGGCGAACGACTCTCCGGCTAAAAGTCTAGTAGACATAGACCTTTCTTCCCTACGGGTGGGTATTTAGACAAGGCCAGTACCCAGCAACTGTCGTTTAGCTTGTTCTGAAAACAACAATTGTAAGGGACTATTTAAAAGACAGTATTTGGGAAATGTTACTGTTTTTGTGCAAAAAACAGACGAGCGCTGTATATTTCCAGGCGAAGTCTGACTGGACTTTTTTCCTTTGTTCCAAATGCACTGGCATGTGTTTGAGATTAAAGCGCAACAGCTGTTTTTTTCCTCCTTTATAGCCCTCGTTTTATCTCTCGCGTTTTGTTAAAACATTTTCTACATTTGTCGAACCTTTTTCCAACCCCTTTGTCGCTCTTTTTCCGCTTTTCTTTGTTTTCTCTCCAGGATCCTGCCGGGATATTCGAATTGGTGGAGGTGGTTGGAAATGGCACGTACGGACAAGTATATAAGGTTGGTTTCTTTAAATAATTTATTTTAAAAAGAGCGAAAGAAGGTGGTAAAGAGAAAATGGAGAGTGTGGGAAAATGAGGTTGGTGTTAAAAGTCGAGTTGCGAATAAAAGGCGAGAAGGCGGATAAACGGCGTTGTGTGGAGTTTTGGCTGCGCCCTTTTCGTGCAGAAAAGACCGTTTGTGCTCGAATGGAGCGACGTTTCTGCGCAAACGCGACGCACTGGCGACGTTCGCGAAGAACAATGCGGCGCGCGTCCAGCCCGGTCGCTAAAAACAACTGTTGATGAAGGTTTTTGCGCCAAATGCATTGAGACACTTCTTAATCTTCTCGCTTTCGTAACTTTTAAATGGTCGCCTAAAAAAACAAGAAACAAACCGCGTATATTGCTGTAGAACCGCGTCTCGCCGTGTGTGATAAGATGGGCATGCCCGACGTGTGACGTAATTTCCGGTTTTTATAGGGACTGTTGCTTGGGCGAGTCGTCAGCTTGTGACAGCTTTTTTGGAAGTTGGTGTCGCGACCTTTATTGTTGTTTTTTCCCCTTCATTTTAATGTTAGCCATTGTCTTTTAAGCCGCATGTGAGTGAGTCAGACGGGTTTGTGAAAGGTGTGTGTTGTATATTTGCTCAGGTTGTTTGCGTTAAAACGATATTGGGGAGAAATAATCGGAATTACAATTAGGGCTGGACGAAATGACGTCAAATCAGTATCACGACTAATTGAACATTTACCTCGATTGCGATTAATCACCTGTCATTAATAAAATTTTTGTTTGGATTTTGCCACTTTTGTAAACGCACTAATAAGGTTTGTATTGTAAATATGCCCAACTATTCAGGCTGGGATATTTTTCCAATGACAATAACATTTTCTGACTTGAAAGTAATTGAAGGAAACACACTTTTTGACAAACTGAACAGGGTAGAATCGCGTGATAATGTTTTAACGGGACAGTACATAAACACACACAGAGAACCTGCGGAGCAGTTGGTTGCGTAACGGTTGGGGCGTTTGCACCATGATCAGAAGGTTGCTGGTTCGAATCCAAGGACTGGTGAAGGTATCACTGAGCTACTCATGAGCAAGGTACCGTCCCCAAGCATTTCTCCCCAGGGGCTGCCCTTGTTAGCTGCCCACTGCTCCTTCACGGATGGGTCAAATGCAGAGGTCACATTTTGTTGTGGTGCATTTTGTGCTGTGCTGTGGTGTGTTCACAATGACTGTGTTACTCTTTGAAACAGAATTTCACAAAGAGTTGAAATATATCTAAGATTGTGTCGATTAGAGGCTCTGAATGTCGGTTTTATATTAATTGCACAGCCATAAACTGTAAGACTATTATATAGTACTGTGGTAGAAGTAGTTTAAAAATGCCTGTTGTGTTTTTTTCTCCATATGAGTGAGTGAGTTTGTCATTGTGAACACAGCATGCCACATACAGTGCACCACAACGCAGTGTGACCTCTGCATTTGACCCATCTGTGAAGGCGCAGTGGGCAGCTGTTTTAAGCAGTGCCTGAGGACAATACATTTACATTTACATTTATAGTATTTAGCAGACGCTCTTATCCAGAGCGACTTACAACAGTGCTTTGTAGTCCACGACTGTTCTTAGATCTGTAAACTATGTCAACAACTGTAGTTAAACCAAATTACCGCAGCCTAAGTTTTATACTTTAACGAAAAATGGGTTAGAGAAAAACGAAATTTCACAGACAGACATGTTAGTGTTTTTTTTTGTTTGTTTGTTTGTTTTTTTTGATGGGTAAGACAACATAGATAGTAAGGGGTAAATTAATCCCCTAAATACTCTTTGAAGAGGTGTGTCTTAAGACGATGTTTGAAGACAGCAAGGGACTCGGCCGTTCTTGCGGCAAGCGGAAGTTGCAATACCTTGCTCAATATACCTCTGTGCTACCTTTATCGGTCTGGGACTTGAACCGGCAACCCTCTGATCACGGGGCTAGCTCCCTAACTGTTACATTACCAACTGCCATATGATGCACGCTTTGAAATTTCCTCATCACATTTGAATGCGAGTTCACACACATTCTACACCCACACTTGGTACTCCATCTTTTTCACAACTTTCAATTTAGCCACATTACTGCATCTGTGGCTTGCCTTGAACTAGGCCTTCACTGTGATTTTAAAAGTGAAACGCACTGTGCAATATGTGACCATGACCGTGCCTGACATGTTTTCACCTTCAACCCGATAATACAGGATTTATTTTGGCTCACCGCTCCATATAGATCTCATACCATGCGTTTTATTGGCGTTCTTTAATAGGGCACCAGCTAATGAAGCGACTCGCATATGTCCCGTCCTACTGTGTGGACAGATGGCTTCTTTGGCCCAAGTAAAAGGGGGACATATATATACAGTATATACGCACATACATACGCACTCCCCACCTCATCACGTAAGCACACTTAACAACATGGATTTTTGTTAATCTGCCTTTTGAACTCTTAGCTTTACAATGACAATGAATAAAACACAATCCGTTCTATTTTTGGCGCCGTCTTGAGCCAAGAACATGTTGCAAAATGGCCATTTCCTATTTGTAGGACCCTGGTTCTGTTGACAAATCAGACTGAGAGACTTTGTTCCTTTGACAGTGTAGCTCAGACATATTGCATGTTTTCTGTATTACAGAACTCAACTGGCATCTCCAACTTGGGTTCTGATATGATGTCCTGCAGTAGTTTAGGGTTTGAATAGATTTATTATGTTTTGCGAGTTGAAGAAAAAAATGTAGAACGTCAGAACTGACAGTTCCTTTGTTGTTTTTGTGTGTTTTCTGAGGTTTTTCTCTCGACACTGTTCACGTGAGACGATTAACATTTTCTTTCCTCAATGCCCCTCTTTTGCTTTACCACTCTTGAATGTTCCAGTGTTTAACATGCATCTTGCTCCAGACACAAGGATCTTTTTTTCCTGAACTCCCCCTTCACCATCTCCGGGTGGGGGGAGAAGCGAGCTGACCGACCTGGTTGGTCACTCGGCTCGTCCCTTTTATCCCAGTGACAAATGAGCGTGCCGGCTCTGACAGAGCAGCAGCAGCAGCAGCTGTTGTCAGGCCAGTCAGAGCACCAACCGCCTCACCACAAAGGTGTTTTTGTTTAGCTTTCTCTCAGCCAGAGGAAGAGGCTTCAGTTTGGGCGAATGCAAATGCTGCCTCGGTGACGGAGAAATGCAGTCGGAATCCTCTCTTGCCTTCTTTGCTTGCTTGCTTTCTCTCTTTCTTTCTGGCAATTGGACAGAAGATGAATTGACTTGGGTTTGCAGCATTTGTAATTATAGTGATAATACAAAAAGTGATTTTCTTTCAGTATTCAGTAGAACTTGAGGGTCTAATTATAAATGGTGTGTTGTAATAATATTAATAGTAAGAAGGCATGCTCCGACTTTTTCAGTACTGATACCGATACTTGGGGTTTGGATATCGACTGATCCCCAGTACCAATCCAATAGCAGGTTTTAATTAATAAGTTGTGTATTTCTCTGGGAGGAGGAGTCTGAGATTATTGTTATGCTTAAGGAAATACTTGACTTAAATACTCTTTTCCTAACTCAATGTAATAATTACACACCCATATGTACATGCTACATTATTTCTTATTAAAATAACGTCTCAAAACACAGTTTTGTAATTTTGTGATGGTCCCTAATCCTGTGGCGCTAAATCCATCAGGAACACAGATTATGAGCGAGAGTTGGCGTTGTTAAGGAAATTAAACAGTATAATCGTATGATTTGCCTTTGGAATTGTGTGTTGCATGTATAAAACACTGTAAAGAACCACAACAATTGCGATTCTTGTAAACCGTGCGGCACGCATCTAGTGGACGGACCCTAAACATTACATGACTAGAAGTAACAAATTAGAAGACGAGAACCAAGAGGTTGACTATTGTAGTGCTGTTAGATTTCTAACCACAGGTCTTCGCTGATTCCATGATTCCATGATTTCTTTAGCTCTCGAGTTGTAGTTTTTATTGCTTTGACATTTGATGTCAAGACGTGGCAATTTATCTCTGAAGTGATTTCCATAACGCTGCGCTTGGCTTGTTGTGACTAACTGCTGGATCTAGTGGACGTACCTGTTTGAGCCGATGACCTTTTTCCTTCATTCCGCCTGACTGCACTTTCTCTGAACTCACAATCGTATCTAATCAGAGCCTTGACACACAGCAAAATGTCAGAACAACAACCCACATGCGGAGAGGTGTAGCGGCGGAACAGCTGCAAGTTGGACTGCAAACAGGACTATGCTGTAAAAAATGATAAAATAAAATAAAGGCACTGTAAATATATGGTATAAGACTAGCAGCCGCGTCTTTGTATTTTTACAGCAGGCATACTGTGACATTTGCAGTACAATAGTGTATGTCACAGTTGAAGGGTTTTTTTCTTGCATCACGCTATAAACTTGACATACTATTTGGACCGTTAGCTCTTTACTGTCGTTCTCGAACTCCAGGAATGTGAAAACATGATTCAGTACGTTACTAGACTAAAGTTAGAACTCACTTAAATATACCATATCAAATCACGAAAAGCAGCTGAACTATAACTGCATATTTATATTCCTGATCTAATCCAGGCATTTTTAGTGACTCTCCTTTAATAGAAATAGATCTTCTGTTGCATATGAAGTGCCATTTTAAATCTATGATGTCTGATCAATGTTTTTATTCATGATGTCATCAGTTATTGTTTACTGAATCGATGTATTGATTAGGGGTGTTGAAATTAATCACAGTCAATGCATTGTGATGCTGACTTACATGGTTCTGAATCGATGCAGTGGCAGACCAAAATCGATTATATCATAAGGACATTGTGTGGTGATTTTCTGGCTGTGGCATAAAAATTCTAGTTAAGATCATCATCCCGGTAGTAACCATGGCTGCCTGATCTGCGATCCGTGCCCAATCTGTGTGCACTGTGAAGTAACATAGAAAAATTTATGTGATGCATCGAGATATCAAATCGTATCTTTGTCATAATAATTGTAATTGAGTCAAATCATGAGACCAGTGAAAGTTCACACCTCTAGTATTGATGTGTATCAGGACATACTTAGAGTTTTTTGGTTGAGTATTATGGTTCATGTGTGATCTGCAAAACCCCAATGAAGTAAGCAGTCTCTAATAATCTGATAAAAGTATTGAGCAGGGTGATTGAAATGTACAAAATGAAAGTAACAGGTTTTATACGACTGTGCCGACTCGCTGGCTGTGGTGTGTGTGTGTGTGTAATAAGGTTGTTCTGTTTTCATTGATTTGATGTCCACTAAGTAAGCAAACTGGTTTAACCGCATATAATATGGCTTCCTCTTCATTTAAAAGATTCTTCCTGAATGGAAACTGTTGTGGTTTTCACCAGGTTACTTTTACTATGCTGTACCGTTTTTGGTAAGGTTTTATTTTTCCAAAATCAAAAGTGCCAAAGCAATTGTGTTAAATATAAACATCAGTGTTATTTTCTTTATATTATGACAGTGTTATGAAATCATACAGGCATCATTTTTATTGGTATTGACAAGCTGTTTGTAGGTTTTTGGTAAAATGATCTACAGTTGTGTTTGTGGCTGGTTTGTTGTTGCGCAGTTTGGGGACAGTTTGAGTAGGGAGTGAGGTCTCGTGGAGACCTCCGACAGAGATAAATTTGTAGGTTTTGTCTCATCTGGTTTCATGTATTACTCCACAAGCAAGCTTTTGACAGTCATCCTCCGGGTTTGGTAAAACGAACAGATTTTCAGCAGCCTGTCAGTTGTGACAATTTTCTTTGTCTTCCTCTGGCGTGCAACTCTTCCTGTTTGTGAGAAACTAAAGCGGATTCTGTGTTAAAGGGGGCAGACGTTAGATCAAGCATTTTTTTGCGTTGAGGTTTGACTGCAAACTGTGGTTCACTGTGCCGTTGCTAAGGAGACCCTGCTGCACTCAGAACCTTCTCTACCAGATGAGCTGGACTGTACTTTGATGACTGAACTCTTGCCTGGATTCTGTAGAAACCTCATCATCTGGAACCAGCAGGGACTTCTTGGACTCGACCTGAATGTTCATTTAATATAGAACTGAATGCTAACTTAAATATTAGATTATTATTACACCCCTGCACGTAACTGTACATACACACACAAATTCAATCCGGTCACCGAGAAAATGATGGGGTCCCCTTCTGGGTCTTGGTTCCTCTCAAGGGTTCTTCCAGATTGATTTCCTAGGTAATGAAGCCTATCCTCTATCGCACTACCAACCTTAAAACCTTCCTCGTTGGTGTGAATTAATAGGGAGCTATTACTAATTGCCACATGGTCATTTATTACAACCAAAAATACCTATTTTGGTTAGCTAATCCCAGTTCCTGACAGCTTGTATCCTCTTGGGCAGGATATATTGCGCCCTCATGCCAAGCTTGGCAGTAGAAATTTGCTTCAGTTTGCGACCTGGCAACAAAAATTTGCGTTTGTTCTGGGTACCCTGAGTGCATCTTCAGTTCCAGAACCAATACATGGGTATTTGGGTATCGCCTTTGGGTATCGATCGAACATTAAACCAGCTTTATCACAGTACCACTGCTGCCGCATAATAAAGCGAGTAGTTTAAAATGCTTTGTTTAGTCAGTCTCGAACCAGCTTTACCACCGCCACATTACGAAGTGTGCATACGGACACAAACCTAGAACGATTTACAATTTTACTGAATAGATAATCCCATAGACCGGCCCAGTGTTACCGATACCCAATTCAACTTTTGATTCATTATCTAACCGATATCCTATATCCTTATCAGATCAATGCATGCTGATGGCTGATGCAGCGTATTACTTTATAGATGCCAACACAATGCTCCATTTTCCCTAGCGGAAATCTGAATTAGCTAGTGGAAGTTTCTTCCCGTTCTAGACGTGAAAATGTGATGTACTCCGGTAGATGATCAGTTACACCTTCTAATCCTAGACCTTCTGCTTCAGAACGGTTTGAATCAAGTTAAATCAATGAGGTCACTTCTGTCACGTTTATTTTACGCCAAGGTTGAAACGACCCGGCATGGCCTGCTTTGTTTTTTGGAGTTCATCACAGCCTATGAGATTCTCGTTGGTGTATTGTTTTGTGAAGCTGTTAAAGCCCAGTAGAGGACGGGCAGCTTCTGAGTAGAGCTTCATGGAATCTCTTTGAGTTTTATCGCTCTGGCGCCTCTCCAGCTGGCACTTAGCAGTGGAAATCCTCAGGTGGCCTGCTCAAGCTTCGCGAGAAACGGCCGGCGAGTAACGAAAGGGCCAACATTCTTCAGATACGTACCGTCTCCAGGCAGTTCCACCATATGATGGCCTTATATAGTCAACTCCAGCCATTCTGTCTTTTTTCTCATGGCCCTGCACACTCTCTCTTTCTTGTGCTGTATGGGTCTTGGTTTTTGTACTAAGAACGTCCTGATTGACTTAGGTGAATCTGTATCGTAATTGATCAACACATTTAACATTCCAAAAAACCCTTTATGTTTTTTAAATACTTCAGTGTGATTGCAAGTCATTCTCTGGGTTTTTCCTCCACTTGATATAAAAAAAACCTCACCCAGTTGTCATCTTCCAATAACTTATAAAGATCAGTTTACAATTATACAAGTTATTTCATGGAAATCAAATCGCCCCCTTCGCTGTATGGCTGAGCATTATGACCTCAAATCAAATTACGATTAACATTTTGATAATTTGAACATGAAGATTTTACATCAATTTCGAATTATGAACTTTTCTTTTTGGGTTTTATTTGATGTTGCTCTCATAAAATGTGCATATCAATAATTTAAATTATCATCACAGGCATGATTACATTGATTATACTCCTAAATATTGGTTATTGATTATTTGCCCAGCCCTACTTTGCTGTATGGTCACTAGTGTTTTGAGGATGTTGGAGGAAAGTTGTTACAGTATTCGAGGGCTCTGAGGTGACGGTCCTGCTCTAAATAGCTTTGGCCCACTTTTACCCAGCGTGAGGCCGTTGACGGATGGACGAATGGATAGAGGGAGGTCGGGAGGGATGGATATCGTCACAGGCCAGCTTCACCTCCTGCCATGGTGCCAGGTTTCAGTGCCAGTAGTCAGGGTCACCCAAAGTACACATAATGTGGATTCCAGGGACTGTTCCTCATCGCTGGCCTCCACACATTTCAGTTACATTGCTGTTACAAGTAAAAGTACTTAATTCAAAGTACACAGTACCTTTCTCTTGGAGAATTTTTTACAGCGCTCACATTTGGAGTTCCGTAAGTCTGAGCGTGGAGTGTTTCGAGTGCACGAGTTGAGTTCCACTGCGCGCTCAGAAATAAGACACGAATGTAACGTCATAGTATTCTTAGTCCCTACATCCACATGGTCCTGTGGTGGCTACTGCAAACCCTCATCCAAACCATGAACAAATAATGCTGTAAACTGGATTATGTGACAGCACCAGATAAACGAGAGAGTATAATATGAACCAATAGATGTTTTAATTTCGTCATCCTATAAATTTTGTCATATCGCTCAGTCCTACTCTGATATAATCCAGCAAACGTTGCACAACCTGGTTGGTTGTGAAGCGAGCTGTAAAACAGGACATCTCTATTAAGGGGGAAACTGGCAGCTTTGTGATCGTGAGCCAAGAGGCTCCAAAACGGCTGGCACAATGGGACGGGGCAACGAAAGGTTAGACACTATCACGTCTGCCACATTGGCAGCTAGATTTAACACAAAAAAAACCCCAACACGGCAAAAAAAGAAAGCGTGGCCGCTGGTGAGCATATGAATCGCCAAACATAGCAGACGACTGGGTCGATTCCTTAAGAATCACAGGGGTATTGCTATATTATGATATATTGTTAACGAAATATGATATGACATCTTATATACAGACCCTTGAGTACAAATGGCCCAGGATTGTGTTAAAGACCTAAGTATTTCCGTCTCTCGTCCCATCCTCTTAATGCCAAGTGGACCGACTTAACAACCTTATCGGCTCGTGCTCTGCTGCAAGACATGATGCAACTGCCTGCAAGCTCACCTGAAAAGCCTCTGCAGACTCGTTCTCGTCTGCCTGCTGTCTGAGGACAGCGCACAGGTTGTTTACTGCTAGTTTTGATCCGAAACATGTCACATATCCACTTTAATTTGTTTCTGAACTGCTTAAATGTACTTTAGGGCTGTCTTGATGGAAACAGTAGGGTTGTTCCACGTCTTATTCATTTTTTGAATTTGTTGCCAAATTTTCTTTGTCTGCTCACAGCAATAGTGGCTCGAGTTGACCATTTTCCTTTCCCTATGTAAGCCCAGTTTTTCTGCCTGACCTCTGACCTCATGTTCAGGACTCGAGCACTGATCCAGACTCAGCTACCACACCCATGTTCAGGAGAATATTCGGTGTTTGTGATTAGGAGTGTAAAGTGTAAGTTTCATCAAAATACAATATTACATTGGTTCAGCAGCAGACACTGTGTCATTTGATGTCTGCCGATATGGACCTTACTGAGACCAAAGGGTTTATTTTTAGTGTTTTAAATGTAGTTCGATGTATTGTTACACCCATACTCGTGATCAGACGCAGCTGTGAGTTGGCGTGTGGTTGGCAGTGGACGGCCATCCTCTTAGCACAAGCTGTCTAATGCCGTCTAATACCAGGCAGGGCCATATGGTCACGGCGCTGGTCTCAGCCAGGGGGTTGCCCCACTCTGAGACGGCACAGATGATGGAGGGAGGGGTTGGTGTCTGATGATGATGATGATGAGGGTGACGAAGCTGGATTCCCTCTAGGGCTGGTCGGTTTTAGCATTAGTGAGTTTAAATGACGTGATTAGGCAGTTTATATTAGGACACTCGCTCTTATTAAGGACAGTTTCTTTCACACAAGTCATACTGTGAGCCACATTAGCATTTCTGGCCAGACTTCCCCTTTAAAAACAGCAGTTCACTCCCTTCGAGACCTCAAAGCCTCTTCAGCAGTCGCTCTTACCCATGTGCTAGGTTCTTTAATAGCTGCGTTGCTGCACAGTTCCACACTTAATTGCAGACAGACACACAACTATTCTTAACCTGACTCTGCCCCTTTTTTCAACCCCGCGCCACCGCAGATCTCGTATTTAAGAAGCTCTGACGCCGGGTACGATGCACACTCCCGCCTGCCCGGCCGCCCTTTTCATCCTTTTGTGGCTTCCTTTTGCTGGGTGTGTTGCACGTTTCACGTCAATATGAGACAGGGAAGCTGGTAGTGCTGTGCTTCTTTGATATGGCATATGTTTGATGCAGTGTAAATTGAGGAATTGTGTAAATTGTGTAATTTTTTTTTTTGCAGAAAGCATTGAACCTTAACGTTTAAGGCGTTTCCAGGCACTGTTCTCGAGAGTGACTTCAGGGACTGTCTCCATGGTGCTGCTTTGGGGTATCCCTAGACTCCCAACACTTTCTGAAGTACCCTACCTCATGCCGCCACTACCACCACCAGCCCTTAGTGTCATACCACTAGGCCACCAGCACAAATAAAGTACCCCACCCCTAGGCTAACACCACAGTCTACAGGCTGATTAGTAGTTTAAGTAAGTAAGCGTTGCATTAAGTCCCTTAGATGCTCCTTAAAGAGGTCGGCCTTCAGACCCAGCAGTTCTGAGAGCAAGAGGAAGCAGGTTCTTAAATTGAGGTTCCAGAACTAAGAAACATCTTGATGTATGTTTTTCTAACTGCCCTTCTTACTTGAGAAGCCGCTCGGCACTCTCAGGGTTAACGGGCCGTTGCTGCGGTCTGAGTGCTATATTTAGTTCGGTGGAGTTTGAATTGTGGGTTAGTGTGCTGGAGGGAGTGGTGGGCCACAGGCAGATTTTGTTTTGCTCAGCTTGCTGTGGAGAATCTATATGTAGTGATTGTCTTTGCCCAGGGGTGTAATGATATATCAGAGCGTCAATACAACAATTCAGTCTATAGCATCGAAAATGAAAGCATTGATCAGACATCAGACACATCTTAACATCTCTTGCCAAGCAAATGAGGAACCTCATAGTGAACAGGAGGTCTAATTTTTTGTTGCATTTAAATTTTGGTTGGTTCCATTTTAGTTGTTCCTTCAACGCTTTTCAATTGTGTTGTACTATCGTGGTGTCTGGTTTTTGGGACGGCAGCAGAACTTTTACAAGCAACTGTCTTTTGTACTTCCTTTAATTTAAATAAAACTCTGAGGCGTGAAGTTTGAGACTGTAGGCGTGTTGCGCATTGCGAGTGTGTGTAAAATGTCATAGAGGTTGTCCGAACTGGGTCAACCGTCAGAGGTCAAGGGGCCCCGGGACTTTTCCACACGAGGCCTTATGTGGTGGTGGGGAGGAATTGGTCAGGCGTTGACTGTGTCGTTCTCTTGGCTGCTCAAGAAGGGGGGGTGGGGGCGGGGGGGGGAAAGAGAGTAAAAGAATGAGCAGGAGAAAAGGTGGGCGAGGGAGAGAAATAGGAGTGAGAACCCAAAGCTGCTGCTGATAAAGCAATATAGTTTTAACACGCCACTCTCTCTCTTTTCCCACCCCCACTTCACATCTTCTGTCCTCTCTCTCCTCGCGCTCTTCCACTCACTAATAGGTGTCACAAGACCTAAAAGCCCCCTGACTGTCCATGCCCCTGCCTGAATAGAGCTACTCTTTGTGTAGCTGATGACTTCAGCCCCGCCCTCGACAAAAACACTGCTGTATCACAATTTCAGAAATTGGCTCTTTATCAAACTTAAATCAAGACGCATTAACAGCAACCGATGTATCCGCTTGTTAGTAGGGCTGTAAATTGCAAGTTTTCGATGTACTGTTACACCCTTAACTGTTCATAAAGACGCATAATGCTATTGCCGGCTTGTTTTGTTAAACAAGTAAACGTTTAACAATTCAAACAGTCAGTGCAAAAATATACATACATTGTGTCATGCTTAAATATGCCTTTAATTGACTGTTTTCCATTGAATTGACTTATCAAAGTTTCGAAAATAAGGTTACCAACTGTCATCACACTGTCATGTCTTAAAGTATCCGCAAATCTGACCAAGCACGTTTTCCTAAATTACAGCTTAGACATACAGATTGTTCAAATGGATTCATCTTGTAAAGTAGGATTGATGATTTAAATGTGATTCCATTTAAATCATCTTCATTTTTAAATGTACATTTTATGTCGAAGCAGTTACTTTAGAAACCTTAGTCGTAAACTTGATGTCTCTGAACTGACTGTTAACCATGGGCTGAATAGTTGGGCTCTCACACTTTCCATAGCCAGAGATTTTTTATTGCAGCTCTGTGTTGAACGCGACACCTCTCATCCTGTAACGTATATTTATCTCGATTCACTACTCTTTGAAGATGCAACAGGGCGGAAAAAAATCCCCATTTTTACACTTACACCGTCCTCACCCAAAATGTTTGGTGTAGTTAGGAGCTTTGGAAGGTCATGGAAATTTTGCAGGATAATGATGTGAGTACAAAGATTACAGACTCGATGTTAGTCATTTTTAACACGTTTGCTGTGCAGCAGAAATGCATGAGAAATCTGTTAGAGCATGTTGAAGAGGGAGCATATATTTTTCTGAGTATTCGTTCATATTTAGCATTTATTAAATATAAAATGTTATGTAAATATAAAAAGTAGTATTTATCCTCACATGAATATTTTTTACATTTTACCTCGATTATGATTAATGAAATTTTTGTGGGGTTTTTTTGACCTCCTATTTCACTGACAAGGGTGTACTGTAAAATGTGTATTAAATTATATTAAAATGATAATAAACTGGGATATTCTTCTAATGAAACAGTGTGATTTTTAAATTAATTGAAGGAAACAGACATAGTTGCAGACTGGAGTCATGTGACATGTTTTTAAAGGCACGGTACATAAAAACACACTAGGGAAAGTAGTAACCAAATTTTTATTAAATAATAAAAATAATCAAAATAACTGTCATGGACAAGATGGCGTCGATTAGAGGTATTGAATGTCGATAACCAACCCTAACCCTAGTACTGAATATGAAAAAGTTCCGTTCAGGCCGTGTGTATTTTTGTGACGCTAATGCCACCAGACAGCGCCTTAATCCGCATGTGGACCGGAGGCTTTTGAGGGGGTTTTTACCCAGAGGCCCGAGGGCACGCTCCTCTCACGCTGGGGCCGGAGTTGGCTTTTTCTTCAGCGCGGCAAATTTCTCTCCTCCTCCCCACTCCGTCTTGATCAAAGGGATCCCTGGAATTCCCTCTTTATCCGTCTCCATTCAGCAGGATGAGCCAGGAATGCCTCGTCTGGAACAAAGCGAGGGACAGAGAAAAAGCTGCGTCATCGTTAGTCGTGGCAAAAAGTCATCCGTCGCTGACCAGTACGGGGCGTGACGATATATTGATCTATATTGATACATTGATTCAGCGATCAACAAGCACATAGCATCGATCCAAAGTGGAAATGTTGATTAGACTTCACATAGTGTGATGTCCTTTTAGATCAAACAGGAGGTCTGTTTTCATTTATGAATTGAATAAATCGTATTGTGATTCTTGTGACTTTGCAGCGGTCGAGATCAATAAACTCACTTTTACTGACTGTTCCTCATCTCCCTTTTCCGCCTCAGCGGAACTCTGTTGTTTTCCTGTCCTATATTCTCCCTCCTTTTTCCTGCCGGTTGCTTGGTTTTCCTCTCTTAACAATCTCTTCTGTGTTTGTGTGTTTGTGTGTGTGTATATGTTTGGAATCATGTGGATCAGAAAAAACTGCACACACTTGCTCGGCTGGTATTTGTTTTTGAGGCAGTGGGGATATTTTGTGTGGGAAGGTGTCCTTGTGATCTCGGGGGGAGGGGAATGTCAGATCTCACACCTTTACCGTATTATAACTTCAGTTTTCTTTCTCTCTGTCATGGCATTAAACATTTTTACTAGCTTTAATCCGTACCTGGAATTAGGGAGTCGGCCCCGTGATTGGAAGGTTGTCAGTTTAAGTCCGAAACCGAACTATCTTACTGCACAGTTCTTAATTTTGATTAATATTTATTTAGGGCTGGGCGATATAGTGACTGTACTTGATGTATTTCATCTTTTGTAGCAAATGACTATGTCATGACCATTGAGTACAAATCCTCATAATGTTAAACAGACAGCATTTAGAACACTCTCCTAGCTTATTGTTACGCGCTTGTAGAAAGTGGGCATGTTTGTTTTTCTTCGGTGAAAATGAAGATCCACTGTTATTATGTGCACAAAAACAGAAGTAAATGCGCAAACACACATAAATGTCATTCCTCACTAACAAAAACACTCCAGTTCAGTCAAATCTTTCCCTTTATTATAGAAAAAAACATTTTAGCTGATAAGTAACAAGCAACGTTCTACTCACAATTTACTTTAAAGATAGTTACTTGATATTATTGTGGATGCACATCCATCGCATTATTGTGATGCAGCTCCGAGTCGTAGCACAGGGGATTGTTGGAAATGTAGTTCTCTGCCAGAAAGAGAGAGAATATCAAGATATATATTATGTATCACAGTATAGCTTTAAAATATTGGGATATTATTTTTAGGTCATATTGTCCAGCCCTACTTTCAGTATAAGCTGTTTGCTTATTTTATTTAAAAGTATTATCACAGTCTTGGAAAAAAAAACTGGATTAAATTGAAATTATATCCTAGTACACTGACAGATATCAAGTCCTTGGCCGTTGAACCAATATTATATCGTATCGTATGATAAAACTTGGGTTTACATTCCTGAATTCTGTTCTCTTTCTTTCTCTTCTTATTTGATAATTTTCTCATTTGTAATGCATAAAATCCCTTTTTTATTCCCATGTTCCAAGTTAACCGCATTTTTGAAGCAGTTGTTTTTCCCTTGCAAAATATAAGTCGGCAGCAGTTAGAAGTAGTTAGCTACCCAGTGAAGGAACAAATCCAGTACACCACTCATGCACACAAAGGGTTTTTCCCCAATGGGAAACTTGTTGGTAAATGTCTTGCTGGTAATGAATTCCATTAGCCCCTTTCTCTTCTTTCTTTCTCTCCCTCACTCCCTCACTCACTCACTCACTCACTCCCTACATAGTGTCTCTTTTGTGAACAGCTGTGTTTGGCAGCAGCTGAGAGCAGCGCTGCAGTGACAGGGCTGAAAGAAACCAACTCGGGGCCTCACAACGCTTAAACTACCGACTCAACAAATGGGCTGAGGCTTTTATTTCTCTCTGCTTGTCTCTCTCACACGCACACACTTTCACCAACAGGACCCGACACAACCGTTAGGACTGGGAATTTAAGGCTTTGGGTTTTTTTATACGCCATGTTGCAGTGACTCATGATTGCGTCTGACCAGAGGGGCCAGCAAGTTTAGGGCTCTGCTTCAGATTTCCTGCTCAGACACGTTTGGTACCGATTGGCACCACAACACAGCACACAGTGCACCACCACGAAATGTGACTTCTGCATTTGACCCATCCGTGAAGGAGCAGTGAGCAGCTAACATGGGCAGTGCTCATGAGTATCTCTTTAAAAGAGTAGACGGCAATGAATATGCACTTTTATGAGTGGTCCTAAAGTGCATTTAGCATGAAATTTGGGGATAATTCAATAAAACCAGCAGATTTAATGTTATATATTGCCCATGATCAGACTCTTGCTAACAAATATGCCTCCAAATGTACTCATGAACACAAAAATTGGCGAAGAATTTCTGATTGCCTGCCCGAGGCGCTTCTGAAACAGTGCATGTGTTGTTCACTAACGAACCTAATGAACTTGGCTGGAAGCTCAAAGCTTTGATACAGCTTGGAACTAGGTCCAGATGAACAGATTCCTGTTAGTTTGCAAAGTGAGTGATTATTTGTCATTGTGAACACACCACAGCACACTGTGCACTACAACGAAATGTGTCCTCTGCATTTGACGTATCCATGAAAGAGCAGTGGGCAGCTAACAAGGGCAGCGCCCGGGGAGCAGTGCTTGGGGACGGTACCTTGCTCATGAGTACCGCAGTGATAACTTTACCGGCCCTGGATTCGAACCTGCGATCACAGGCGAACACCCTACCGTTACGCCACCAACCGCCCCAGGCTTTAATCCACTCACTAATTCCCAACCTTTAGCTTTGATTCATTGTTAGCCATGTTAGCAAGATTTTCGGAGTGTCATGTTTATGTGTAATGTTAGACAGTTTCAGGTGAAACAACATCTAGAGATATCTCAAATTAATTACTACTTTTTGGAGAGAAAATCCTGCGGCTGCTTACTGTTAAGCTTAAAGTAACGTAATGCTGTGTTGGTAACAAGTTAAAGTGTCTACATTGGTTTACAGTGTAGTATGTAGAAAGTATGTTAAAAGGTTTTGAAGGTTTTTATGTAATACAATGTGTGGACTAATGCGTGTGGACTAAAAGTTACCCATAATCCAAATCAGTAAGGGTGTGAGAGCTGCAGAAGAACTGTAATATGAACAGAAACAGGACTGAGGCCTAAACTGAGCTGAAGTGGACCGGAAAGAAAACAGACTCCCCTTTTGAATCAACTCGCTGTTGGTTCACTACTAGATGGCTGAGGTTTGTTTTTTAAAGAGGACTTAATGTGAAAATCCTCTGAGGTTTCCTTTCAAATGAGCTCACAATATGAAAGTTCCTTTTTGTTGCTGAAAACACCTTTCAGGTTTACGTTTTTCTGACTTTTCTTGCATTGAGCAGTTCGTCACCAGCGAGGCATTTGCCGGTCACTTGCTTGCTCGGCTCCGTGCTAACGCGAGGCGGCTAGTAAACTCGTCCAGAAGTGGGTCAGACTGCGTCGCAGCTTAGAGTGTATCTGTGTCACGCGGCGCTTGGCCTCTTCTCATCTGGTTTGTGTTGGACAGACTGTGGGGGAGTGTGTGTGTGTGTGCGCGCATGCATGTATTTTGTGGAGTTGTGAGGACATGACTGTCCCCTTAAACAATGAAAAAACTATTTGTCCATTTTGGATGACTTTGTGGGAACATTTTTGGTTTGCGAGAACCAGTCCTCATTTAATTTATTATAGGATGACCTCAAGAAGATAATAATACAAGTGTGTGTGTGTGTGTGTGTTCTAGATTGGAACAAGCTGTGTGTTTGAGCATGTTAGAGTTGGATAATAAGGCCCTTTCCAAATGAGCATGAAAAAGGATATTATAGCAAGAAAGTTCTGGAGTAGTTTTATCTGGTAGCATTATGCTGTTATGTTGAATGTTTTTAGCTATAAATTCACCTTCAGTTTTTTGTTTTAAAGCTGTGTGTGTGAATAATGAAGTTTTGTAGCTGTAACATGTATAATGAGGAATTTGCAGTATACATGATGATGTAATACACATCACTCCCATTGTTCATAATTGTGAAATATTAATTGTTAATAAAACTGATTTGCCTTTATTAGATTGATCCAAAATTATTTGTATATCACAGATATGCACTCTTTCATGCGAAAAAATATCTCGGCGTTAATAGTTGAGGTATTGTAGAATAAAATGTTTGCAAAGAATGTGCAATTAAGAGAGCATAAATGTTGTGCAGTTTAATGGTTTTAGCAGCATTTTTCCCCACGTCTGTTGTAAAAACCAAACTTAAATGTCGCCACTTTTATTTACCCAACTTGTGTGTGTGTCTGTGTGCGTGCATATGTGCGTGTGTGCGCGCGTGTTTGCCCCCTTTGCCACCCGCCTTTTCTGCTCAGATGTTACTTTGCGTTTTCATTGTAGCCCTTAGACTCTGTGCTGCCCCTACCAGGGGGAACATTCGACCTTCAGTGCCATTCTGCGCTCCTCCTTTCGAAGCCCTTCTTCTCTCCCTCTGCTCCCCTGTGGCAGTCCACCGTTCTCACGCTTCCCCCACCCCCACGCCAAGCTAATTGATGATTGAGGCATTACGTAACCACCAACCCTGGCCTTTTGCTATCATGTCTAAACTGTTAAGACTTTGAAATGATTTTTATCTAACTTTATCATTTGTTTTTTATTAAAAGCCTTCTGTAGTTAGTGGAGTTGGAATTGGAACAAGGGCTGGGTAATTAATCGGTAATGAATTTACGTAAACTTGGTTATTTCGATAATTTAACAAATTAAAACTAATTTGTGTGACGTCTGTTTGTTTTTCTGTTGTATCAAAATTATGGACTCTGTCATCATTGAATCGATATGTGTCCATCAACATAACATTACGCCCTTACTGACGTTTAATGCTAAATTTCTCCTCTCCACTCCTTCCTCTACTTTTTCTATACGATTCTCAGCTCTTCCTCCCCAAGATTCGTCTCTTTAGCATCCCATCATGCTCTGCTCTTTCTTAGGCAGAGTTATCATGTCTCATAAATCCAGACTCCCTGTGCTGGAGAGAGAGAGAGAGAGAACTCGATCCCCCTCCTCCGCACCTGTGACCTCTAACCCCAACAAAGTTTTGTGTTTGGGGTTGCCCTGTGGCTGCCTTGAAACTGATAACATTTCCAGTGTTTTTATAGCTGCGCTCGCACTTCAAAGCCAGTGGTCCGACAGGCGACTGTAGAGTTTTTATTTTATCTTTGGGCTAGGGAGCGTCGAACAGGTCACGCTTTGCGAGATGTTTTAATTAAACATGGGAGATTTGTGGGCCGTTTTGAAATCTCCCCCTCCTCCTTTTCCTTTGTTCGCCGGTGGCTTCAGTCCGGGTGATGAAATAGTGGCGAAAGTGAAGCTTGAGCTTTTGAGCAATACTGTTAAGATTAAAAAATGTTATTCGTTAGCTGGTGTGCAGATTTGAACCCTTTGTGACCCTTTAGCTGTACGTTATGAGAGACATGCACAATAATGCTGGTAGTTTATTTTGCAGTTTGCAGTAGTTTATTACATGTTTATTTCATGTTGCCTGCATATCCTGCTGCATGTGCATCGTGCATGATGGGCATGTGGGTGTTGTTGATTGCAATATCATTTTTGCATCGGGGTGCATGCAAATAATTCTTCTTGCACGTTATAAAATCTAGCTGTGTTGTGCTAAAAGCATCTAAAACTGGGTCTGAAGGCCCGCTTACGGTTCCGCTTCCGTCTTGCGCGGCCCTGTTAAATCGCTCACTTCAAGAGCCCGGTCTGTATTCGGTCTTTAAACTGCTGATCTGGATTCAGCATGTCCTGCCTCTCTCAGCGCATCACAAAGAGCCATTTCCCCCCAGCTGTAATCCCTTTTCCCCATCGCTCTGGTGCAGCCTTCCTCCTTTTTTGTGCAGCACCAATGGTGCTAACAGGACTAACAATGTGAGTTGTTTTCAGCGTTTTCAAGTCCCACGTGTTTATGGGCCAGTAGCTGGAAATCTTGTGTAGGTCATCTTTGCAGATTTTGTTGTATGTTAACTGAATTTAGAAGACCCGGTGAGATTTAAAGATTTGAAGCTAGGTTTTCATAATTGTGTAATAACTGTTTGCAGTGTAGCTACTAATTATAAAAATTTTAATACTCACTAAAAAACTTGCAGTGTGACATTGCACGGTTTAATTATTTTATCGCAAGTTATCCACATTTATTATACTAGATGACTCGCTTTTCACATCATACATATATAGCCGTAACTTAATGTGTTCTGCAAATCTTCTTTTTAAGTTTTTTCACACTGCAGTTGTCGAATCATTAGTTTTGACGGCGAGAGACAGAGCGGAGTTGTGTGTTTTTGTGCTATTCGAGGTCGTCAGGTTCTCCGTTCTGCATGACTCGTCCTCCCTGGCATTTCCTCAGGGAAGTCCTGCGCTCCTCCAGCGATCGCTATCAAGTGACTGTCGCTTTGAGGCTCGGGGACAGTTTAGGTTCCAGACTTCCTTGGTTCTTTCCTCTTCCTCTTCTTCCCTCGTCTTCTTCATCTCCTTCCCAATGGTCCGTGAATTTGAGCCGTTTGTCTTTATTATTTTCCTTCCTTTACAGGATGCCTTGTCTCCCTGGGTACAGAAAAATTAGAGCTGTGCAATAAATCGAAAACCGAGTTTGAGAATTTCTTATCGCCGTAACTTTGCTGTGTGTGTGTGTCCTTTTGACAGACTGTTTCCTTTTGACAGACTGTTTTCTTTGTAAATCGCCCGGGATGCAATATAAGGGATTTAGTTGTAAGCTCGCTTGACAGTCCTGTCACGATTCCTCCCAAGCCCAATCTCAGCAAATCGCCACTTTCTGACTCTCGCCCCTTTTTTCCCTTTTCTTTTTTCTCCCCTCCATCCCCAGCTCTTGTCATTCAGCGTAAAATCTCGGCTGCACTTCTGTTTTAGATTAAGCCTGGTCAGAGCTTAAATAAAAATGAGACGCTTTAACGAATTGGATTCATCTCTTAACCAGAACGACTCGCGTTTCCTAATGACAGGGCCAGACTTGGAACAAACTCAGGATTAAAGGAGCATGAAAACCTCCAAGGCAGGTTTTTTGAGACGTTTCACTGGGGATATAAAATGATGATTTTGTTTTACTCTGTTTCAGCTGTTGATCACACTACACATTTGAACAAACTCTGGTGTATTGAGATTTTTGTAGTGTTTGGCCAAACTTGAAACTGGAGCTGAAAAGATTATTCGAATAACTCGAATAATTCGATTACAAAAAATGGTCGAGGCAAATTTTCTAGAATCGAAGCTTCGTTTAAGTCATGTTATACGCTACAGCATGCGCCGCTTGTGTTTCACACAGACGCTTACTAATGACGCACAATATTTTCAGTGGCGCAATCAAAACGAGAATAGATCCCTCTGTATGTGAACGTATTTGTGACATATTCCGTGCACAAAAAAGAAGTAAATGCGTAAAAACGCATAAATGACATTTTTTGCGATGTAAACACGTGCGCGCCCGCGTAAGCGCCATTACTCGCTAAAACGCTCCGTTTCCGTCAAAACGTCCCCTTTATTACAGACAAAACGCATATTTTAGCTGATAAATAACCACAACAACCAGCGTTCCACTCACAAAACAGCCATTTATTGAGATTTTACCATCAATTTTTTTTTTTTTTTTTTTTTTTTTTTTTTCATAGTTTGTTCCGGAACACGCTGAACCCTTTATTGTGACGCGACTCCGTGGCATGCGCGGAGGATTGTGGGAAATGCAGTTCTCCTCCAGAAATGCCAAAAGCAACTCATTTTATTGGCCAAATTGGTTCATGACCCTTGAACCTCATTTTTCTGTTTCTTCATTTTCAATTGCATATAACAACATAAAGCGTATATGACTAACTTCTACTCACAATAGAATAAGCCTAATAACAAATGTATTGATCATTTTTGTTTTTTAAAAAAATGTATCCGATTACTCGATTAATCGATAAAATAAACGATAGATTATTCGATTACAAAAATAATCATTTGTTGCAGCCCTACTTGAAACCAAAAGACCTGTACAATTCCCAGCATGCTTTGGAGATGCTCCAACAACAACCCATACACACAAAAATCAGTGCTGCAGTTTAGCTGCTAATTTTATTTTTATTATTCATTGATGAATCTGCAGTGAGACATTGCTCAGAATCATTTTATTGCAAGTTATACACTTCAGTATCATTTTTCTTCAAAATCAAATTCCAAAATAAACAGTAATGATCTACTGATTTAAAAAAAAATCTGTTTAGTGAAAATTGTTCATGATAAAGTTTCAGTCCTATAGGGAAAAAATTGCACTGGACCAACTCTTGGACGCTGTTGTCTCTCATGAATAAAAGCAGTTTTAATGGAACAATATTCAGTGTTTCTTTGTTGTATAAATGTAGGAAAAACTTAAGCTACTGGTTTTAGCCAAATGTTTGACATCTTATTTGCATTAGCAGTTAAAATGTGGAGCACAAGTTTTTCATTCATTTGGTTCGAGACGTCAGTGTTTTGACGACTGCTGTTCCAACTGCAGCCTTGTTGTACAGAATATGCAATCCAGATACTGCAATACAAATAGTTTGTCACAGTTTTATGTTCAGTGGTATTCCACACTTCAAAGCTTGCAAGGGCGAGAATTGTGTTCATCAACTGAGTTCAGTTGAGCGACACTTTAACCGAGAATTGTTTTACTTTCCATTATTCTGGCTGGACATTTTCTAATGAAAATTTCATACCCTGTGAATATTTCATCACGCAGCCTGCGAGTTGATGATTTCAGATATAGATCAACACAGAGACTCTCTCGACTATGAGCTCAACGGTTGTGTGGATCCTAATGAGCCTTCCAGAAAGAGTGAAATCCCGCCTGGACTCGAAGAGTTGTCAGATGATGGCAGAGTAAAGATAACTTAAGGCTGGGCAATTAACTAAAACTGACATTCACGTCCTCAAACACAAGGATAAAGAATGCACTCTTTAATAAATAAATAAAAAATCCCGCGAGGGCAAACAAGAAAAATAAACATTTCATTCATTTTCCGAACCGCTGTAATCCCAACTGGAGTCGTGGGGGTACCGGAGCCTATCCCGGGAACCTTCGGGTGCAAGGTGGGGGACCAACCCTGGGCAGACGCCAACACACCGCAGGGCACACACACACACAGACCTTAAGGGCCAATTAACCTATAACGCATGCCTTTGGATTGTGGGAGGAAACCGAAGCACCCGGAGGAAACCCACGCAAACACGGGGAGAGCATGCAAACTCCAGAAAGGCCTTACGGAGGGGGAAAAAGTGAAGTTGGTTAGCTGCAAGAGCCAACTCTGGGTTTTGTGTTTAATTATCTCTTTCCTCTTGGAGTTTGGCTTATTTCCTGTCCCGCCGAGATGCTAACCCGACCCATGAGAGCTTTCTCTCTGCTGTTTTAAATGCTTCAGGAGCAGGCCGTGTGCCGGCTAATTGTTGTAATCACATCTAGCACTGACACTCCTTTTATTGCTCGGTTAAAACCTTCAGTGACTCAGCACTATTGCAATATTGAGCTCAGGTTTAGTTTGAGAGACAGAATGAGAAGGTCTTAGAGTGTTTTCTCAAAGTATTTTACCACAGAATTTTATTAAAACCTCTTAGAGACCTCACGACTGCGCAGTTGAGGCCTCTGAGCACTTGTTTTATGAATATTTGATTAGCTACATTGCTAACTAAAAGTGCTAACCGCAAACATCATGGCACAGTTTTAAGCCAGAAACATTTTCACTATGATTCTCTTTTCCTGCATTGAAACTCCAATAGGTAGCATGCTAGCCTAATTTTGTTGGCTAAAAATGGCCTACTCTTAATTAATAAT
Organism: Distichodus sexfasciatus; assembly: GCA_032718565.1. Lineage (NCBI taxonomy): Eukaryota > Metazoa > Chordata > Actinopteri > Characiformes > Distichodontidae > Distichodus > Distichodus sexfasciatus. The sequence continues at coordinate 713,985 of JAVGVS010000157.1, read as the reverse complement.
GTGATGCAGCTTGTATATGTCATGAAACCCAAAAAAATCAAATATTAATGGAAAACATTTGGGTTAAATAGTAAGTTGCTGTTTCATTGCTGTCACATTAGCAAGCATTGCTACGTTCAAGATTTAAGACGTACCATTTGCGAATCAGCAGTGACATGTTACTGAGGGAAATTTTTTAGTATATGTTATGATTTGAAGTTGGCTATGTTTTTTGGTTTATATTGTGTCTAGCTCCGTAGGTGACTGTTGAGCCTGCTTTGTACATAATCACAGTATAAGCCTTGCTAAATAGCTAGCTCTTAAACTTACAATAGAGTTAACTATTTAGCTATATCTTTGTTCAAACTTGCTCCATTCCTAGATATTAAGCCGTCGTAGTATAATACTAAATCATAGTGTAATGCGATCTCTCAAATATTCATATTTTCAGAAAGATGCACAGAACGAGGCTTTCACATACAAGACTTTCCATGAAGCTTAATGACTCCACATTAAGACGTGTTTTAACTACTTGACGTTTTTGATTTAACACAGGATACACTCTTCCCTACAATTCTGCTTGTATCCTGGTTTTCCTCTAACTTTATCTAAATGTTTTGTCCTGGTCAGGATCTTGGGATTCATTTCCAGAGTTGCTGGATTTCCTTACTTCCTCACATGTCATTTCCCCTCCCTAAACTAATCGTTTTTTCCTCTCCCTCTCCTCCGTTTTCACAATGATGTTATCTCAGACTCGCTTAGGCAAAAAAAAAAAAGACAGACAATACACCGACCCCCAAAGTTAAACTCCCTTTTCGGCTTTTGAGCTGGTTTAATCTCTCTTCTGTCATCCCTCAATCCTCTGACCCCTCTGGTTCGAGGTCTCAACTCGGATATCAGCTCCGCACGGACAAAAGAAACCTAAAACTTTGCAGCCAGCGCTCATGACAAGGTTCTGTTTGGTCCAGAACCCTTCTGTTTTTAACAAAATTCCTTTACCATGAGCTCACCCCCATCATCCAGTACCTTGTCAAGGTCCTTTTTCTTGAGGCAGAATGACATCAGAGATGGGCCGAATTAGGCACGGTCCAGTTTTGGGTTTTAAGGTACACAGTTTGAAGTCAAGGTATTTCAAATCCTGGTACGATATGTAGAGTTGGTTAGTTATTTCAGTCCATAGTGTACATACTCTATTTCTGGCATGCCTTCTTTATAATTCTGTGACCTATTCAGGTAAACTGTTTTTCAGGTTATGCAATATTTATATATATATATACTCTTATTGTAAACAGTGACTGTACAGTAACTGTATTGTGGTGAAATATATGTAAAGCACAGTATTACAAATGTAAAACACACGCACTATAAACAGTTATAGTACTTCATGTAAATACACTTGCTATAAACAGTTGTTATACATGTGCATGTTATAGTAAACTATATATGTAAAGTACAGTACTATAAGTGTCTATATAAGTGTGTGTTAGTAGTGTAACACTTGGTAGTGGTTAGGATGTTGACCCTGTGCTCAGAAGGTTGCCGGTTTAATTCCTGGACCGGAAAAGGTACCAGTGAGGTGTTCATGAGCAAGGTACCGTCCCCAAGCACTGTTCCCCGGGCACTGCCCGAGAGCTGCCCATTGTTCCTTCACGGATGGGTCGAATGCTGAGATCATGTTTCATTGTGGTGCACTATTGCTGTGCTGTGGTGTGTTGTGCTCACAATGACAATCATTAACTCACTGTAACTTACTATAACCATTTACTGTGCGTGTGCGTATTAATTTAACTCTATAGGCCAATTCTCCAGTCAAGGGTTAAGCCTAGTCCTACGCTAACTTTGAGATTGAATGGTAAATCACTATTGGTACTACAACTTAGTCCATGACTAGGCTTAATCCATGAGCAAGAAACCAGCCCTATATGTAAAGTAAAATGTGCCTCATTGTTGCAGTTACTAGATATAGAAGTCTTAACTGACAGAAGTCTGAGTCCACATGACGGAGTGAGTGAAAGAGGTTGGAGGGGATGAATTAAAGGAGAAGTGCTTGGGGAGAACAGATAGGAGCATGGGAATGTTTACGCAGGGGGCCCCGGGAACGTCGAGGTCCTGTTAAGCACCGACTTGAGAATGTAGGTCATTTAGGAAACTTTCATTGTTCGGATAAAACAAATGTGCGGCAAAAAAAAAAAAAAAACGGGCACAAGCTGAACTCCTTGTGCCACTTCTCGAATGTTTTTGTTGGGTGTTTTGCATTCAGGCCTTGCCGTGTGACTAACGTTCCCTTTTTTCTTTTTGTTCCTCTCCTACAGGGCCGACATGTCAAAACAGGACAGCTGGCAGCCATCAAGGTCATGGACGTCACAGAGGTAGAGCGATGCACTGCTTCATTCAGTATTCTTCTACAGAATGATTTTCATCACAATACAATATTATATTATATTACAAGTTTCATCACAATACAATATCAAATTGATTAATTGGACAAGAAATCAATGTCTGATAATATCACAAAGTCTACTTCAATATGAATATTGGTTTGCTTCAGTTTAGGAGCCAGTGATCGATATGATACAAGATCATATTTGGATGATCCGTTTATCTTAGATCACAAAAAGCAGCAAAAAATTAGTAGCAAGTCACTTTAATAATAAACAGGAGGTTAAGTTGGTTTTGAATGAAACAAAAATTGTATTGTTAAAATATGTTGAATAACTGTCCATTGTATCGATTTATTTGACAGTTGTTCAACGTCTTATGATATCAAAATCGTTTCGTAGCACACGTTGTGATATCAACTTTCAGTTCATAGTTACAGTATCGTATTGTGATGAAACTTGTGATTTACACCCGTACTCTTAGCCACCCATAAAACTTTAATTGTTAAAGGGCACAGTTTATTGGCTCATGGCCTGCAGGAAGTTTTTAATTGATATTTTCGTCATCGAGAGGGCATAGACGGTGCTTAATATCTCCCCAATCCCGGACCACACACACACACTGTGAAATAAGCCCACCCACATGGCCTCTAATGCGATGCCGCACTGGAAGCAGACCTACATTTTGGAGACTGCAGGTTTTAATCCTGTACCACAAATAGCGCAGCATTGCTGGCGTAGCAAGTTAAAATTGGACGTCGTCCAGTTCCGGGTCTGAACTGGGTCTGCTGACAGTAATGCTGTAGTAGTGGCTAGAGGCTTGCTAAGTTTCTATATCTGTCACAGATTTGCTGACTTACCTAGATTTGGTTCATGCCAAAACCCAGTTATGTTCTTTGCAGGGCTGGACGATACGAATATTATCTCAAATCAATATTACGGTTAACAGAAGTTATATTTTTTAACTAAATGTCTAGTTGAGCTCAGGAAAAATATGTTCAGATGATACATTAGCTAATTTTTTTGTGGTTTGATATGAAAAGTGATCAGTCAGCAGATGATACTGTCTGATATTGATTGCTAGCTCCTGAATTGAAACCAGTCAAAATGGTATCGTAGTAGTTGGTGACCGTTGAATTGATATATCGTATCATGATGTCATTTGTCCCGTTAAGAGGACTGCGACAGTTGATAAAGTGCCTAATGGATAGGGCTGGGCGATATGGAAGAACTCTTATCTCGATATTTTTTTTCATATCAGCCGATAGCGATATATATCACAATATAAGTCAAATCAGTTTTTATTTCTGAGATGTGAAGACATCATAACATTATTTTTAGTTAAATATTATTTATTTTGTCAGAAGTTGAACATGAAGTCAGCACATTTCTGATTTTAAAAAACTGACTTGAAACTGTATGAAATGAAATGTTTAGGTTTTGTAGCTTTGTCATATAAAAGTGCTGAAACTGTAGACATAACTACTAGAAATAGTAGGAACATTGTTTTATTGCCGAGTTGCAGAGTTTTTATTATGCATTCTGTGACTTAAAATTCTAACACTTCTTTGTCCATTTGGTATCCATCAGAATATAGATTTCTTTATTTTATAAATAAATGTTCTATATTTTTGCTTTTCTATCTTATCAGTTAAAAATAAGGAAATACTTATGTTTTGGGTCATTTTGAACCAATTTGGCCTATAAAATGAGCTGCTTTGGCTTTCCTGGAAGAGAACTACATTTACCACAATCCCCTGCGCGCCCCTCGGAGCCATGTGACTATAAAGCGTTAAGCACGCGTTACGGAATAAACGATGGAAAATTTCAATAAACTGCTGAATTGTGAGTAGAACGTTAGTTGTTGGGTTATTTATCAGCTAAAATATGTCTGTAATAAAGGGGACGTTTTGACTGAACTGAGCGTTTTAGAGAGTAATGGTGCTCTCGCGCGAGCTCATAAATACGGTGTGTTTACGTCGGGAAAAATGCCATTTATGTGTTTTTATGCGTTTACTGTTTTTGTGCACGAAATATGTCAAAATACTTTCACATATGCAGGGATCGGGTCATGTCTTGATCGCGCCACTGAAAACATTAATAAGCATCCGTGTGAAACACAAGCGGCGCATGCTCTAGCGAGTGGAATAAATTAAACCAAGTATTTTTGTGTGTTCGAATAATCGTTTCAGCTCTAGTATGACCGGTCTTTGTATGAACATGCTTTCACAGCAGTTTGCAGTGTACGCTACTCTGCTTCGTATCAAATTTAAGTAGCCAAAATATTTCCAAACTGCGGAATTCTTGGGATCCTTTTTTTTTTTCCAAAAATGTCCTCGTCCATTGAGGTGTTTTTCTATAACAGTATTGCTTGTCGTCAATTTTTTCTATTTTATTACGCTCGCTCTCCTGACATACTGTTGTACACAGCTGCTGTAGCATGTGAGAAGCCACGCTTACTTAACTGACGTGAGCTGTAACTTTTCTGCAACCACGTGATTGGTTTGGCTGCTCTGTCCGTCAACCTGACTGACGTGAACAGTAACCACACGATCGGTTCGGCATGGCGCTGTTTTCATTATCGTTGGCTTGTCATGAAATCAGAAACATGGACGGAATGAGCACTATCGACTTTATATCGATTATGTCTATTTTTTCTATCGAGGAAAAGCTATTTCGCGATAATTATCTTTATCGCTTTATCGCCCAGCACTACTCATGGCCCATGAGAAAATGTGTTTTTCCACCTCCGTAAAACCTGGGCAGGTGACTGTGGGACCGGTTCTTTTAGACGTCGTTCAGACACGCTTCAGCCGCTCCCAATTTAAGTCTGTTGCAGGACAAAGAACCTTGTGATATATATTGGAGCATTGCTCAACGGTATCCTCATCAGAGATGCAATCCCAGAGAATGCAGTGACGTTGAGAGACCCTCGGTGTGGCAGATTGCGACCCACCAAAACCTAATAATCTCCCTCCAAACGCCACTTTGTCTGAGTCGACCTTCTGGATTTAGGGCTAATTCCACCTAATTAAGACAGGATCAGAATAAGGCCGGATGCTGGCGTGTTGAAATTTGTGGTAGTGCAGTATTTTTTGGCATGTGTTCAGTGGATTGGAAATGGGCTTTGGGTTGTGAATTATTGTTTAATGAGAAACTGAAGGTACATATTGATTGGCTGTTTTTTGTTCTCATGTTTTGGTTTAAACATGAACACATCTTAGGTGTTACATATAAGGGTGTAAATCACAAGCTTCATTCCAATGTGATCTTATTTTGATTTCATATTTTAACTGTGAACCACTGTTGGGCCCCTGAGCAAGAAGGACCCAGTGGTAAATATCGTAAATATAAATTAAGGCAGTCATTCCCAATTTAGGCCACAAGAGGGCGTCTCCATTAAGGTAATTGTCCCCTAGTTTGGTTAAGGTTGTCATTCCGTATTTTGCCCACAAGGAAGCGCCACCATTCATTCATTAATTTTCCGAACCGCTGTGATCCCAACTGGGGTCGGGGGGGACCGGAGCCTATCCCGGCAACCTTCGGGCGCATAGCGGGGAACAACCCTGGGCAGGTGCCAACACACCGCAGGACACACACACCCACACAGTCACACACACATTCACACCCTAAGGGCCAATTTAGAGTCGCCAATCAACCTATAGCGCATGCCTTTGGACTGTGGTAGTAAACCGGAGCACCCGGAGGAAACCCACGCAAACACGGGGAGAGCATGCAAACTCCTCACAGAAAGGCCCTACGGCCGTCCCCGGGGTTCGAACCCAGGGCCTTTTTGCTGTGGCGGCAGCTCTAACCACTGCGCCACCGTGCCGCCCCAGCGCCACCATTCAGGTCATTATTCCCTATTTTGGACAGAAGAGGTGTCAACGTTAATGCTATCATTCGTTATCTACAAGGGAGCCATCATTAAGGTTGTCATTCTGTCTTTTGGTGACAAGGGGACACCTCCATCATGGTTGTCTCCCTATTTTGGCCACAAGGGAGTGCACCATTAAGGCTGTCATTCCCTTTTTTGGCCACTATGGGTGTAATTCCTATTTTAGTCACTCGGGGGTCTCCATCATGGTTGTTATTCCCTAATTTGTTTAAACTGAGGAACCTCTATTAAGGATTGCATTCCCTATTTTTGACCACAGGGGGGCTTCTTCATTAAGGGGAACTGTGCTGTTACTCTATTTCTGACATGAGCTAAAGGTCAGTCAAGCCAGCTCAACTATAAGCAGCAGAAACATCTTTAAACACGTTATCGTTTCTTTTTTGAGCTCACATTAATCAAAGTTAGCGTTAGGGGTTGGACTGGAGAGCGAGTTGGGCGAGTTGTGTGTTACTCAGCTAACACTGTTGCTGTAAAAACACTCACGGATCAGTTGAGCCGCCGCGCTTCAGCCAGTGAGCAGTGACCCAGATTCCGTATCCTGCTCCATGTATGTACACACACACACACACACACACACGGATATGTCATGTATAGAGGGGGCAATTACCTTTTCCCTTTTCCCCTAAAGTGCCGTCTGTCAGTCAGCCCCTCTCTCTCACACCCCCCAGTCTCTCTTTCATACCCACATACTCAGTCTTTGTCACTCGTGCATACACACACACATACACTTAAGTGCTCAAATGCCAAAAACCCATTTTTTATCTTTGTACAAAAACTGTCTTGAGTTCACTGAAAAATAATCCTGCAAGTTGCATCAAGTGTGTGTGTGTGTAGAGAGAGAGAGAGAGAGAGAGCCAGGGGGGTCTGCTGGAGAAAGATGATGTCATGTAAGTGGGCATTGTTACTCACTGTCAGACAGAAAAGCTGATTATGAGCAGAAACGATGTGTGTTTTGTGTAAGATTTATTGCTGCAAACTGCAATTAAACTGCAGTACTGTGAAGAGAAGTTGAGCATATTTACAGTACAAACCTTGTTAGTGAACTTTGATGGACAAAATTAAATAATTGTTCATTAATCGTAATTGAGGTAAAGCTTCATTTAATTGTGATATTGATTTGAGGATATCGCCCAGCCCTAGTTTGTCCAAAGTGTTCAGATTTTTTTTGAGATGCACTAGCGCTCACGCAGACTTAATCCAACAAATTTTCCGAGCGGCTCAGACAGAAGTGCTGCTTTTAACGGTGTCAGCATGAGGCCTGGCAGCTTCGCCTCCTCTATGAGGTATTTTTCAGGGCTGCACACAAAGCACGTGACTCAGAGCTGGAAAAGTGTGTTTTAAATTAGTTATAACGGGTGACGAAGCAGTGGGAAGCTCGGCGGAGGTCTTCATTTCACAATGCAGTTTCATCACTATTTGATGTTAATACTGATTCAGTGAACAACTATTAGATGAAAAGCAATCTCGTGTTCAATATAAAGCGACGTTACAATGCGTGTTTTCATTTTTTAATTAATGCTATTGACTTATTGAAAAAAAATTTGAATTAGGGATGCACCGATCGATTGGCCAACGATCGGAATTGGCCGATTTTTGGCCTAATCGGTGTGATCGGTGATTGCCGATTTCAAACCGATCTTGTGTATGCGCATTACTTGCAGCACAGCCACGCACGCATTCAGCGTTCACATCTACGCTCAACGGAGGCATTTCTCATTCACTTTGAATGGGGTGACGTTGTGCGGCGACGAAATGAATTTTGGGTGCGTGAGTATGGCGTCACGTCAATGCCAAAACTAGAGCGTGCAAAAAGGCTTGCCGCAAAAAATTCGCGGGTGTAAATTTCAAAGTTGCGCGTGCAAATGTGAAACTCGAGAGCACAAAATTAAGAATCGAGTGCGCGGTTGTGATAATATTGCACACGAGCTATATTTTTTCTCTCCTGAATGTCTTTTTTTCCACTCGATGTGTTAAATGTCCTCCCGCGCGAAGTAGATTACCGTCGAGCAGCTTTTTTGCTCGAGTGAGATTTCTGCGTGCGTGGTTTGAAAGGGGGCGGGGTTTTGGCAGCTTCTGCCTGCGAATCCTATTGGCCGATGGCTCCTGGTCTTGTGATTGACTGCACACTACAGACAGTTTTTACAGAAAAACCAAAGATGACGCAGAAAGAGGAACGGCGACAGGTAGATTAAACAAGTTATAATTATAATTATAATTTAATAGTTAGGTCTTACACGTTTAATAAGCACGCAATCAATGGCTCCCCTCGCCCACTTGTCTGTCCCCAATTCAACATAAACACAGATGCACAAGTCAATCACAAGATGATCACTAGATGATCAGCCGTTTTCCATAGTTGAGGATACAGGCTTCAGAAATCTGATAAATCACCTCTGCCCAAAATACACAATGGCAAGTAGGCGTTACTTTTCGGACGTCGAGTTACCGGAGTTGTTACATTTTACATATTATGAGTTACATTTTATTTATTTAAATTTGTAAAGAAAATGTGTGAAAATAAAGCATTATATTAAAGAAAATTAGATTTTTGTTTGTATTTGCTGCCTTCCTAAAATCCGTCGAAACCAGGCCGAGCGAATCGATTGCGCCGCTAATTTTATTAGGCACGCTTAACCGGATTACGGCCTTCCTCGCATGTTATTATGTCGTCTTAATAAAAACGCGGGTGCGGCGTGGCGAAATCGAGCTGCCTTTTAATCCCCAAACCGTCTAATGAGGATTAGCGGAGGAGGAGGAAGAAGAGAGGATCTTCCAGGGAAAAATATGCCATAGGACGTTCTTCACTTTCTTCTCTCTTCTCCATCCTCCCTCTCTCTCTCTTTCTCTTCCCCATCTCTTTCTGTCTCCCCGTCAATCTCTCTCTTTCCGTCCCCAGCTCTCTCCCTCCCTCTCATTGCCACCCTCCTTCCCCATCTCTCTCTTCCTCATCTCTCTCTTCCTCACCCTCCTATACCTTCATTTCTTCCCTTCTGTCTTTCTTTCATCTCTCTTTTCCTCACCCTCTCTCTCTCTCACTCACTCCATCCTTCCCCATCCCTTTTCTCTGCACACACATTTTCACACTACTTTTTTGTTTTCTTCTCCCTCTTCCTCTCTTTTGCTCATCCTCTGTCTCTTCTTTTCCCTCCGTTTTTTGCCCTTTTGGCTGTAAGTTCACAAGGTGTTGAGGATTTAAGAACTCCTGCAGGTTTAGTGAGCGCTGATCAGTGAGAATGTGTGTGTGTTACAGGATGAAGAGGAGGAGATAAAGCTGGAGATCAACATGCTGAAAAAGTACTCTCACCACCGCAACATCGCCACCTACTACGGAGCCTTCATCAAGAAGAGTCCCCCGGGCCATGACGACCAGCTCTGGGTGAGGGGTGCAGTCTCTCCCTCCTTACCTGTCTGTCTCTTTCTCTCCTTCTTTCTCTTCCTCTTCCTCCCTCCATTTTATCTATCACATCGTCAACTGTTGCTGTCTCTCTCACTTCCTTCCTTCTTCCTCCTCCTCTATCCCTTCCTAACTCTGTATCTTTTCATCTCACCACATCGGATCTTTCTCTCCACCCTTCACCCTCTCTCCATCTCTCGTCTCACACCGTCTCTCCTTCCGCACCTTTTTCCCCCACCTCATCTCTCTCTCCTCCACCCTTCATCCCTCATCTTTTCATCCCTCTTCCTCTCCCTCCACCCCTTCTCTTCTCCATCCTGCTGCTCTCTCTCCCCATCTCACACTTTCTCTCCTTCCCCATCTCTATCTCCTATCTCTCCGCTCATCTCTTCACCTCTCTTCTCCGCTTGCCATCTCTCTTCTCTCACCCTCCATTTCTCTCTCCCTCACACTTTTTCTTCTCCACCCTTTTTTCCTCATCTTTCCATCTCTGTTCCATCTTCTTTCTCTCCACCCTCCATCTCTTTCTCTTTCTCTCTCTTCTCCACCCTCTCTCTCTCTCTCTCTCTCTCTCGCTCTCTCTCACTCACACACACACAAACACACACACACACTCTCCATCCTTACATCTCCATCGCTCTCTTTCTCTCTCACTCTCTCCATCCTCAATTTTTCTCTCCCCACACTAAATCTTTGTCTTCCCCTTCCCCCAAACCTCCCCCGCCCCTTCTCTACCTCCAATCCCCCTTTTTTCTCTCCCTCGTTCTAGTTGGTGATGGAGTTTTGTGGTGCCGGCTCCATCACGGACCTGGTGAAGAACACGAAGGGCAACACTCTGAAGGAGGACTGGATTGCCTACATTTCCCGCGAGATCCTCAGAGTGAGTGGTCTTCTCTTTCATTCATCATCAGCTTTTCTCTCCAGTCTCCCTCGTTCCACCCCCCACCCTGTGTTTTTTTTTTTTTTTTTTTAACTCCCTTGTTCCATCTCTACACTTCCCTTTCTCTCTTCCCACGTTCAGGGTCTGGCCCATTTGCACGCTCACCACGTCATCCACCGCGACATCAAGGGCCAAAACGTCCTGCTGACCGAGAACGCCGAGGTCAAACTGGGTGAGTTACACGATCTCATATAACATCGATTACAGTTCTGAATGGCAGATTTGATTCTTCTTGGATTAGATTTTTTCTCGATTCACTGCCAAAGTCTGTTTTAACTCGACTCTCTCCAACTCGATCTCCTCCAGTGGATTTTGGCGTGAGCGCGCAGCTAGATCGCACGGTCGGCCGAAGAAACACCTTCATCGGCACTCCGTACTGGATGGCCCCCGAGGTCATCGCCTGTGACGAAAACCCCGATGCCACTTACGACTACAGAGTACGAGCTCTTCTCACATTCACACACACACACACGGAAACTCACCCTAACCGAGTTACCGTCCCCAGGCACTGCCAAAAAAACTGCCCACTGCTTCTTCATGGATGGGTCAAATGCGGAACTCACGTTTCATTGTGGTGCACTGTGCTGTGTCCGTAATAAAATAATCACTTGCTCATTCATGACGTGAATATGAGCTGTCTTACGCATAGGGCTTGGCGGTTTGATCTCAAATCAGTATTACCGACGAGATTTATACTGTAAATCTGTCCTGAGATTTGATCGAATGAAAGTGTTTGTCTTTGTGATTCAGAAGTAACTGAGTAACACATTAATGTAACCTGTTTTTAAGGGGACGGTAAATAGTAATAAATAAAATTAATAAATAATTGGAATAACCGACATGGGATAATGTTGATTAAAGGTTCTGAATATCGTATTTAATGAATTATTGATAAACTGATGATTTCCTACTTACAAATGTGAAAATCTTGATGGTAAAATTTCTCTCTCCCTCTTTGTGCAGAGTGACTTGTGGTCTTGTGGCATCACTGCTATAGAGATGGCTGAAGGAGCACCACGTGAGTACACCACAATCTCTTGCTTTAGAGCACTGCTCTTGTGCATTTTTAGTAATCACCTTAGGACTCTTGATCTCAGTTTGTTCACTTGTTTTAAGAAGAATGAGACCCGATATTTTTTGCCAAAAAAGTCTTTTACATGTACATTTTGCCTCTTCTGTCTGTCTGTAAGCAGTGAAATTACATTAAGTTAGATGAAGGCCTAAGGACTAACGAGCATAACATTGAATCTTCAACTCATCTTTCTCCTCCCCGTTTTACTCCAGCTCTGTGTGACATGCACCCCATGCGAGCGCTCTTCCTCATCCCCAGGAATCCGCCGCCAAGACTCAAGTCAAAGAAATGGTGAGCATCTTCTAAAGCCCTCACGCTCGCTCCCTGCCTTCCACGTCAACAACCATGTGTACTTTTAAAAATGTTGTGTACTTGTGTTATTTCCAAAATCAGTCCACTTAATTTTTTTCAGCAATGCATTTGCATCTAAAGCGGCCGTATAAACTTGTTTGTGGTTGCTGTTCAGGTCGAAGAAGTTCTTCAGCTTCATCGAGAGTTGCCTGGTGAAGAACTACACGCAGCGTCCTCCCACCGACCAGCTGCTCAAACACCCGTTCATCAGGGACCAGCCCAACGAGCGCCAGGTGCGCATCCAGCTCAAGGACCACATCGACCGCACGCGCAAGAAGCGAGGAGAGAAAGGTGAGCTCCATAACTTTACAAACCTCCGTCGGAACGCGGCCGCCGAGTTAGCTGCACATTCAACAATACAAGCCCAGAGCATTAATCCAAAATGAAAATACATAACAGAATGTATGTCATACAAGTTGTTGTAACATCATTGAAAAGAAGGATCATTTTTTTATTAAAACAGAAGATTGTATTATTGATGTCAAATCTTTGTCCATTGAACTGATATAATGTTGTATTGTGTTGACACTTGATTTAAATTCCTAGTTAAAACCCAAACCCAAAAATGTAAATATTTCAGAATTTAAAAAATGGGCAATTAGAGCGGTTTTTGTTCATTTTCAATTATTCGCCCGGCCCTACATTGAACTGTCTTTTCCCTTCAAGACGAGACAGAGTATGAGTACAGTGGCAGTGAGGAAGAGGAGGAGGAAGCTCCAGAGCAGGAAGGTGAACCCAGGTAAGAAATTTCTCACAAACTGCTTCACTTTTCACACCGAAAAACACAGGACTTGCCACTTTAGTTTTGTCCAAAACTGACTGTACCGACTACGTAGACTTGTGGTTTCCCATTTTTTTGCAGAGCCCTGCTCTGTAGATATTCTGAGTCCCCGCTCCTACAGTTTCCCTTCTCATTATATATAAAATATTCCCAGCCCCATCTCCTGCAGTTTCCATTTTTTGCGCCTTTCAGTCACTTGAGTCTGCTTTATAATGACGTTTCGCTCGAGTGCCGTGTCCATGTTGCAAAACTAGATGGGGATGTGGTGAAAAGGCTTATTTTTCTCTGTTATAAACCAGGCTTCAGTGAGAAACATCTGCCTAGAGTTACCTGTGGAAGTTTGAGCCAAATTTGGTTTCACAGTTAATTTGCATTAATAATAGTTTTCAGATTAATCGTGTAGAACTGTAAATGCAACATTACGTGGGTTTTTTGCTTTCCGCCAGCTCGATAGTCAACGTCCCGGGCGAGTCGACGCTCCGGAGGGACTTTATCCGGCTGCAGCAGGAAAACAAGGAGCGTTCAGAGGCTCTGAGGAGGCAGCAGCTCCTGCAGGAACAGCAGCTCCGTGAGCAGGAGGAGTACAAGCGCCAACTGCTGGCTGAGCGGCAGAAGCGCATCGAGCAGCAGAAGGAGCAGAGGAGGAGACTGGAGGAGGTGTGTGTGCGCTAACTACACCTAAGCTACTTCTCAGGCTTCTATTGCCTAGAGTGCGCCGTGGTGCAATGAGTGCGTGCCACGTAGTCACAGTAACCAATCGGATGCTGCTTCTGCCAATTCGACACCAATCTGAAATACCTGGTAGTTAAAAATAAGAGAGTTTTTTCGTAACAATGTTGAAATTTGCCGTGCTGTCTTCCTGTTTGTTAAAAACGAAGTACTTTTGAAGCCACAGCGTTTTAAAAGTGGAAAAAGTAGTAACGTTAGTAGCGTTACTGCATGTTTGTGCAAATATTTAGCTTATTGGGTTTTCTTCAGTTCTAAAGTTATGGAATATTATAGTATTGAAATGTCTAAAGTTTCTTAAAGAAAAATGGGTGAGTACGGCCTATTGCCCTTACATCTTTGTGTGTGTGTGTGTGTGTTGTAGAGAGGGATTATCAGCTCTTGTGCACGTGTTTGTGTATGTATCCGGTGTCTCTGAGAGGGTTTTTCATAGCGGCCCACTGAGGCACTTTACTATAATTGGGTTGGACTCTGCTGTGCAGCAGTGGGCCGGGGAGAGGCAGGAAAGCGAGAGGCCCTTTACTCCTCCTCCTCACTTTATCATCACCACCACCACGGCGGTCCGCTGCAATCTGTTTAGGAAAACTTCATGTGTCCATTTTGATGGCCTCATCCCCCTTTCCTGTGTTTATTTACCCGCCGCTTAGCCCGCTCGAGTATCTCTCTCTGGGCTTCCCAAATCGCACCCAAAAGTCCTCCCAAACAGCCTGGCAAGTGTCCGCAATAAGTCTGCGAAGCAGCTGACGTAATGTTTTTAACTCGCCGATTTGAACATTTCCGTTTTGAAAATACTTGAAATAATTTTGACGTGTTGTGACAGCTTTTCAAGCTACTAACCTTTTATGGCTAAAATTAGGTAAGCTGTGGTTGAGCTACTGTTTTAATATAGATGTTCACTGCACTAAGATACAAAAAGTAGCTACTACTTCATTTTTGTGCTATTAAAGCAAATATATTGAAAATGTTATGTAGGATTTTGATAGTAATATGAAAATCTATATTTTTAACAATGCAGAGAGGAGTCATAAAAGCTTTCGTGATGTTGCAGGGTTCTTAAGTTACAACTTGAATCCATCTCGCAGCTGCCATGTGCGTGTTGTGGTGCATAGAGGGAGCATCGTGCATTTGTACAGTGGCCATATATACACCAATATAAACAACATGAGCACGATAATATGGATATGTTATGGATATGTGATAATATGAATGTTGGCTTTGATTAATTTGTTAATTTTTGCGTGATTTAGAAAAATGTCATTTACTCTCCTGAACTATTGATCAAATAGTTAAACAGATAAATATGAAAATTGTGGAAGATTTTTATTTTACTTTTGATTCTTTCAGTGATTCATTTATCTTTAAAAACTTTTTCCCCATGATTCTCCCATCATTATCATGCTCACTGCGTCCCTCTCCTGTTGTCCTACAGCAACAGCGGCGCGAGCGCGAGATGAGGAGGCAGCAGGAGCGCGAGCAGAGGAGGCGCGAGCAGGAGGAGAAGCGGCGGCTGGAGGAGATGGAGCGCCGGCGCAAAGAGGAGGAGGAGCGCAGGAGGGCCGAGGAGGAGAAGCGCAGGAACGACCGTGAGCAGGTACACACTCCCGAAATTGTTACTGTTTACACTTGGTTAAGCCGTTTAGTTAAAAATTCTTTGTAGGCAAAAGTTAAGCGCAAAAAGACGAGATTTTTCTCCTGAACGTTCCGCTGTGTGCTCAGAATATTGGCACAAAATAATGCCATACATTTTAAGACAGAAGGCGAGAAATGTATAAAATCCCACCTGGGGCTTTGGACATGCCTGGCACAAGCACTACCTTTCTGACGCTCAATAAATGTCATCAAACATCGGGCAAATCTAAGCATCGGTCCGATGCTGATGACTTAAAAAGAGCAATTATCATCCAGTTGCGATATGATTCCGATATCATCCCTAGTTTTTACATATTGTCTTCTTTACTACGATTACTGTAATGATTTAAGGTGCACAGTAAATACGGCTGGGCGATATGATCTCTATATAATATCATGATTAATTGAATTTCATTGACAAGATTTATACTGTACATATACTCAACTTTAATTGCTCCAGTGGTTTTCAGAAAAAAACCAGAAATAAAGACAGATTCTCTCTTCAACAGCTACTGAATTGATCATTTTTATATCTAGTGTGTTAAGCAGTCAGTCTGATTACCTGAGCTGCGTTACGATGCTGCCAAATGGGCGTGAGGTTGTTTGCTGTAATTTCCCACTCAAGTTCTGGGAAAACTGACTGAGGTTATGATCGACAGGAGTACATTCGCCGGCAGCTGGAGGAAGAGCAGAGGCATCTGGAGATCCTTCAGCAGCAGTTGCTCCACGAGCAGGCCATGTTACTGGTGAGAACACAAGCCTTTTTCTTTACCTTCATCTCCATCTCTAGGACAAACAGAATTGCAAAAATTCCCAGCAAAAAACATCCAACCAGTTTCCGCCCACCTACAGAGGTCAAGCAAATGCTGCATTCCGTTTGCCATTGGATCTGAGATTCGGTTGACGAGATTGTGTCACAACCACAAAAAATACAGTGAAAACCGTATTTCATGCGTTCCATTTGCCACAGGAGAGTTGAAGATTTTTATAACTTCCTGTACCTTTTTATCTGAATTTTCCGTTTGGCTAACTAGGCTAGTCATTTGTTTTTAGCAATATCGACCAGCCAATTTAGTATCGGCAACTTGATAAATGACACATAGTGCAGTGTTTCATGTAAAACATCACCGCAGCAACACATCTATCGACTACAACACTGTATTATGTACACAGCTGAGTTAGTGCTAAAAATATAATTTAAAAAAAAAATCAAAGCATTTATTTACAGTCTTTACACCAAGCAGCCATCTTGGATTCTGAACTCGGGGTCCTCTGTGCTACTGTTTATTTATGTCGGAATATGAGATTTTCGTCCATTATTTCCAGTGTTGTGAAAACTAATGGTAGTTTTTCAAGCATCAAGCTACATCTGATTAAAACTTGCTAAGCTACAGCCAAGCTCTTGTTTTATATACACTACACTACAAGGTGCAGAGGAAAATGTCTGTTTCATGGCCACAAATTGTTTGCATCTTCACTGAGGTGGGCTCCATCCTCTGGCTTCATCTCACAGCTGTCAACATGCTGTGATGCAACGTACCAATCAGACCCCACTTCTGCAAATTCATCTCAAGAAACACCTGCAGTCTGAAAATACTCATCTTTTCTTTTAAACGTTTGCCACTTTAACATCACTGTTGGTAAAAAGATAGCGTTTAGTTACGTTTAAAGCGTTTTAAAAGAGGCTTATGCTACTGGAAAAACTGAAGTTAGCAACAATCATTTTAATCAGCTACTACCCAACACTTCTGACCTTCTGTGGATCTTCTCGCTGTAATTTCAAATCAGCATGGCTGTCACTTTGAATTCTGGGACTCTCCGAACGCCGCGGTGGGAAACGCCCGGGCAGGAAGAGACGACGGGGTTTTCCCACAATTCCTCTCTCCCCCAGTGCGGCTAGCGGCGAGTCATTGTTCTGGCGGTTTGAAAGGAGGAGGTTGTTTACACTGCGCGCTGCCTCAGAGGGACACTGGAAATGAGTTAATATGGGGATGTTGTAAACAAAGATGTTGCTCTGTTTCTTGACCTCTCCACCCCCCTTTTTTACCGTCGTCATCCATCACTGGCACAGTCTTGGTCATGTGACTGAGTAAAGCCAGACTTAAAAATACTCCAGTGCTCTGAGGCGTAACCATGGAGATGGAAAGGTGTCTTACTTGTTACTTGTGTCATTTGGGTTTTATCGTGTTTCTATGTAATGCCATCACACCAAAGACTGCAAATGAAGACCAAAATGAACAAACAGACAGAAGTTAGAGATGTTACAAGAATTTTTTTTTTCCCAAAAATATATGTTTACACTAAGATTAATGGTGTAAGTTTGTTGACATGACTAATAAATCAGTGTGGGTTTTTTTTAGTGTAGATTTTAAATCTAGTTTCTTAAAGTGCCAGTACTGCCGTTTTGTCCACGGTTAGCAAATATGGCGCTCATGAACGCACTCGTCTGCGAGGTATTTTACTTTGTCTTTTGTTAGCTTCATCGAGCTGCACTCTTGTGCTCAGGAGTTCAAATGGCGAGAGCTGGAAGAGCAACGCAAAGCCGAACGTCTCCAGAGGCAGCTCCAGCAGGAGCAGGCCTTCCTGCTTTCTCTCCAACAAGACCAGAAGCAGCCGAGCCAGGTTCCGGACCGCTCCCGCTCCCCTCTCGTGCCCCACCCCGACTGGGCCAAACTTCCCCAGGCACGGCCCTTAGACGGCCCTGAGTCTCTGAGTCCTCAAACTAACGTTGACGAGTTCCGAGACGGAGACGCTCCGCCTTCCTGCGAGAAGGACGCCAGTCCCGGTCCGGAAGCGGGGCCGATTATTAAACCTGGAGATGGACCCATGTCCCCTACTGTCCAGCCCAGGGATCCAGATCGCGATCTAGACCGGAATCTCACTGAAGTGGCTTCGTTGGAGCCAAACCTTTTAGTCTCAAAGCCGTCGGTTTTGGCTAGTCCTCCGGGCGATGCTCACGGGACAGACGACGCTCTCGTCCTGTCGTCTCAGAGCTCAGTCGTCCTGGCACCTGAATCCCAAATGATCAGAGAGGTGAAAATGCCTGTCTTAGCCTCACCCTCCGGCGCTTGCCGCTTCTTTGACTTCCGGAGCGATTAACCCACAGCTGTGTTTTGCATGTGGAGGAGTACTGGTGGGAGCGACGGAAATTTGGTTTTCACTATCGATTTTGCGTTTCCTACACTCGTCTGCCGTATGTGCGTGTTGTTTGCTTGTACGGCAAATAATACAAATGAAAAAGGTAGTTCTCCAAACGTCTTAACGTAAAACAAAAGGTTAGCTGTAGCTTGCTTTTTTTTTTTAACGGTCTCTGATTTCTGTTTGATGACGCCAAGACAACGATGTCGCTCACCACCAGAATGAGAACAGAAGCCGTGTCTTGCCTGTCTCGAACTAAAGACTTAACAAATTAACGGTTGCAGTGCGTGTAAAATCTGATCTTCGCAACTTGCTTCCTGGAATTTGCTTGGATCTGTCAGTTCTGACACTCTTCTTACTCTGAATGGAGAATGGAGCCATTAACACCTTCTCCGCTTCGTCTCGGGTTTGTTTGGCATGTCGTACTACTTTCGTTTGACTTGTTGTATGTCGATTTTTCAGCAAGGTTCGGGTTCAGGTGATGTTTTTAAAGGAGCATGACAGAAAAGCCTCCTAACACAGATTTTGTCTGTTATTTCCCTTCCTCTGGCTGAGTCTTAGACTTTCAGCATGCCATTTGTCGCTTGTCTCGTTTTTATACCCCCTTAAATCCCCTCATCTCTTGATTGCATCCACTGACCTCTTCTCCTGCTTCCGTCTCTCTCGTCCTCCCCTTCTCATCAAGGCTGATGAACGATTCCGTAAGAACCTCCAGAGCTCCCCTCAGGCAACTCCGCCCAAGCAGCCGGCTGTTCCTCCTCGCTCCTCTGAACCCTTCTCCAATGGCGGCTCTTCCTCTTCTTCCTCATCCGAGTCCTCAGGCATGCACAAGGCCATGGAGCCACAGGTAAGAACAAAATGTGCTTCTGTCCACTCTTCCTCCACCCAAATCTCTCATCTGTTCCGTGATGGCTTTTACTGGAAGACAAGGGGAGACTAGGAGGGTAGAGATTGGTGGGGGGGTCTATGAGACCAGGGGAGACTTGGGGGGAGTGATGACGGGGAGATCCATATAAGGACAGCTGGGTACGGAAGAAGGTGACCTAGTGTCTGTGGTCAGATCTCGCATTACAGTCACAGCGCGCGCACACACACACACACACACACACACCTAGTTCCACTTGCATGTTACTGCCTGTTCCTGTCGCTCGAGCCCTGCCAGATGACCTCCTGCACTCTGAAGTCATCCAGACAATCACAGTTTCATCCTCCCTCATCATCGTTGTCGTCTCATCTCGTCTGCATTGGTGTTTTGTCGTCTTACTTGTGTCTTTCCCTCCCTCCTCCCCCTTCCCCTCCCTCTTTCTGTTTGTTCTCTCCCCCTTTCCGTTTGTTCTCTCCCCTTCCCCGAAGGTCCAGTGGTCTCACGTGGCCGCTCTAAAGAGCAACGCCTCCGCTCCCCCCGTGTCTCGCTCCCATTCCTTCAGCGACCCCGTTCCTATTTTCGCACATCTCCCTATCCGCTCTCAGGAGCCCCACCAGCACCAACATCACCAACACCACCAGCACCCCCAACAACGCCCTGACCACCTCCAGTCCCGGGGCCACGAGGCCCCCGAGTCGCCGGACCTCAGCGACGAGGTCCCGCCCAGGGTAAGGACGCGGAAATCCCAAGAGGGCCGACGCAGATGACGTAAAATCATGAATTGTTGTTTTAGCCTCTTTTTAACCCTTTTTCTTTTCACTGCTGTATCCATTCTGCTGTTCAGAGTTTTTTACAGAGTGCATGACATTATTTTAAACACGTACACACTCTCGTTTTCTAAAAGGTACCCGTGAGGACGACGTCCCGATCTCCAGTGCTGTCACGCCGAGACTCTCCTCTTCAGATCGGCCAGCAAAACAATCAAGCGGGGCAGAGGAACGTCGGAAGGTCTGGCTCTAGGTCTCATATGGGTGTTAAATCACAAGTTTCATCACAATATGATATTGTATCTATTCGGTGTCCGCCGATATCTCAAAGTCTGCGGTTCAATTAAGGAGCCAGCAGTTGATGTGGGACAATATCATATGCTGATTTAACTGTCACTTCCATTCATGTCAAATGCCAAAAAGCAGCTAAACTGACCTCAGCGGTAGCTTTACCGATTCAGTGGACGAACCAGTCAGTGCAATGACGATAGCGTATGCTGCTGTAGATCAATCTCGTTACTTCGTACAGACACTACAGCAAGTTCAGTCAGTGGGTTATCATGCATAACACTTGTTGTTTTGTTTTCCTCTCAGCAATGTGGAGCCTCGTCTGCTGTGGGACCGAGTGGAGAAGCTGGCCTCCAGGCCGGGCAGCGGCAGCTCGTCCGGCTCCAGCAACTCCGGCTCTCAGGCGGCAAATCAGAGCGGCTCGGGAGACAAGTTCAGGGTTCGATGTGAGTGGCGTCTAAGCGAGTACAGTCACGTTTTTTTTTTTACTGTATTTAGGGCCAGACAACAGTTAAGCCTAAGACTAGACCAGCTATGTGTTCGAATAGTAAATCTCCATTGGTACTACAAGTTAGTCCAAGACTAGGCTTAATCCATGAGCAAAAAACCCAGCCCATAGAGTGTAACTGCCCTTCTGATGGAAGTAATCACAGGATCTGGAGAGTGTCAGCGGATGCTGTAGTAACCATATGCAGGCCATGTACAAGTAGCAAACAGTATTAAAGTTCTGTACCTCCTTCCAGTTTCCAAAGGTTAGCAAATTTAGGTGGACATATCATTTAGATGTATTAATTATTAAGTAAATACATATTTTATCATCATTATAATTGATTTATTGTTTTTGCTTGAATGTAAGTTTGGCTGAAAGTGCTAATTGATATAATTTATTATTAAAATAGTTGCCAAAATAATGTATTGATTAGTTGTTTACATCATTACTTTGCCTAGGTCAGTACGTAAACAAATGTGGCTGGCGCTTCGTTTTTAATAACACAATTTAAATGAGCCGTCTGAAACAGGGCCGATAAAATGTTGACAGTTTAAACCTGATGTTTATTCATTTTGGTACAAAGATTGTTCAGTCTTGCTTCTGATCTGATCCAATCCAAAGACTCCAGTTAGTGGAGGCATAAAAAGGATTAACTTGAACCTTTTATGATAGTTTAGTATAACATACTTTAACACTTCAAAAGGTTCTTACGTTACAGCTTGCAATAAACTGACTACGTTAAGATTTTCTTGATCAAGACATTGAGAGTTTTGTTATAACATGGATTAAAAAGTCCATGATACAGTTCTACACGATGCATAGAAGAATTAAGTTTGAATAGAATTGAGTTTTCTCGTTTAGTTCACTCATTTGCGCTGCTTTTCCAGCTTCTTCCAAATCTGAGGGCTCACCTCTTCAGCGGCCAGAAACCACTGGAAAAAAACTGGAGGAGAAGAAGGACTTTATCAGACCCTCCAGACCTGCTGTGAGTTTGAATTTGCTCAATTCCCAAAACCTTGCACCTTTTTCCTCTTAAGAGCAATTTGTTCCAGAAACCGCCGGCTGAATATGGAACCAGAATTCGCCAGTAGCTTTGCATACTTTTTGCTAATCTAATTCTCGTTCAATGGTCATTTCGTGACTTTTTTACTGTCCGTCCTTTACGTTTACTCCTACGTACGATGACTGAATAAATAATGGTGAAGGGTGACGTGGTGAGTTGAAACTTTTTACATCAAGGCTGGGTGATATTCCAAAAATGTTGGAAGTCTATCAATTCAACGTATCTGATATTGAATTTTCAGCCTTTTCCCCATTTTAACTTGAAATGTTTTTAAAAAGGCAATTAAAAATCTGGCATTAATTTGCCTCATTTTTAATTTAACTATGGCTTATTTATTAAGGCATATTTTTTGTAAATGTTTGCACAATCGATCAGGTAGTATCTCCCAGCCCTAGCTGTAAGCATGAGACACGTTAAGTCAGACGTCTTCACATTGTGGGTTAGAACTTTAGTTGTGTTGCCTTGCTTTGCACACTCCCCTAATTTCTCACATTCTCCACATGAAACCTAACTTTTTACCTCTGACTTCCCTCCTGAAACCTGCGAACGTGAAATAAATAAGACACCACGAAAAGCCAGCACCATTTGCACCCTTTGCATTGCCACATTCTGCCTTCGGTACCCAAATATTTAAGGCTTGATTGTTGCACCGTTTACCCTGCTGACCTGGAATGCCTTCTCACTTTCACCATATTGATTTCATTAATATTCATTACGACTAGGGCTGCAACAAAAGATTATCATGGTAGTCGACTAATCAATCAATTACTTTTTTCAGATTAGTCGATTAGTCAACAGGCTCCTGTTTTGGTCTATAACAAGTACAAATAATGAATTTGACACTTAATATCTGTATTCTTATAATTAGAACTAATAACTGATAGTAGTAGCTTAATCAAATGTATTAATGTATATTAAGACATTTCTACATTAACACATGATCATAATTAAAATGTTAAGTTACTCTATGTATGATTGTTCATGACAGTGTACTACTTGATGCCAATTTAAACCATTTAACTGATTACATAACTTCCTGAATGACAACAATCAGCATTAGAAAAACATATGCCAGCTGTAGTAGTTGTTGGTGAATTATGAGGGCAAGAAATGAACAAAAAGACCAAAACAAAACAATTACTCCTTAATTGTAAAATGGTTAATTCTGATAATGATTTAAGTTCATATTGTCCAGCCAAAACGTACAAAACGTAGTTACACATTTAATTCTGTGTGATTTTGTAACACAAACACTTAGCATTGGCACAATTTCATAATCAACATCAATCACCTCAGCTAATGGTTGCAGCTCTAATCATGACTGTGCTTACATGTGATAATCTGCGTCCTCAGCACACTTGACTATTAACCTTTAACCCCCCGTACGTTCAGGACCTCACCCTGCTGGCCAATGAGGTGCGAGCTGTTGAAGAGACCCGGCCTCCCCACAAGGTGACAGACTACTCATCGTCCAGCGAGGACTCCGATTCGGACGAGGAAGACGACGAGGTGGAGCAGGAGCTGGGCAATGAGTCCACCTCGGGTGCAGAGGACACTAGGGCAAGGTAATGAGTTGCTTCCTTTTATTTTGTGTTACTGTTGTACAGTGCTGTGCGATATGATGGTATTTAGCAGACGACGAAATTAAAACATTTCATATTATACTCCATTGTTTATTTGGTGATGTTGCAATATACACTGTTTACAGTGTCATTAGAGCTGTGCAAAAAGCAGCGCCTCAGTGGAGTAAAAAGTCTGGATATATTAAACTGCATTTAAAAAAAACAATTATGCAATAAAGATATGCACTCTTTCATCAAAATATATATATTTAAAATTTCATTTATTATTCATTATGTTTGTTCAGCTCCTCCAAACTGAGCAACGGTGAGACAGAATCAGTGAAGACGATGATTGTTCACGATGAAGCGGAAAGCGACCCGGCGACTCCCTCTAAGGACGACACTTTAATCGTCAGACAGGTACGAGCCGTCTCGTCTTCTCCTCCCCGTTCAAGCATCATATCTTATTTTTTCCATCATTATTTCACTCATCCATTCTTTCTGTATTTTATGTTCTTTATCATTTACTATTTTGTTACTGTTTACTTACTATTTGGTTATATATATTCACTTCTAGCAAAACCTCAGACCAGTTCTCGGCTTAAAATAAAACGCCTCTTAAGAGGGAAACGTACTTGCTGTAAACTATGTTTCCGTACACATTGGCATTATTAACACTTGTGCTGATCCACTCGCGACCTTAGTGACATATTTCCAGCAGGGGTCAGTATCAAGGCTGCAAACCCAAAATAATCTTTACCTGATATGGTCATCCCTTATCGCTAACACAGATGACTTTGTTTGAAGAAGTTTCTTTGACCAATAACTTTATTTAAGATCAGGGTATTTAAGAACATTGTCATTAATCGTCACGTAATAAATAGTAGATCCTGGAGATTTTAGATAAAGACCTAACAGTTCTCTTTGTTAAACTAAAGTTTTAATATATTGTGTAGTTTACTTTCATTTTCAGATGCTATAAAAGGTGGAGTTGCTAAATTTTTATTTATGAATGTGGAAAAAATAATTACCCAATTTATTACATATAATTTAGATTTCCTGTTAATCTCCAAACAAAACTGACACCTGAAGGGAAACTAGTAACTTTTTCACAGAGACTCTACTGAGATGGCGCCAGAAATGGAAAAAAGTAACACAAATCATGGAAATTCAATCTCCTCTCAACCTATAAATAAGGCATGTATTACCTCTGTGCAAATCAGAGGACGAGAACACAAACACAACACAGAGAACACAGGATACAAACGGCAGCTGTACATACATATGTAGTTAATAATGTACTTAACAACAGTTCATATAGCTTCATATTGCATTATAAGGTAGTTATTAACATGGTACATCATTAAAAACATGGGTAACAGCAAGTATATTTCTACCTCAGCATTCCCATGTCCCGGCGCAGAAGTTTGGAAAGTTTTCAGCCGAGTTCAGACTCAACTGTGCTTGTTTTCGATTCCAGAGCGTAGCTGAGAAAAAGCGTTTGGGTCCCAGCCCTGGACCTGGGTCTGGGCTCAGCCCCGGTCCTGGTCTTGGTTCTGGTCCAGGTCTTGGTCATGGCCCTGGTCTAGGCCCCACTCATGTCCACGGACAGCAGGAGCGAAATGGCTTTGCAGGCCGTATTCACCTCCTGCCCGATCTCATCCAACAGAGCCATCACTCCCCATCTCCCCACTCCTCCGTCACCTCCTCCCCCGCCTCCAGCCTCGCCAGCCCCTCCATGTGCCCCACACAAATATCCCTGGACAAGCTGTTGGTCAGCGAGGTACGTTCAACGCTCCCAGTAGCGCTGGCCGGCTTCTAACTGCCTTTTATGCTCCCGCTTACTGACTCGCCTTAACTTCAGTGCTGGCTTTTAATAATCACTTTTAGACGTAAACATAAGTTCCACGGCTTCCCGTAACCCTACTAGAGCTGATAACGTTGTGCAAAATAAGGGGTTTTTCATTTTCACACGCAGATTTGACGGCACTGGACGACGTGGCATTTGTGCAAATAAGATTTAAGTAGGTCGAGATGATGCCGATTTAATCAGTGTATTATTCGTTTTTTCAAATGAAAACCAAAACTGAAAAAACCTTTTTTTTTCCCTCTAGCATTTGCACCGTATTGCGAATAATAGTTTTTTTCTAGTATTTAGAAACAAACACTGAAAACAAATGTCATTTCCCCAATTTACACTCAAATGGAAATTAATAGAAACCAAAACCCCGAACTCTGAGCCAGCAAGTCGAGAGAGAAGAGACGGCAGAGGAGCCACAGTAGCACTGATACCGATGATCAGCAAAATACCTGACATCGGCCCCCGGTAATCGGCCTGGCTGATAATCGGTGGACTTTTAGTAGTGACCATAAGCCCCCATAAGCATAGCCAGAATTAAACTTATTATACTCTAAATTGTATGATCACTGAAGAAAAATAGTTTTTTGTGGCAACATTTTTATTTGTGGAGTCATAACAGGCGTTTAAGGCTAATAACCTAAGAAATTATTAAATAACTTCCCAGACAAGCAGATTGTCTGTCTCATGACCTTCTACAACGGGTCAAAAGTCTGTCTGGGAATTTGGCAAAGTGCTGACTTTAGACTTGAGGTGTTGTTTTTCAGGGTGTTTTAGTCCCTCGAGGGTCTGGTTCTCAGAGTTGAACCCCCCCAATACACAAGACGTCCTGATGAGTACTTCTTACAAGGGTTCGCCCTGAGGTCACTTCCGTCTGCCGTCTACACAAAACCTCTTGTAACCTGAGATTAGATGGCTACTTTTTTACGTCCTAATCGCAAAACTAACTCTCAACTTACTCAGTATTTGAGGCTTTGCCTAATTCATCCCACCTCATTGCATTTCCTTCACTGCACTCATATTAACCCTTTCATTTGTTTTCACATCAGTTGTGTCTAACTTTGTGTTTTGGCATTTATTCTTTTCTTATATTTATTTGATTTGTTGATTTAACTGAATAATGCATTTGAGACACGCTGTGCTTATAACTCTCTTTACTATCAGTCTCTCTTTACTAACAGTAATCACAATTTCTCAAATTGATCACTTTTTAAAATTAAAATAGGTGTAATCAAGATCAGCACATTATTTATTATAACAGGAATTTGTAGCAATCGGTTTAATGCCATTTATTAAAAACACTGTCTGTTCCAGTCCCCGTCAGCGAGTAATTCCCTTCAGAAACACAAGTCGTCCTCCTCCTTCACTCCCTTTATCGACCCGCGACTGCTGCAGATCTCGCCTTCCAGCGGGACCTCGCTCGCCAACATGGGTAAGAGTCGACAGATTAATAAAAAAGAGTTAGTGGCATTCCTAACTGATCTAAACGGACACGGTTCTGACGTCTCCTTGTCATGTATTTTAATTATTTAATTTTGCAATGATTTTTAAATTTCAGCAGGTTTCAGCAGTGACGGCCGGCTGCAGGAGGTCCTGAGGCCCGACCCCTCCAGGAAAGGCTCAGTGGTCAATGTCAACCCGGTCAACACTCGGCCGCAGAGTGACACGCCTGAAATCCGCAAGTACAAGAAGAGGTTCAACTCGGAGATCCTGTGCGCAGCGCTCTGGGGTAGGTCTCAAAGCTGTTGTTCTTTTGAAGATAAAGTTGTACCTTTCAGCTGGCTTTCAGCGCTGTTTTAATCACTTTTAGACATAAGCGAAGTTCCACGGCTTCCTGTTACCCTGCTAGAGCAAAGGTTCTCATTTTCACACGCTGATTTGATTCAACAGAATGTCGTAGTTCAAATTAGATTTAAGTAGCGAGAGATGATGCCAATGTATTGGTCATTTTTAAAAAAGCAAAGGCTGGTTGTTCGTTGATAACCGCTGACGTTTAAACTATTTCAAGTCGCATTCAGAGTTGAAGTGTTGCATGTTGACACGGTGTGCAGTTTCAGTCCTAATGGTTCATTTCCTTGTTTCCTTGCTCCAGGTGTGAACCTGTTGGTGGGGACAGAGAGTGGACTGATGCTGCTGGACCGCAGTGGTCAGGGTAAAGTTTACCCGCTCATCAACCGTCGCCGCTTTCAACAGATGGACGTTCTGGAAGGACTTAACGTTCTGGTCACTATATCAGGTATACATCCCTTAACGACACTGGTTCAACTGCCCGGAACTATGATGACGATATATCATAAGAGAGAAGTTAGATAAGACTGAATTCTAAGATGCAAGGGAATTTTGACTGGTCAGAATGCTGAGATTAAAAAGTCAGAATTCTTAGACAATGTTTGTCTTTTCTGCGGGAGATGGAAAAGGGCCTCCATATGAAAGTGTCCCGTTCAGTTTTTAGCAGTGCTGAAGCACTTACATCTAGCTTGTGTTACACTGCCAAAATGTAATCGCTGCCAGTTTAAAACAACTTTAAAATTTATCACGAGGGACCAGATTTGCGAGTTTTCTGTCTCTTGAAGTACTGAAAACGCTGCTATTGATTCTCACAGGAAAAAAGAACAAACTGCGAGTGTATTATCTGTCGTGGCTGCGCAACAAAATCCTGCACAATGACCCGGAGGTGGAGAAGAAGCAGGGCTGGACTACGGTGGGGGAGCTGGAGGGCTGCGTGCATTACAAAGTCGGTACGTATCAGCTCCTCCCCATGTGGACTAAATCCTGTCAGACAAACTTGGCAAATTATTTTCTGCTTGTATTTATGATTTTACCAACACCAGCTTTTTCTGAAATAAGGTGCAAGCTGCTGCTTCTATTCGATGTAATGCAAAACAACAGTATAAATACAGAATGTATTTGTTTGTTAAAAAGGCGTTGCTTGGTGTAAATTTGAGCAGTTTGATGTGATGAACATTGTTCAAAAACTAATATAATCTTTATTGAAAAACTAGTTAAAATGATTGACTACAATGTTAACAATCCCTATATTTTGAAATGAATCTCTCTGCGTCCAGTTAAATATGAACGGATCAAGTTTTTGGTGCTGGCCCTGAAGAACTCGGTGGAGGTTTACGCCTGGGCCCCGAAGCCCTACCACAAGTTCATGGCCTTTAAGGTGAGCGTGTGACTGAGTGTTTCCCTCGTTATGCTGAGCCACTCTTTATTAAGCGTCACGACACTTTTTCCTCCTTGTGTTTTTTCCTGCAGTCCTTTGGAGATCTCGTGCACAAGCCCTTGCTTGTGGACCTGACGGTGGAGGAGGGTCAGAGGTTAAAGGTCATCTACGGCTCTTGCTCCGGGTTCCATGCCGTGGATGTGGACTCAGGAGCCGTTTACGACATCTACCTGCCCACACACGTAAGCCTTGGGGGAATCGTCTGTTGATACTCCACAGTTTTGAGGACTGTATAGTAATTTCTAGGTTGTTTAACATGTGTCCTAAGGGCATTTCCTTTTTGAGCATTATGTTTTAGATCATTTTCTTGACTCAGCTTTATTTCACTTCTCTGCTTTATTTGTTTTTGCCACCTCTCCGTAGATCCAGACCAGCATCCAATCTCACGCCATCATCATTCTGCCCAACACGGATGGCATTGAGCTGCTGGTGTGCTACGAGGATGAGGGTGTTTACGTCAACACGTACGGACGCATCACCAAAGACGTGGTGCTGCAGTGGGGCGAGATGCCCACCTCCGTCGGTACGCTGCTTGCTCCCACAAACCACAGAACTATGGCGTTGTTAACCAGACACCTTGTCCCTTAATACACCTTTTATCGTGGCATTCATATGAACCATGCTTACAGTCAGGAAAAACTCATGAAAACATTTTAGGTAAAAATAACTCTCTCTGCTTTTAACATCAGCACTTTCGTTTTCTGTAGTCTTTTTTTTTTTTTAAGTGAATTGAGAACCTGCTCTACATTTTGCTCCACGTTGCAGGCCTCTTCTACAGTTACACCTGCATGGTCATCGTTTCAGTCATCCGTGCCTTTGCGGCGCAAGCTTTCCTTTGCGCTTCATTTCCGTGTCTTTGCGGCGCAAGCTTTCCTTTGCGCTTCGTTTTTTTTTTTGCGCCTCGCTTTGTGTCCCTGATTTGACGTGGGGGCGGGGTCAAGAGGTTGGGGGTGTGTACAAGGGACGAAGGCGCGGCCCTCTCGTTACGTCATCAGTGCGAGGCCCAGACCAAGTGGATCGATCGAAATGGCGGAGCAGAGACATGCGGGTGATGGATCTCAGGTATGTATTATTGATCGCTTTCTTCAAGTTCGCTAGATAGACGATATATATGTATCAGCAGCGTTTGCTCAAGGATTAAGTAAGTTAGAATCAGTATCGCAGTTATCTTAGCACCACTAATGCATGGCCTTAAGGTTAAATTAATATTGGCTGTATTTCGATACCGGGTCACATCCTGTAGACTATGTTTTTAAAAGCTGTGATGTTTACATGATACATTGTTAATGCACTTATTCTAGATCAGTAATGTGAAACTCAATTCTTGGAGGGCCACAGCTCTGCACAGTTTAGCTCAAACCCTAATCAAACACATCTGATTCAGCTAATCAAGATCTTCAGGATTACTGAAGCCTCAAGCGGTGTACCAGTTGGGCTGGTTGAGCCTTCAAACTGCAGAGCCTGGCCCTCAAGCAGTTTCATGCTGTCTAAAACAAGATAAATTATGTGTTGCAAAGTCAATGCAGCTTTTGCTATTTTATTTTTTTTATTTGCAAAACATTTTTTTGTTTGCAAAACTTTATTTTATTGCAAAACATTTTTTGTTTTGCAAAACTTTTTATTTACCAAAACATTTTTACATTTTGCAGATATATATAGCCCTATTTTGACTCATAGAAAGGTTTATTTATTTTTACCTCTGCTATAAGTAATAAAATAAACTTCAAATAATGATTAATTAATGTTAATAATACTAATACTGTAAGGCTTAATTATTCAAGTAAATTGAAATATATTTTAAAAATAGTGTTTAATGAGGAAAAAGAAAAAATATTTAGAACTTTAAGATTAGTTAGCTTTTTGTCACTATGATGGATGTTTTACTTTCTTTGATCATTAATGACAAAGAGTATGAATAATGTAATAAACTAATTATGCAAAACTTTATTTTGCATAACTCATGCTGTTTGTCAGTAATAAACACTGCCATGTCAGGCTTCCAACT
Source organism: Distichodus sexfasciatus (assembly GCA_032718565.1). Taxonomy (NCBI): domain Eukaryota; kingdom Metazoa; phylum Chordata; class Actinopteri; order Characiformes; family Distichodontidae; genus Distichodus; species Distichodus sexfasciatus. The sequence goes on along the minus strand of JAVGVS010000157.1, from coordinate 683,575 downwards.
ACATGTGTGTGTTTCCTGCTCTTTCATAAATGGGTCAAATGTAGAGGTCACACTTCTTTGTGGTGCACTACTGCTGTGTTCACAATAACAAATAATCACTCACTCTCTTAGTGGTGTGTTTTTTGCTGATTTGCTTTCTGCCCTGCTGTTCTACAGCCTACATCCGCTCCAACCAGATCATGGGCTGGGGAGAGAGGCCATAGAGATCCGCCGGTGGAGGCGGGGCACCTGGGCGGAGTCTTCACATGCACAGAGGGCACAGAAACTGCAGTTCACTGTGGCCAGGAGAAAATGACAAGGTGAAGACACAATTGTCACAATATTATCTACAAACAATATATCTGCTGATGTCTGGCGTCGACAATGATCATTAAGTTGTATGGATTGTAGGCTGATGAAATCGTTTGGCCACTGCCCTCTACTGCTAATATCAACAATTGTTGTTACAGCTGACATTAATTTTGGCCTCTCCCTCTCTCTCCCTTACTCTAGGTGTTCTTTGCTTCCGTTCGTCCCGGAGGCTCCAGTCAGGTTTACTTCATGACTTTGGGCCGCAGCAACCTGCTCAGCTGGTAACTTTCTCCTCCTCCAGGAGTAACATCACTCCCGACAAGCGGCTCCAGCTAGAAACTTCTTTGTCGCTCACATGTTTCCACCACGCGTTCAAAGTCCTTCACTCGGCTGGGCTTTTGCGTCGCTGTGGATAAGCCTTGGCCGTGATGGAAGTGCTGAAACCTGGCGTGGAAAGAAAAGCAAAAGCCATTAAACTGACTCTCGATTTATGTCTTCTACTAGCATGCCGGACATGAAGACTCTTCAGGTTAGAAACACTCCTCCCGCCCTCCCTGCCTTCTTTTTCCAACACTCAAGGATGTAAACCTGAGCGGTTAATATCCTAGTTTATGTAACATATTCTGGCGGAACTGCTGCCATCTGACTGTGTGTAACATGTCTCTTTTTCACCCGGCTGGATGTGGAAAAGCCGCTTTAAACAAGATTAGGATTTTAGTGACATAGTGTGGTTTGGAAACCAGCTCTGGCCAATTTCTCCCCCCTTCTCCTCACCTGAATCATGTACCAAGCAAAGAAAAGGAGTTGTTGGCGTGTTGTGTAGTCAAAATTTTAACGGTTGCTTCACCTGGCATTAATGGGTTTAGCGCAGATGAAAATTGAGCATTGTCCATATACAGTACGTCGAGTGTTTTTATTTTTTAAGCGTTGCACTTGATAAATAAATGCCTAGTTTCCTTCTCATTATGCTGGCCTGCTTTGGTGTCAGGAGGTGTGAATGTGCATGCATGTGGAGCAAACTTGAGTGTTTGCTGTTTGGGTAATGATGGGACCTAGTCAAATTCAATGTTATTTGGCAGAGATGCGTCAAGTGAAGCTGTGATCGAGTCGGCGATTGGCCTGTCGGTGGTGGCCGATCACTCACCGCATGTGCCGATTTCAAACCGGTCTTGTATATCTGCTTTGGCGTGCGCATTCATGCGTTCACACATATCGCGCTCAAGGCGTTTTCTCATTCTTTGAATGGGGTGGCATCATCTTGATGGCGAAATGAATTTTGGGTCGCGTGAGTATGGGCGTCATCATGTAACGGCACTGTGGCTTTACCGCGAAATTCAGCGTTCGTAAATTTCAAAGCCGGGCGCAAATGTGACTTCAGGCTTCTGGAAATTAAGAATCAGTGTGGCGGTTTGTCTTCATCATTTTCGTGAATCTCTTTCCCTCAGTGTGTGTTAAATGTCTTGATAGATTACCCGGCAATGACTTTTTTTCTAACTCAGTGAGATTTCTTAAGGTTTGAAGGCGGGTTTGGCGGTTTGAGGCGGGTTTTAGCGATAATCAGAATTAACGATGGCTCCTGGTCTTATGATTGACTGCTACCGAATAGTTTTAGAAAAAACCAAAGATGACGCTGAAAGAGGAACGGCGACAGGTAGATTAAACAAGTTATAATTATAATTATAATTTAATAGTTAGGTCTTACACGTTTAATAAGCACGCAATCAGTGGTTCACCTTGCCCACTTGTCTGTCCCCATTTCAGCATAAACACAGATGCACAAGTCAATCTGGAATAGTCCACTATGAATGATGAGCCGTTTTCCATAGTTGAGGATACAGAGCTTCAGAAATCACGATCGTCACCTCTGCCCAAAACTACACAATGCCAAATAGGCGTTACTTTTCGGACGTCGAGTTACCGGAGTTGTTACATTTTACGAGTTACATTTTATTTATTTAAATTTGTAAAAATTTATGAAAATAACATTATATTAAAAAATTAGATTTTTTGTTTGTATTATTTGCTGTATGACTGCTATTATAAAAGTAACTAGTAAACAGGAAAGTAACTTCTTGGCGTTACATTAAAAGTTGAAACCCTTTTTGTGTCGATGTAAATCGACTATTATATCCTAATTTTATCTGGGAGAAAAAAATTGGTATCGGAAGCGTCGGTGTCGACTGATCACACCTCGCAGAATCGGCCAAAAGAATTGCAATGATTGCATCCTAGTTATTTGTATAACACTCTTTACAAGCAAACTTATTGTCTACAGCGCTTACAAATAACCAGCCCGATCCCCCAATGAGCAAGCCTGAGGCGACAGTGGCGTCCAGTTTCAGTCCTGGAGGGTCATTGCTATCCTGGGGCGCGTCTCCCAAAAGTGTAGTTGCTGACTATGTTGGCAACCTACATAATGTACCTTGAGAACTAACATAGTAGTTAGCAACTATGTTTTTGGGGAAAAAAAACATAGTTGCTGAAATCCCATACCTGGATGAGGAAAACCGGCACTCCAGGACCGGAACTGGATGCCACTGTTCTATCAGAAACAAACCTTGCGAGAGACCTGGAACTGAACCCCATCCTTCTTAGGGAGACCGGGTTGAGTTTGTTTGTACATGAGTATGTGTAAATGTGCGCATGAAAATGTAATTCACAAGTTAACATTAGTTAAATACAAAATTAAGTCCAAAAGGTCTCGGCTGGTTTCAGATAGTGAGGTCTCTATAGAATCCAGGAGCGGCACAGTGGCACACGTGGTCAGGAGCCTTCATCGGAGAAAAAGAAGAGAGTTATTACCCTGTCCCTAACCTCCAGAAGCTCTAAACTCTGCAGCAGCCTGGCTAAACAGGAAAGCTGGAAGGTAACACAGACATGAGGGCTTCCAGATGTTACGGCATCAGGCTAAACCACTGTCTACCAACTTCAGTGATGGCAAGAAAGTGACGGGACAACAGAACTAATCCCCCTATTTCATCTTAAAACTCGATTGACCAACCCCCAGCTCTCACCTTTGCCAAATTTTTTTTATTTTTCCCCAAAAGACTAAAAAGAAAGGACTTCGGCCTTGACTTCAAAACAGAACACTAATATTAAGTTAATGTCACAATTGTAAAGAAACGTTTTTACGATTAACGATTAATCCATTTCGTATGGTTGTAAAAAACCTGGAAGTCATGGAATTTGAAAAGAGCAATTTCCTGACTTGGAAAACTAATTATACATCTAAAGCTATTGAAAAGTCTTAGAAACCAGATTCATAAATGGCGGTATAAATATCAAGTAAATGATTATGGTAAGATTGAGTGAGAAGAAGTCTTAATGTTAAATTGCTGTGCAGGTGCTCTGTGTGTGGTTAAAAATGTCAGAACCGAGATGCAATTTTACGCTATCAGGTGTATGGAAGTTTCAGAAGCAAAATGCTGGGTAAACGTTTTAACAATAAATGGCTTGAGAATGACCAGGACCTGGGACATGCCGAATGTCAACAGTGTAGTAAAACTTGTGAATTATCAAACAAGGGAGAGCAGGCCCTAGCTAGACACGCATTGGGTCTAAGCACCAAGCTTCTGTTACGTGTGAATCATGACACCGTGCCAGAAATGAAGCCCTAACAGCAGAAGTAGTGTGAGTGTTAAAGCCTAAAAATAAGTAAATTCTCACTATTCTTACAAATTGTGCAAAAACACAAGTTAGCTATTTCAGGCCATGTTCCTCAAAAGTCAGATAGCAACTAAATTCACACGAACGGTGACTGCAAGTGCTCGTAGATATGTACTTTCAGACTGGCGCCTTACGCCACTTTAATAAAATATTGAAGCAAAGACTATGTCATGTTGTCTGATTAAAGTCTGAACCACTATTTATTAGGGGTGTTGAAGTATCGCATAATCGATGCATCGTCATGCAGATGTGGACGATTCTGCATCGATGCAATAACCGAATAAATGGAATTTTAGCAGGTTTTCAACGGCCCGATCGCTAGCGGTCTCGGCGTGCAGGTGGTCTGTGACTTTACTACTGAACTCACTTTATAAAAATTATTACTTTTTTATTTTCCTAAAGCTTATTCCAACTGATTTGGGCATATTGCGAACATTGAGGGGCTGGTTTTCTTTCATGGATTAAGCCTAGTTTGGACTAGTTGTACTTTTAATGGAGATTTGCCATTCCAAACTCAAGTTAGACTAGGACTAGTCTTAATCCTTGACTGGGAAACTGGTCTTGAATCTATATATCACTGGTTACCTTCTAACTAACTGTATCTGCACAAATTATTTAAAAGTATTGCACAGACTCTAGTTCACTGCAGTTATAATATCTGCACAAACTTCAATGCCAGGCAGACTGTTTTTGCAAGAGATACTGTTTAATGTAGACTGGATATAGAATTTTTCATATTGAAACTGTTACTAACCTCTTGCCGCGGTATAAGTCAATTTCCACTTTTTTGAGTTAATGCTGAATTCATCTCTCTTTCCTTCTATTTCTAGTACAATTTTAAAGTTTATATTAAATACTCATTTTACAATTTAAAATGTATATTTTTGTATTCTGTTATATGCTTTTTGTTCTATAACCTAAATTTCTTTCTTCCCTGTTTCTTGTTGCACTGTAATAAGCTGGAGCCACGTCGTCCTCGTCTCTCTGTATATCTACAGTATATAGCAGAGATGACAAAGTTTACTTTGACTTTGACTTTGATCTTTATGAATAATGAATTTAATGCAAATATCAAAAAGTAATACAAAAACTCCTCAGAGTGGTGGGTCCTGGGACAGAACCAGTTCCAAAACCCTAGTTGTATCATAATGACATTGCTTGGTGATTTTTCTGTTTTGTGGCATAAAAATTTCAGTAACAACTATGGCTGCCCAATCTGTGATCCGTGCAGTCTGCATGCAATGTGAATGTGTAGAGATAATTGATGGCATGCATCACTTAATATAGATCAACTCGCGGTGAATCGAGAATCCGTCATTGAGATCAGTGAAGGTTCACACCTCTAGTAATGGTCACAATTTCTGTTCACATTTTCAGGTTCAATAAAAATGGGAGCTTACATCTTGTATTTGTATTTGAAAACATAATGTGAAGTAATGTAGAAAAATTGATGGGATGCATCGTGATGCATCCTGATGCATCGAGATATCGAATCGAATCGTGAGACCAGTGAAGGTTCACACCTCTACTAGTTACAGGCTAAACAGTTAGACATGCATGTGAGAGACTAGGCCTAAGAAAAAAAAAAAAGTTTGGTTCCGGTTTCCGACCGACCCTGGCAATTTATGTGCGACCCAAATTTATTTGATGAGCTTAGGGAAGAAAATACACACAGGTAATAAATCCACAAATAAAAAGTTTGAGAATGAACTATAATTATGTTTTGTACAGCACCCCTCCATCCTGTATAGGGATAAACACATTCTAGGGCTGGGCAATATGGACCAAAAATCATATCTCGATATTTTTTGGTAAATGGCGATATACAATATATATCTAGATGTGTATTTGGGTGAAGTAACAACAAAACCAATTCACAGGTCAAAAGCCATATACCAACTGTCTGGGGCACTTTTATTAAAACAAACAAATATATATTGAATAAAAATGCTTTCTGAGTTAAAAAATAGAAATGTAAATATAACAGATACAGAGCAAAAAGAACGAGTGTGTATCTCAGGTGTATGGAAGTATCAGAAGCAAAATGCTGGGTAAACGTTTTAACAATAAATGGCTTGAGAATGACCAGGACCTGGGACATGCCGAATGTCAACAGTGTAGTAAAACTTGTGAATTATCAAACAAGGGAGAGGCAGCCCTAGCTAGACACATGGCCAGGTCCTAGCACCAAAAAGCTTCTTGATGCCGTGTGAATCCTTGACACCGTGCCAGAAATAGCCCTAACAGCAGAAGTAGTGTGAGTGTTAAAGCCACAAAATAAATGAAATTCTCACTAAAACTAACACAAATTGTTGCCAAGCAAGTTAGCTATTTCAGGCCATGTTCTCAAAGTCGAATAACCCAGCTAAATTCACACGAACGACTGCAAGTGCTCGTAGATATGTACTTTCAGACTGGCGCCTTACATAAAAAAAAAAAACTGTCAAAATATTGAAGCAAAGACTATGTCATGTTGTCTGATTAAAGTCTGAACCACTATTTATTAGGGGTGTTGGAATTAATCGCATAATCGATGCATCGTCATGCAGATGTGGACGATTCTGCATCGATGCAATGGCAGATCGTAATCGATTTTAACGGAGGTTTTCAACCGGCGATCCGCTGCCCCTAGCGGTCTACGGCGGCATTGCAGGTGGTCTTAATGACTTTTACTACTGAACTCGCAGAAAAATTATTCCTTTTTAATTTTTCTAAACATTTCCAACTGATTTGGGCATATTTTGAACATTGAGGGCTGGTTTCTTGCTCATGGATTAAGCCTAGTTTTGGACTAAGTTGTAGCACCAATGGAGATTTGCCATTCAAACTCAAAGTTAGACTAGGACTAGGCTTAATCCTTGACTGGGAAACTAGCCTGAATGGACCAAAAATCATATCCTGGCTCGATATTTTTTGGTAAATGGCGATATAATATATATCTCATATTTTGGGTGATAATAACAAAAACCAATTCTGGGTCAAAGCCACATGTACCAACTGTCACCAGGGGCACTTTTATTAAAACAAACTAAAATATATATTGAATAAAAAGTAGCACCATGATTAAAATGAAATGTAAATATAACAGATACCAAACCAAAAAACGAGTGTGAAAATTAGCTACCACTCTGTGCCTGTACAAACAACAAAACTGACTGAATAAATTATTTCAACTCCTGGTCAGTGTATCTATTGCAATTCTCAAATAAGTCAAATGCCAGAGAAAATAAATAACAAGCTAGGGCTAAGAAAAAAAAAGTTGGTTGTCAGTTTGAGTTCATGGGGCGGTGAGGGATTTTTCCCCCAGTGGCAGCAAGGGATGGGAAATTTATTTTATTTTTAGTTTCCTTTACAACAGTGATATTATTTCATAACATAGCCTACCTGTATGGCGTCACATCAATGCCAAAACTTGGCTTGTGCAAAAAATTTGTGGGCGTAAATTTCAAAGTTGCAAAGCATGTGACTTCGAGCACAAAATGAAAATACATGTATAAAATGAATTGCGACAATGACTTTTTTTTCTCCCGAGTAGGAGATTTTTCTGTCTTGGCGGTTTTGAAGGGCTGGTTTTACCTTGGTTGAGGACAGACAAATTGGGCAAGGGAGCCATTGATTAGTGTATTAGCGTGTAAGACCTAACTAAATTATTATTATAAAATTAAATGGCTTCCTATAACTTGCGTTTAACCTAACTGCCGGTGTTCCTCTTCCTCCATCTTACATTAATCTACTTTGTAGCGCCGAGCCATTTAACCTATCGAGGAAGGAAAAAGACTTTCGAAAAATATAGTTTACCATGAAATATCACAACCCATACTCATTATTAATTTTGTGCTCAGGTTTCACATCTCTTGATTGGTTTAATTTTACACATAAAATATTACTCTCGATGTTAATGTAAATCTGTATCTCGTATGAAAATATGTCGATATATTTTAAAACTCAATATAATAAGCCCAGCCTAGCGCATTCTACTAGTATTCTCATTGAGTGAATTAGATCTTTTTACTGATACTTCAAACCACGGTTTACCGTTCCCAAACAGATACAAACACATACACAACAGCGGGGTCTGTATACTTCTTGTGTTGAAATTTCGTTTCGAAAATATCATTTAAAAAAAGAAAAAGAACTTCATTTGCTTCTCAACTTAAAGGGCAAAATAAGAAACACAAAACAATATTTTTTCCTTTTGTCAAACGGCATCCTTATTTATTTTATTGATAGGAGGTTTTGTAGAATATAGAGTACATATTTAAACCAATCTATTATTCTCTAAAGCCACTTGCCCTAGTGACCTCAAACTGCTTTCAGGACATAAACACTCAAAGAATTCCACAAAAATAAGAAAAAAATAATATTTTTTATATAAATAAACAACGTTATATAAAATAAAATAACTACCGCGAAGTCAGGTTGTTGACCTGCAAAACCTCTGGTTCAGACAAAATAAATAAAGGGTGTTTTCTCATTCTTGTTTCTTGCGTTTTTCTTTTCTGATGTCCGAAAGTAAAAAAAATATTGTTTCGCATTTTTCATTTTCCTCTTTAAGTTGAGAATTAAATAAGTCATCTCTTTTCTTTCTTGAATTTTCTGAAAGCTTGAAATTTCATCTCATCACTGACATGAAAGGGTCTAAACTCATGTCAATGACTTGGGAAGCTGGCTCAGCCAGCAGCAGCAACAACACAGCAATTGTCCGAAAATCTTTGAACAAATTAATGATGCTGATACTCACTGAATAGCAGCTCCCTTACATAGCATGCACAGTCGTTCACAAAGACAATCATTGTCGTCACTTACAAAGGCACCGATAACTTTATATTTGTTGTGTTCTGAATACTCGCCAGTAGGTGGCGAGAACATAATATGCACAGTAAATATGTGCAGAAGAAGAGTAAGAATTGGAATTCCCCACAACATCTTAATATATCATACTTTATATCTTTCTTTTACAAGATGGACATGTGTAATGTAATACAAGTAGGCTATGTTATCAAAAAATAACCACTGCTGTAAATAAAAAATAAAATAAATTTCTTATCCCTTGCTGCCACTGGGGGAAAAAAGTTAATGAAAAAAATCCATGACCTCAACTGACAACCAAGAGGAACCAAACCTTTTTTTTTCTTAGGCCCTATGGGACTTGAACCCGATGTAAATTAAATACATTGGGTCCAGAGTTTGTAGAGGAGCATTTAAAAGGCATACGAAACATTATGAGAAACTAGATTTGCTCTGGGAATACTGCTCTAGCCACATATCCGTCTTTGCGTCGAGATGGTAGAAAGAGGTGAACAGCATTGCAAGAGAAATGAACACTTTCCTCACCACATATCAAACAGACAAGCTCATGCTGCCATTCCTCTTCCATGGACATGCACAAACTAATTAAAGCTAAGTATTTATCTGGATACTGATAAAACATGGATTGTGTAATGAGACACCATAATTCAGTTCTCAAATAGTGATACATGGGCTCCCTCTAGTGGTGCATCGGTGGAAGTTAATATACTATATAATATCGCTTTTCTTTAAAAATGTAAGTGGTAGCATTTATTAGAAGACCTCCAAGGTGGCATTTATTTACCACAGTGTACTTCACTGTACAGAGGGTAGTAGTTTTTTCAAAAGATATGGCCGAGAATTGTCTAAAGCCACGTTTGTGTGAAGATAATAAAGGCTGAGCAACAGTTCAACATGGAACGTGTATACAGAGATATTTAAATATTTACTGGTCAAACGGGGAAATAAATAAACATGTGAAATATTTAATCTCAACACCGAGGTAGCATGAATTAATGAGCGTAGGAACAGAGGTCAAGTTTGTATTTATGCATGCGGAGATCTCACAATCTGGAACCAGCTGGGACTTTTTTGACTTGAACTGAATGCTATGAATAATTTAATATTGAACTTATGTTAACGTGTATATTACATTTCCACACATAACTGTACATACACACACTCAAGCTCAATCCGGTCGCCCAGTGGAAAATGGGGTCCCCTTCCGGGTCTCAAGGTTTATTCCTGCTAGAAGGAGTTTTTCCTTACCACTGTCGACTCAGTCTTGCCCGTTATCTCACAGTGTCTGTTGTAAAGAGTTGGCAAAACCGTGAACCAATTAAATGAAGCAACCTTGACGCAGGGGCGTAGACTCCCTATGGGAAAGCTACGCTACTTGCTTGCGTCTGGAGAAGCGTCTCTAGCATTACAGCTTTCTCAGTCAGACAAAGTTATCGCTATTTAAACTATCACTGCTGACGGAGGAACTAAAGCTAAACATTCTGTAAACGCTCCAAAAACCAAGGTCAACCTTAGACGTCTTAGTTATAAATAAATGTTACTTACGTTGTTGCCTTTGCGGGGATTCGCTGGAAGATTGCAGTCAGTTTTAGCATCTCTCCCTCAGCGACTAGAGAAGACAGTCCGGGCGGCAGGAGCACTACAAACCGGTCCCTCGCGGAGAATATTAAAGTATAATAAGTAGTTAGTCTCCTCTACTCATAAGCTAGTAGTAAAGTGGAAAAAAATGTAAATGTAATTAATGTAATTAAAATATAAAGGGAAAAAAGTTAGGACTGACGGGACTCTCGCGCAAACGCTATCGAAAACAGGAAATGACGCAAAAGCGACCTTTAAATCCAATAAGCCTAATCTGCTACACAATACCTTGGCAGGTTAATATTTAAAAGTTTAGTATAAGTTGTACACTTAAATTGCAATTTATTAAAACAGCGATGATATATATTGTTTGGAAAATTTGATAGTTAACCAAAGATCTAAATTCTTCATTGGTCACACACCCAAATACAGCATGTAGTGAAATGTACCCAAAATGCTTAATGCTTAAAGACTGTTCATAGCACTGACACAGTAGTATAGGTGGATGGATGTACAACCCCTGGCAAAAAATATGGAATCACTACTATTGGAGGATGTTCAGGCAGTTGTTTTACTTTGTAGTCCAAAAAGCAAATCTACAGATATGACACAAACTATTTTACCTAACAATGAGACATTCTGAACTGTAAAACATACCTCAAAAATAAAAAGGCATTATTTGGAATTATTGGCACATCTTTTTTCAAAAGTAAGTAGAGGAGAAAATTGTGGAATCACTCAATGTTGAGGAAAAAATTATGGAATCACCCTTTAATTTGGATTTCTAAAACAAATACTTGCACATGTCTAATTATACAAATTAGTTTGCGGATTAAAGAGGGGGTGCTTACAAGGCATGTGACTGTTGCACCTGGCTGATTGACAGGAAACATAAGCTAACAAAACATCCCAGTTGAAACAATGGAAAGGATTATAAAACTCCTTCAAGAATTAATGCAACACGGATTGTGGCAAAAGATGTTGGTTGTTCCCAGTCAGCTGTGTCTAAAATTTTGAACAAGCAAGTACAAACAAAATGGGAGAGTTGTAAAAGGAAACATACAGGTAGGCCAAGGAGAGAGAGACATAAGCAGTAGGACCAGAAAAACTCAAAGTAATATGCCTTGAAAATTAAATGCTGGCGAAAAGAGCGACAAATAGGCAAAACAGGGTCAATGTTTGTGACTGAACTCTCTGTAGACACCTCGGCTGAGGAAATGGGTTGGGTACCGAAGCTAGCGTAAACCATCATTAACTTTAAACAGAAAAACAAGGTTACAGTGGGCTGGCGAAACAATGATCGGGACTATGGATGATTGGATGAAAGTGGTATTCAGTGATGAATCCCGAATCTGGATTGGCAAAGGAGATGATGCTGGAATGTTTGTTTGGTGCCATCCAATAAAACATATAAACGACCTGAAGAAAATAGGCAAATTTATAGTCGACGATATTAATAATGAGTTTGCATGTCGGGTAAAGGACCAGGGCAATTGGCAGTCCATTACCTCTACAGTAAATGCACAGGTATACATTGAAATTTTAGACACCTTTCTCATTCCATCAATCGAAAGTAGGTTTGGTGATGAAGTCATTTTTCAGGATGATAATGCATCTTGCCACCGAGCAAAGAAGTTTAAAACTTTTTACCTTTCAAGAAAAGGCATATCAACTTTCAAATGACATGGCCAGCAGCATTTAGGATCTGAGTCAATTGAGGAATTTATGGTGAAATGAAAAAAAATGGTTCCTTGTAGCTCCATCATAAAAGCTGATCTGTCCCGCTGCTATCTGAGAATGTTGGGTGGCTGGTGAAGATATTGTTTTCGTGAGTAAGTCCACATGCCTCCAAAATTTAAGCTATTATACAAGGCCAGAAGGAGTTTATAGCGATACTAGAACTAATTGTGTTTATTTTTTTTGTTCTTGATTCCATCATTTTTCATAACATTGAGTAGAGTTATTCTTGCCTGTGCTACTTGATCTGTGAAAAAAATATGTGTGCCTTCATGCAAGAATGTAAATTTTTTTTTTGAGGTATGTTTTTGCAAAGCCAGAATGTTCAGTTGTTATGTAGAGTTGTGTGTAATGTCTTATTGATTTTGTTTTTTGGGCTACAAAAAGTAAAACAACTGCTAGACATCCTCCAAGTGATGATTCCCTGTTACCTTGGGGTTGTATATGGGGAATGTAGCCAGTCTCTGCACCCTTAGAATTTTAAAGCTTAGAAAGAACAAGAAATGCATTAAAACACTTAAAAATGAGCTACAGTCTGAACAGCTTACCTGGTGTAGTGGTCTACATGTTGGATTTGTAAGTAAGGTCGTGGGTTCAAGTCCTCTTTTTTATTTGCTGAATGAACAACTAAAAGAGAAAGATCAAAAAACAGAAGTGTGCGTGTGAACCTGTTTGGTGCAATGGATTGCACTGTTTCTTTGTAAGTAAGTGGTCTGGAGTTCAAGTTTGACAGCTTATTTGGTAACTGGGCTCCTAAAAATAGAAATGCTTTAAAACAGCTTATAAACAGAACAACTTGTTTGGTGTAGTGGTCTATGTATATGGTTTGTAGGTGGGGGTCTGAGACATTCTTCTGTCTTTTTCCTGATAAATGAACAACTAAAGCACAAAAGTCAATCCAAAGAGTCATGCAGTGTTGGTGTAATAGGCTGTGTTCTGGGCTTTGTAGTTTAGGGTTCAATTCCAACATTTCATACTTTTAAAGTGTGCCACTAAAACAAGAAATACATTAAAACAATAAAAAAACAACACCAACCAAGACAGCTTACCTGGTGTAGTCGACATGCTGGCTTTGTAAGCATGAGGTCTGGGGTTCAATTCAGCCTCTTTTTATTTGGTAAACGAACAACTAAAAGACAAAGATCAAAAAATAGAGGCGTAAGCAGGCACCTGGTTGGTGTAGTGGTCGCATCAATGTTTTGCTATTATGTGATCTGAGTTCGTTCTTCTTTTTAGTTGGAGACGCAACAACTCAAAGACAAAAATTGAAAAAAGAAGACTATGCACTTAAGACTTGTTGGTGTCACAGCTTTATGAACAGAAGATCCTGGGTTTAAGTCTGACCTTTACTAACGTTTTAAAATCCTAAGTAAAACAGCCATTATGACGAAATCAACCCCTATCAGAAAAAGCTCACCTGGTGTAGTGGTCTATAATAGCTTTGTGACAAAAACATTCAGGTTCAATCCCTTACCGGTGGTGAATAAACCGCTAAAAATAAAATAAAAAGCATTCTGCATATGCAGTGGATTGTATAAATTGCTGTGAAAGTAAAGTGGTCTAGAGGTTCAAATTTGACATCTTCTTGGTGGTAAATGGGCAACTAAAATAAAAATGTGTTATACCCTCAATAGAATAAACTTATCTGGTGTAATGGTCTGTATGCTTTGTAGAGTGGAAACCCTGGGTTCACATCCTCTTTTTTAGTAATCGCTTTGTAGAAATAGTGATTGAGGATTCAGAGTTTGTTCTACTTACTTGGTATCCGACAACCAAGCCATCTTTAAACGATCCATAAACAGAACAACTTGTTTGGTGTAGTGGTCTGCATTGTCACGTTGTCAGGGGTTCAAGTTTTGCTTCTTTTAGTTGGGAAATAAACAACTAAAAGACAAAAAATTAAAATGGAAACCAACCACTTCGGCCTGGTGTAATGATCTATCATTAGCTTTATGAACAAAAGGTCCCAGGTTCAATTCTTACCTTTACTAACTTCTTAAAAGCCAAACTAAAACAAGAAATGCATTAAAACACTTAAAAATCAACTGTCTGCAGAGCAGCTCACCTGGTGTAGTGGTCTACACTTTGGCTTTGTAAGTGAGCGGTTGTGGGTTCAAATCTCTTGTTTTATTTTAGTAAAGACAACTAAAAGACAAAGCCTATAACTTTAGCTTGGTAAGAAGATAGCCAGTGTGGTGTAGTGGTTCACAGACTGGCTTTGTAAACTGAAGGACCTGGGTTCAATTTTGATCTCTGCTTTTGCAGTAGATAGTGTAGCTTTAAAGGTGCTTACACTACAGTGTAACCTGTCAAGTGGTAGAGTCATGCCTTTCAGGGTAAGAGGTTGTTGGTTCAAACCCAACCAGGAACTCTACTTCACCAGTTGGTTTGAAGGGCGTACTGCAACACAAAAATAGCATATGAGTGTTTAGCTCAACACAGTTGCCCAAGGGCAGTGTGTCACAGTGAAAGAAGACCGGAGGGTGAATGGCAGGGCAAGAGGGGTGGACTGTCACTCAAAGAGGAGTCGGTGCAGAACAAGAGTGACAAGAGGGGCAGGCTGTCACTCAAAGAGAAAGTTGGAGGGTGTGGGGCAAGAGGGGTGGAATGTCACTCACAGAGAAAGCTGCTGGAGGGTGTATGGCAGGTGACAAGGGGTGTGTAGCACTCCAACAAGAAACTGGTGGGTGTGACAAGGAGGAGCACCTCCCCTTTTAAAAGCAGGGTCAAAAAATCCTAAAATTATTGCCTTCCCCCTAACAGCTGCTACACTACTGTCTTGACCCATGGCCACCCTTTTACCTTTACTACTACTACCACCACCACCACTCACTCCTTCCCATGGCACTTTCAGAGCTCCACTGCTTTACAGCCACCACCATACATTGAGACACAACCAGATTCGAACCAGGAACCGTCAACATGGAGGGCAAGTGCTTTACTTACTAAGCCACTGCATCTCTCTTGCCAAGCCATTTTGTGGGGGGTTTATCTCAAGCTTTGGCTGCAGGGTAAACAAAGTACAGACTATCATTAAACAGCAGGTCTTGAACCTCAACAAAGAGAGCTTTGTTCACTTTTTGTTCATGAGGGGTTCACCATGAGTTAAGTACTAATTCAATACACAGCTGTAAAAAATCCATCTGGGTTCAACTTAAAAACTTATGTTCAACTTGCTTAAGTTCAACCACATCCCACAGTCACCCAAATACTGGGTTTATGATCCTCCTCAAGATCTGAAATAGGAAAAGTGCTGAGTAGCATCAGTGGTGAACCATAACTTCTGTTCATTAAATAAGTTCCAATGCCTATTCTACATGAGTCAAAATTCAAATTTCATAATGAAAACTGCACCACCATGTGGTGAGATTCAAAACATGCAACATAAAAAGCAATTGAAACTACATTAAGTGTGAGAACGCAGTCATAGAAGGCAAAATTGATAGATGTGGAATAAAAGTTAGATGTGTTATCTGGTTTATTGGAAACTAAAAGTATAATGGCCAAATCAACAATTACTTGAAAAGGTAATTAACGGCAAATGTATATTTACACCATTTTACATTTAAGCACTACATTACATTGTCCTTTAACATCACCATATCTCCATATGTTTTAACCACATACTAATGTCAGTGAAAAAGAAAGAATTTAATGTTACAGAAATGCTTTATTTATTGTATAACATTTTACTGACAAATATATTTCATAGTTTTAATTACATCCAGACAGTAAACTTTGCAGCAGTTATATTATCGAAAACTGTATTTACAGATACATTTAGACCAATTCCAAGGCATTATAAATTCAGGACGAACATACTAATATTAAACAATCTCAAGATCAAACTCGATTCTAAACTGAGCTTCTACGCAGCGATTCTTAACTAAAGATGGTCGTCAGACTGAAGAACATTACCGAGATTAAAGTCGCAAATGTACCCTAAAAAACTCATGTCACACTTTTGTGAGAAAGACCTCAGTCGTCAGAGTTTACAGTGTCAAAACGTGTTAAATTTCAGTCCTCTTAACCCCCACCAAAATTAATAATTTTCCAACAGTACCCACGAGAGGCTACGTAGACCTGCAATCTTTAACTGGCGCTTCAGGTGTTTAATCACTAAGCCACGCCCCTTTAACCCAACCGCGCTCTAAAGTAAGTACACTTGATTTGTGGAGCAACTTAAAACAGGTAAATGCCTTACAAATGCTAAATAAATTTTATTAAAGCACAAACTAAACGACTTTTTGAAAATCAAACCACACATTGTGCTATGCTTATTTAAAAAAACAAATTGTCTTATTTATACTAGTAAAACAGGTGAGGTTTTTACTTTAGATTTAAACATGGTTTAAATGTTTAAACAAGATGATGAGGAAGAGCAATTTACTCATTTCAGGCTTTTACTTTTAACTGAGCTCTTGATTTATTGTGCATTTAGTTTTATATTTTGTTAAATCTGTGTGTATATGTTATTCGTAGGGCAGCATCAACTAACCAGTCCACTGCAGTTTAGATTTTCAGATACTGGATAATATTAGAGTTAGATAAATGCAAACTTCCTGAATCATGAGATCTGACTAGTTTAATAAAATCAGACCAGCTCAAAAGAGACGAATCACTTTACAAATACACAAAAACATTAGCACACTATATTCCTCATGCCATTAATTAGACTTTTAACTACATAGATTAGCTACATGGACTCCATATACATGTGCGGTCAGTAATGGAAACAGCACACTATTACAATGTCTCAATTGAAAGCTGTCAGATGTTAAAAAAAAGTAACAATAGATTTTTTATTATCAGTTAAATTGTAAATAGACGTGCTGAACTCGGTTGGTTTGTTTTGGAGTCTGAATCTGGTGCTGCCATAGTAGGTCACAACCGATTACAGAACCTCAAAATTTTTATTTTTATCTTCAATCTTGTAATGTATTGTGTGTGTGTGTATTATTATTATTATTATTATTGTGTATTATAAGGACGTGGTATAAAATGGCTTTAACTGAATAATAGGGAACTAAAGTGTCTATAAGCAGCCGTCGTAGGAGTCACACAAGAGTTTAAACACAGAGGATAAGTATGGATAGTGCCCATCTCAAAATACAATGCAAAGCTTAGTGATGTAAGAATTTGGCATATATCAAGAGCAAATGATTTTGGCCTATAACTTTAGAAAATTTATTCTTGCTTTAGGTTTTTATTTTGTAAGACAAACTTTTTTAGTGGGACCATAGACTTAACAAAGCTTAAATAGATTTAGAGCTACTTTATAATATCCAAAAGTCCTCCTAGGCTGATTAGAGCAAGTGAGGCATCAAATGAATCTGCGAACTTGGCCTAATAATATAAAAGCTTTTTACGATTTTTTGCTAATAATTTTGCAGTGGGGGCATGGCTCTTAATACTTGAGATCTGAGGTTGGGAAGAAGATTCTGAGGGCGAACCACTAAAGTGGTGTCAAATGGTTAATAGGGGTTGTTACAATTGCGGAGATCAGGAGACCTGCCCTCACAATATAAGATTTCTGAAATTATTCTTAAATAATACTCTTTTTTGCTTGAACTATTGATATATAATTACTCCAACATTCTCATCTAAAAAGTTTCACCCAGCTGATAGCACTCTAGCCTTATTTTCTCTTCTGTGGCCCAGAGTGTTTCACAGTGATTTAGTCTCACCCCGATGGAAGCCACTGCTTGATTTAGCATTGTAACATTGATTTAGTGTCTATCATAGAAATCTTGAGAAAACTGCCATGTATTTAAGTTCCAGTTGACTATGAACACAATCTTGTAATTCATAGGGGCTGTCTGTGCATTAATGTGTCTTTTCAGGCAGGGACATTAGTGCAAGTTTATCCAGAATCATGTAAGATTTGCTTTAGATTAGACGCAACTAAACCATAAAGTCTGAGCTGTGAATCACTAGCCAGCATTGCCGGTTTAAGCTCCCAAATTGGATTTAACCCATGTCTTGGAAGCTCTGACTTATCACCTACAGTAACTACAAATTAAGTAGTTTCTTTGTATTCTCAGGGATGCACTAATATATCTGGATTTTGCTCAGCCATCATCAAGAAAACCTCAAAAGCCTAAAAAGCTTATGGACTTTAAAGACCTTCACACAGACATTTATTT
This sequence comes from Distichodus sexfasciatus, assembly GCA_032718565.1. NCBI lineage: Eukaryota > Metazoa > Chordata > Actinopteri > Characiformes > Distichodontidae > Distichodus > Distichodus sexfasciatus. The sequence goes on along the minus strand of JAVGVS010000157.1, from coordinate 665,348 downwards.
CAGCTCTTTACAGGTAAGACCTCAGGTTGTATTGTGTAACACTGCAAGACATCTAATCATTCTTGTGCAGCAAGACAATGCCAAGAAGTGAAATCTATGGAGACCACAGATGAAGGTTTAGGATGATGCTAAACTGATCTGACAGACTGCATACTGCTGTAGTATGATACAGAAAAACATACTTTTAAATGCTGGCATGACAGTTGAGGTAAAAAAATGTGTTGATTACACCCATAATAAATAAAATATTTGTACCTTTTTAAATGGCAAATCTACTAGAGTAGTTAAAGCACCTACTGCTACACAATCTAAGTACAGTCAGAAAATGCAATTGCATGCATTAACATTTATAAACATTTCATTTTTTGTGTTAATGTGTAGCTGTAGGTAGAATAGAGCTGGGTTTGAATCTGATCTCTTGTAGTTTATTAAACGGCAAATATCCTGCCACTTGACCAACAACCTAAAACCTTAGTATTCAGCACATTTGCAAACAGTGACTTCATGACCTTCATCGCTTTGAGCATCTCTTATGAATTTTAACCTTATAAACCTCTGAAGATTATCATATAATCTACAACTTTTATATTTGTGAGATTCCGTGAACAACACCTCTTGTTAAAATTTTTTTCTGCTTATCAGCATTTGGCCACAACAGAAATAGTAACCAGCTGTAATTTATGGCTTCAAAGCAGGTATGCATGCGAGGATGGTTTTATCAGCAGCTGTAGTCTGGATTTGAGGCAGCGACCTCGAATCCTGATAAACAGATGGCGCTGCAATAGAGAAATGCCTTTATTCCACTTATCAGCTCTTCTGACATGGCATAAGATAAGAGGCTGCGCTGAAAGAAAAATGTATTTTAAAGTGGCGTTAAAGTTTGAGTGGCAGTTGCAGAATGTGGATCACATGGTTGGTAATGTAAAAGTTAAAAAAGGAGGGTTAGATGCGAAAAAGATGCAGATGCTGTTGTTAGATGCAAAAACAGCAGCACTTGACTGAAAAGAGAGAACTTGACTTATTTTGAGGTTCTGTGGATGTCTTAGAGGTGCACTCATTTCCAGTCATTATAGAACAAGTTTTATTAAAAAAACACTATTTTTTGTCTTCCATGTATGTTAGAGATAGCTCAGCTCACAGTTAGAGTCTACTCTCTCTGTCTGTAAAATACAGTATATTAAACATATACTGAAAATAGGTTAAAAAATACTAAAAGCACTACTATTAATAATAATCATAATCGTCGTCATCATCATCATCATCATAATCGTTGTTCTTGCTGCTAGCATAAGTCAGGGCTTTAAAGTTAAAAAAGACCTGACAAATAGGGCATGACAAAATTGAACACATTATATACACAGAATTGTATAGATGATAAAATAGAGGTGAGGGAGATGGAGAGATTGAAAAGTGAGAAAGAAAGTCAGACAAACAGAGAGACAGGCAGGATGATGGACACGGAGAGAGAGGGAGCGCATTTGTGTATTTGCAGGCAGGTCAGCACGTTATGCTGGCTAATAACCACAAATCCTGTGAAAACTCCACGCTGGCATCTCCGGGTGGCCCTAATGGGTGCAGTTGCTCCAGATAAACTATCAGCACTTGCCTGATTGCTAACATGTGAGCTGAAGTATGTGTAAGCTTCAAACACAGCAGTTTTAAGAGACAGGACCCACACATTTCAAACATCAGGCCCAATCCCAATGTTGAGTTTGTTTGTTCCTATACTGACTTTTCTGATTTCGCTATGTACACCAACTGAGGTGGCCTTTTTACAATGCAAATTTCCAAGATTCAGACGTGATCATAATATTTCTCAGTGCTGTGTCCAACCTCAAACCATTCTTAATATGTAATTACTACAAAACACAATGCATCATGAAATATTTACAGTATAATAGAACAACCTAAAATGACAGTTCACGGAGGGATTTTTACATATAATTCTGTACTTCTGTGTCCAGTATATCTATTTTGCACATAAATTGATTAGAAAGATGGTATGCACAGGTGTTGTTCCCTTGCACAGTTTGTGTAATAGTCATATAGGTAAAAGCATAAACTTATATAAAACAATAAATTACACCACACAAACTGCAATCCAGTGACTACAATAAAAATGCCTTAGATAAAATTCCAGTGTTGGGTACTGATCCCACATTCCACAGTAAACCCAGTCTCTATGAGTTGACATTATGATGGTGCTGATTTCCAGTTTGGATAGACTGTTTCAAGAAGATAAAGATCACTGATTTCTTCTTGTCTGACTTGACTACATCGAGACGATAGCAGACTTGTTTCTGTTGCTGGCATTAGAACTAATTAATGATGTCTGATGAAGATAAAATTCAATATATTTTGAGTGCTTGCCATATAAGCGGTTAATGATCCTTTGGCCCAATTCGGTTCAAGACCACTCTTCAGTTGCGTTACCACTATTCAGTATCTTCTGTTACACGAATAAAACCTTGCTTGCTAAACATATCCAGCAGAATTTGAAGATGATCATGCTGCATAGACATGTCTTGCAGAAAGTCTCTCTTTTCTGCCCGTCTCTCTCTCTCGGTGTGCATGGCGTTCTCTGCACCTTACTTTTCACATTTACTCTATATGGGAACTAACCACAAGGCTCACTACGCTGCTGTTTGGACAGACTGGTTTTGCCATAACACACCACCACTCTTGTGTGCTAACACGACACACAGGGCCAGAACAGGACTTTAGCGAGCAGGATTCTCAAAGACTCCATACAACGCCAGGCAAGAAATATGGAATCAACATACTCAGAGGATGCTGGTTTTTAATTCATAGAAACTAGTAAAGTACGGTTTATTTACAGAGCACAAATTTATACACAAAGAATACACAAATAAGAATGATTTATTATAGAGTAAAAAGAAATGAAGTAACAAAAAATAACATAATAGCAAAGCAGTTCAAATGTGCAAATATCTAAAGTAAAAGAGCATTAATAAAACAAATCTCCAACAATTAAGCTCTTATTGAACTTCACACCAAATAACATTTTAAACATATTTGTTTAGAAATGTTGGGATTGCATTGCTGAAATTGCTTTACCTCATTTAATCTATTTCAATTATGCTTCCTAAACCTAGAATGCTCAGCTGTTCAGCAAAAATGTGTGTTGTTTGAATGACCATCATCCAAATACTGAATATTAATTCCATAATTCTTGCCAAACTTGTACAACCAGCATTATGATATTGAATCTTGTTGGTAGATTCAACTGAAGCATTTCATATTATTTCTTTCAACCAGCTTACCTCCTAACAACCCCTTAGTTTGACTGAAATTGGAGGAATATAGGTGAGTGCAACACCCACAACCATCAAACACAGACATTGTTGGATAAAGAAGACTGATCATTTGAGAGGTCAGTTACTCATGGGGTCTGATAGAGAGAAAGAGAGAGATTTGTTCACTCTTCTGCTTGATTTATGAACGGGTGGAGTTCAGCCCCACCCCTCCCACGTAAGACCTTCTCAGATTGAAGGCTCAGATTAAAGTGTGTGTGTGTGTGTCACACACATCAGCCTGCTTAGTTAAGAACAAACACCTCTCCAGATGTTCACACCAATCGCACCACATCTGGATGAAGGTGAATAAGGACTTTAGGCTCATTACTACAGGTGATGTAAAACAGTGTCCTTGGCCACACGGTACAGCTTTGAAATTAGATTTTGGAAAGCATTTGGTTGCATGAGCTAAAGTAACTTTTGCTTGCAAACAGCAAGCTGAGAGAAGGTAAGTCGTTCTATTAGTTGATTTCACATGAATGAATGAAAACTGTTTGTATAGTAATTCTGTATATGATTCCTTATGGAACAAATAAAAGCTGTATTGTATGAATGCTAACACACACATACAGCTGTCTTCAAACCGCTAAAAGTTCCCTCTCATGGACCCAATTGCATCTCTTTTGTTCTCATGAGTATTCAGCTTTCAATTTACCATCAGCCGACCACTCTTTCTTTCAGATAGAAAACCGTTTGAATACTGGACACAAATGAGTCAGTCCTGGTCAATGTAGGCCTGCTACTGGTTTGCTAGACATACTAATAGATATTAGTGAATAAGACACATTCCACAGACACAGAGATAGATAGTAGCAGCACTAATTGCAGTGACTCACCCTCCTAAACCCAGTCAGCTTGTTGCTGCTGTCATATTTTTTCGCAACTAATTTACATTCAAGAGAGTAAATTACAACATTTTATCAACTTATGTATCACTCCTTTCACAGATTACACCAACATCCCTATTAGCTTTTAAGTTCCCAAACAAAATGTAAAACTGTAGAATTAAGATTTAATTGATGTCCTAATTTTTTTGGCTGCTAAGAAATAAGAAGTATGTAATAAAAGGAGGTAAAATTATTGCATATATAAATGGCGTTAGTTGGGAGGAAAGATTTGTTCATAACCTTGGTGCCAGGGGTCTGAAAACAGGCTGATGGGCTAATGCTATTATGATTACATTTAAGATATTCTAGCATTTTTTAATCAGATGATGTACTTTCAAGCTAAATCCTAAATGGATTTTAGATGTCACATGTCAGATTTCTTTGCTATTATTCATAACAACAGTTGTTTAAATGTGGCTTTTGAGCTTGGCTGGGGCCAAATTTGCCACGCCGTAAATCACGCTCTCAGCGTGAGTCGATCGTGGGCCGCTCAGCAGGAGTCGACCTCGGCAGCTATGCAGGAAACTTTAACTCCACACACACTTTCTCTTCTCTGCTTTCACAAACTGCCAGCTCCTGTGCTGTCTCTCAGGTTCATTCTGGGACTGCAGCAGATGATGTGTTGTCCTAATTAGACCCAAGAGTAATGCTAAACCATATATTGCGAAAAGTAGAGCAACCTCAGAAAATCGTCAGTTTAAGTGGCAGGGACAACACACATGTGACTTTTATCATGTGGAAACATTTTTCTCTGCATGTGTCTCAATCTGTAGGGCATGCAGTTCATTACTGTCATTTTTGTTTTAGTGCTGAAGGTTCCTAAATAACCAGTTTTCTTTTAAACTACAGACGTGTGAGCTATAACCATACTGTTTTTGTCTATAGATTTGTCTGGTATATTATTCTTCAATCTCAGTTGTGATTGTGCCTGACAACGGGAGGACAAGCCCAAGAAACCCCTAGGTCATTTTTAAAATATCATCTTTTGATTAGTCATTTTCCCTGATGTGTTTAAGTAAAGTTACAGTGTGTTGTTTTTAGTCTAGCTAAAGGCACCACCTAGTCTGGGCTCTAATGACACCTGTCTGAAAATGTTAATTAGAGACGAGAATCTGTGTGTGTTTGTGTGTGTGTGAGAGAGAGGAGGGAGGGGCCGGAGGAGGAGAAGCCCTAAGGTTAGGGGTAGTTAGGAGCTGTCCTTACTGAGAGTGTGTACTTAGTGACAAGTGTTTCTCTCGTCCCAAATGTGAGGGAGTGTGTGCATGTGTGTGTGTGAGAGAGAATGTGTAACAGAGGACCAATCGTTCAAAGTGACAGGACTACAGTTTAAGAGAACCAGTAAAATTAGCAATTATAAATACCTTAATTACATTTCACTGCTGCTGTTTGGTGCAGTGTCCACTCAGATGGTCATTCAGAATGAGGGTGAGTTTTAATACATATGGGAGTAACATTTACCTCAAAGGGTATGTCTATATATCTGTTCATCTCTATCTGTGTGCAAACAATGTTAAAGTATACATATAAGGAAAAGGAATGTTGCTTGATATCTTTTCATAAACTGACAAACAAATAATTCAACTCAACAAACAATTGTTACAGTTTTTAACCCCAGGATTTCAGGCTTCTCAACACCATGCTGCAGCCTGGTATCCACCACACAGCTTCAGCCCCCAATAAACCACTTATACAGAACATATTCCTGCACACCCACTTTATACATAGGACAAAGACTTTAAGTCACTCACTTACCTCTAAGTATGTAAACTGTTATTTTTTTCGTCTAATAACTCAGTAACTATTTTTGTTGTAATACTAATCTTCAACTGCTCTGAATATTCAAATCCATCTATACGGAATGCTGTTCTTATACTCAGTTTGGTCAATCAAACATTATTCAGTACGTCTTTGTGTACTACGATGTTAATTTTATAGGCTTGCTCTTTGTGTTTTACTGTAGGTCTTAGCACAACGTCTTCTGCTTTATTTGCACACTGTGAACCCTGAGCAACTTCTCTATTTCGACTTAGCTAAGAACATTTAAATGAGAGAGAACTGTTATATTAAACAGACTTCCCTTGTGGATAAGTCATGTAAGTTGAGAACGAAGGTTTTCGTTCGTATCAAGCAGCAAAACTGCTTGATTTATTCATTTTATTTTCGCACATGCGCGATGCTGATGCTGAAATGATACATCGTGCAGCCCCAGTTACAACCACACTGGACACTAGTGTCTGGGGCCTTAAAGGCAAGTATACGGCCGACATCAAATGCAAATACTGCTTTATTAAGTTGAATCATTTTCATAGTGCGTTGAAAAGCATCGTGAAAAGACTGTAGTTGATACAAGGCTAATCTGGCAGTCCGCATCAGCCTGTCAGAGCAGAACCGCGACTGGGACCGCAGCCGATATTAAACGCTGACTATCTTTGTGCTATAACATAACATGCCACGTATTATTAGGTCGGTTTATTTTTTAAAAAAAATCACAGATACCTCCTTCACCGGCGGGAATTTTTTCTTGCACTCCATTGACAGGGAGCGCAAATCCGTCTGCATGTTCTCCAGCAGCTTTTTCACCGCTTCGGGGCTGCTGGTCGACATTTTGCCCTGTGTGGTTCAAACCCAATTCGCCCAATACCGAGACAGTCCTAGCGCGGTGGAACAAAAGTGAGGTTCGGGTCCGTCTTACAACACGCGTCGGCCTAATTCTTCACTGCTGCCGCCGAAGAAAGCGAAATGGCTATGAGCCGCCACACAAGAGTCCATTGACACAATTTCTTCCTCCCGTGCTGGCTGTCGCGCTGTCGAGCAACGAAGCCGCGGCTCACATGCATTTATCTTCAGCACAAAGCCCCGCAGTCCGCGTTCTCCAACAATCTCATCTTTAATCCCACACGCACACCTCCTGCCGCCGTTATTTGTCAATTCAAACCCTAAGTTTCATGGTTTCTGATTTCTCCATGGCCAGACCGAAGCTCCCGATCCCATAATGCCTAGGCGAATACTGACACGTCACATCAACTTCCGTAAACAGTGAGCGGATTTAGAGGGAGAGACTGCAGCGCCGCCTCGTGGTCACTCAGCGATCACTTACGCTACACCAGGCACAGCGCGCGCACGTACTGTAGCACTTAGTCGCTCCCACACGGTCGCGAGTTGCTTCAATATTGCGTCCATATTACTGTATAATAATAATAATAATAATAATAATAATAATAATAATAATAATAATAACAATAATAATAATCAAAGGATCATAATGGAATGGATTGGAATTAATTGATAATGGGGGCTGGAGAAAAGCTTAGAGAAAAGGTTTTGTTGGATAGAAATTCACTGACAATTCCTTGTATGCAAACAAATGGGGATCACTGACTCATCATTTTGTATTTTTGTTTGTTTTGTGAAAACTAACATTTGTTCGCTTTTTTGGAATTCTAAACGCAAGTTTTGAGTTGGTCTACAAATGGTTGGGCCAATTAACCTTTTTCGTTATCCTTCATTCATTATCTGAACCACTTAATCCCCACTGGGGTCACGGTGACCAGAGCCTATCCCAGAACTTTGGGCTCGAGGTGCGGAACAACACTGGGCACCAACACCAACCTTTTTAAGTGATTATATATTTTTTATGACCAAAATTAACATTTAGAGTTTCCTAATCCCTGATCCTTTGGAAATCGTACAGAGTTTTGGAGCAACACATATGCACTAATGCTGCCACAGTGTAGCCACAATAAGAGGGGTCAATGTTCTAGCCTTCAAGATTGTCACTTAGCTTTGGTACCTTACCTTCTTTGGCATAATTGCTGACCTTTGTTGAGTTAGCAGCCACTTTAGGAGTCCCATGTGGTCTGTCATCAGCCCCTGGTCCCTCATCAGTCTTTCATTCTGTCTTCTGTTTAGTGAGAGGGATGATGGTCAGTTTTCATATCTGTCCCCAACATTACTTATATTTGTTTTTACTTGAAAGATTCTAAAATACAGTGTTTTTTAAAACATTAATTTCTACCTTTTTCGATGTCTTACAGTTGCATTATTGCATTATGCATTATTGACTTGATGGCATGCAGACAGGCTGCGTTGTATGTTGCTGGGAGTGTCTGTGCAGTCCTAAGGTCCCAGAGCTTTTTAGGTGTCTCTCTGTATCCTTTTGTCTTTGACTCTTCTCCTCCCTCATCATTCCACTTGGTTCATTAAAGTCTCTTGCCAATAAACAGCGGATCTTAGAGCACTGTCCCATTGGCAGGACATTCAGTCCCCTGCCAATAAAAAGACTGTTTATTGACCCACATCTCTCTCTCTCTGTCGTTTTCTGTCTATCAGTTTCTCAGTGGACTGAAGCTGACATGGAACAGGATCAATGGACATTTGAATATTCATAAGATCCCATTCTTACGATTTCAATAGTTTCTCTGGTAGAATGATCTTGTACATTAGGGCCTCAAACACATACAAATGGGAATGCAAACGCACAGCCTTTAAATGTGTGGTCACTGCGTTGTCAACAGAATGTTTTTGTGGTGGTTAGCTTGTCTCGATGAGAGTCTTGTCAACACCAGTGAGATTGTGTGTATAAGTGAGGGACACTGTGTGTGTGTATTTAATGACAGGTCATGAATTGAGTGCGCCAGCTGGAAGCTGGGTTAGCGATGAAAGGCTGAAGAGTCTGTTACAGTTTAACGTGGAATAAAGGAAGCGGTCTCTCGTTGCGAGTGTGGTCACAGTGAAACAAAGAAGGATTTCCCAGATACTCAGGCTTAAAGTGAAGATGAAATGTTGGAACTGTGCAGATTTGAATATTTCAGGAGGTTCTGTCAATTTCATACGGAACATATTTGGCAAAAGACAGCTAGTAATAATTTCTCCATCTTGTCTAGGCTGCTCCCCACCTCCCTAGCCATCTCCTTCACCTAAACACGGCAGTAAAACTACTCATCTTCTGTGTGTTCACGACTCCATAAATTCCCAGCTGGTGTAAAAGTTATCTCTGCATTGATTTAGCCCGCGCATCGATCGCCTCCCACCTGACTTTATTGCGACGCCGCCTGACGGGAGTTAATTAAGCTGAGCATATTCAATCTTGTTGACAAGCGTCACTGCCCTTATCAGCTGGGACACTGTTAAAGCTGCTCACTGTAAGAGCCTAGATAATACATTGTCGTTGTTGGTTTATTGTCTTATTGTTTTTTCTCTCAGTTTGCTCGTTGTCTTGTTTATTCGAACAATAGCTTTGGAAAGAAAACAAGAGTCCGGTTTATTGGTGGATTTGTTTTTATTATTGTACATATGCAAATTAATTTCTAAAGTAATACAATCAGTCACCCACCAATATGGTCTCAGTCCATATTTCCACTAGAAACTAAATGCAGCTAAATGATGTAAAAGTAAACAGCATTGAAAAGTTTTACTTTTTAGTCAATTATATTTAAATAAAATGTATGTCAAAATTCATTTTTGATTTTTGAAAATTAGGAAACATGTAGAAACTGAGAAAAAACTACAGTAAAACCAAGTGATCCCTGTTTTGACATGTCATCAGGTGATCGACCTGTGACACTTTATCGTTTTACATTGTGGAAAGTGACAGAAATCTTTTAAGTGCTGATACAAGCACTACATGAAGATTCCCTCTAGACAGTAAGGCCAGCGTGTCGATTTACGGGGCATTATCCTCATAAACCGATGTGAGAAAGATCAACAGTGATACATGGATTTGCTCTTGAAATGAGTTGCCATTGGCATGTTTCATTTCCATGATGGATCAGTGGAGATTTTATTGAAATTTTACTTAATCACGTCCTGACACGCCAGACGCATCCAGGGAAAGGGCTTGCAGTAAAATTCTAGCTAAATAATTTTTTAGTGACTAATTGAAGCAAACTAGTTATCCAGTCATCTATGGATATGAAATTTTGTATATCATAAATTTCTGCAGCATACATGGGAATCTGTGTTTGCGTTATGTTCTGCAAGATTTCCCATGTATTGATTGGCTAAATGAACCCTGGGTCACTAATATTAAAATAGTCATTGACTGATCAGGTTCATGAATGCTGAGTTGGAAAAAAGGGATAATTTTTTACACTACCTTTTCCTCATCAATGCTAAGAGATGGATGACTTGTCAATAACAACCTTCAGACTTCATTACTCTCATATACCAAGCAAGTAAATGTCAATATGCTCAGGTACAAGCAGACCTTGTTGGGTTGTAAGAGATCAGATTATTAAGCACTTTTGAACTATACCATTTGGAATACAATATTAACAACCATTGTTTGAATTGTTGACAATGAGAGGTAAAAGAACTATAAGTAGAGTAACTCAAGCCCATAGCAAAAAGCAAAACCAGGCTCAACCCAAGTAAAGTGACTTTTGACTGACCACAGGTGTTCTAACACTATTGAAACCTGGGTGGCCGATTCAGTGAACTCGCCTGTTCCGGAGCGATCCCTCTGAATGCACTGCAGTGGTCACGACCGGTAGCAGTAACATCTCAGCAAAAGCCATGTTTTTTAGAATGTCTGCTCTGAAGTTCTGCTTTTTTAGCAACTAAGATTATTCGTCTTTTTATTCCAACCACTTTTTCTGACAGCTATTTCTCCTACAGTTTTTGTGCTAGAAACTTTGTGGGATGCATGTATATATGTTTTTGATATGCACACTCGTTTGTGAGCTCTGTTCATTTTTCGTCCATTATTTGCCCCATAGACTGAAGTGGGACTCAAATTTCAACGCTTTACTGCACAGTCGGCGTTCTTCACAAAGTCACCAAATTCGACGTGATTCAAGGGCCCATGTTCCATATATCTGTAAGCGTCATGAGGCGCACTCATCTTTTTCATCCTTTTTCTCTGTTGTTTATTTTTCCCATAGAAATCCATTAATTTTTTTCCATTAAGAATACATGGGACTCAGGATTCGAAAGCTTTCCTTCGTCTGTTTTCACACAACAATCAACACGGTTCTTATGCCACCTCAGACCACCTTACTGAACACACATCTCAATCTCTTTTAACCTGCAATCTTACTTTGTCATCTCTTGTTCTTTCCCCATTCACTTCAATGCATTTCAATCAAAGTTTTTCTACTTGGCCAGTTTTCGTGTCACAGCTACAAAAATCACCTTGGTGTTTTCCTGCAGAATTGAATCTCTAGTTTAAACTGTTTTCAATATTTAATGACCCGCATCTGCCTTCTTCTTTTTGTGACCGTTTTGCGAACGTAAAGAGTGTCTCATCTCCCAGCCTCTGGAGCACACCTGCAGGAGCCGCACTATAGTTCTGGGAGAGAAATGCTTAGCTGGCGCTGCGGTTTATAATTAGCTTTATGATGTGGTAACGTCTTTATTCGGAAAATCGCCGTCAAGGGCAAAACCTCCCGAAGAAGGACGATTAATTCCCAGTGTCTGCATTCAGAAGCGTGTGGCTAAATCCATGCTCATAAATCGACTGCCTAAAGCCTGTGTTTAATGAATAACAGAGTCTAAAATATGAGGATTTTAATCTTGCTTTTACTCGTCATCAAGCTGATCGCCATCTCGCCAAGAACTGGAATTCCTTCTTTTCTACTGTCTTTAGTCACACAGTGGCAGAATGTGTCACATGCCAACCAAACCTCATATTACTGAAATACAGTTTAGCTGAAAGAGGCACGTTAAGTATAATCTCTGCGTTTTAAACACTGCCTCTGTGGAACGTTGTAAGAAGCGCACTTAAGTTAAAAGTACCTTTTGGACTATGTCTCTCTTTCTCGCTCTTCCTGTCTATATCTTGTTCTTTCTGCCTTACTGCCTCTTTCTCTGTCTCCTTTCTTATTTTATTTATTGCAAACATGGACTCTGTAGGTCTTTGTGAACTAAAATGGAAATAAATAATAATTGGAGCAACAATGTAAACACACCTGTGAGTCTGGTGTAATAATTTTTAATCCTTATGTATTCTGTTAACTATTTGGTTCTTTAAGTTGCTTTTAAAAATATTAGTCATCAGATTCATTTAATGAAGTTTATTATTACTGGGAATTATGCTGTAACCAAAGATGTTTTCAGGACTTTTTTACACTCAAAAATTAGCCATCACTATGCCTTGATATCTGCTTAATACTCGGTAGTCGGTTCTTGACAGTGTGGGTCCCGCCCCTTACTCAATTTTTATTGGCTGGCAAGAGACAAGTGACATTGATGAGCACAGCACTGTTTTAAAAGTTGAACGGAATTCAACTTGAAACTCTGAACGCTGAAGCTCACAGGATTTGTATTAAAAATAGCCGCTGCCAGTGGAAAGAAACACATTCGGTGAGACACAAGAAGTTAGTGTCTCCTACTGTGGTCCTTACAAAGAACGTTTGCTGCTTAATTGCAAAATACAAGAACGCAAAACACAAGAACACACACAGAGCTGTAGTAACTGTTCTGTGCTGTTTTTAGCAGCTGGGGCTAGTCATATTCCTGTTTGTTGCATGTTGCTTATTAGAGCTGTGGTGCTTCTCCAGGATGTGGAATCTCTCTGGGTGGCTCAAGCTTGGGGCAGATACATCCTGTCCTTAATTTACACTTAACACACAATTTAATCCCAAAACTTAAACTATATATGTACAGTAGGTGTTTATGATGCCTGAATTATATATTTTTTACTTGCATATTAAGTTTCTGTTTTTAAAGTATCATTTTGAAGTTTAACTTTGGACATCTGCTTCTTTTTGTAATGTGCACTTGTCATATTCTACGAATACATTAACAGCAGGAAAAAAGAGATCAACAAAATGACTTAATATGTTAATCCTAATTTGGAGACCAAAATAAGGTAATTAAGGCTTTTTAAGCAGGAAGAGGGAGATGAGGGAAGATCATGAGAACAGAGAGACAGGATTTCCTTCCTGAGGATTTCAGGGCTTCTAATTAGGAAGTGAGTTGTCCTTACTGATGAGAACTTCCGGAGATTTGCAATCTTCTCAGCTCTCTTCCAGAAAAGCGTCTTCAGGATTATCAATTTTGCTGTCTAAAAAGGAGATACAAGTCATAAGACGTGATGCTTTTGTTATTTGTCAAATAGACAGAAATCTGAGTTTCTTGCAGCTGTCTTGGTGTGGTCATCTAGGGTAGTGGCCCAAAGTTCACAGATAATTGCCCACCCTCTCACACACACACACACACCCACACACCATGAGGCTGTGCTAGAGCTGGCAGCTTCTGATTTCCCATAAGATAATGAAGGCAGGAGGCAATTAGAAGCACACACACTTAAATAGAACCCACACACTGTCCCACAATATTTTAGTGTGGGGGTTTGTAATGAAGCTTTGTATTATGCAGGGATGTCAATCTCGGTCTGTCTTGGTGTTCTTTAAAACATTTGTCTGTTTCTGTTTTTCCCAAAATATTAAGATATTACACACTCAGTCAGCGTTAGTAACTGTGTTATTTTTTTCAGTAACTGGTAATCTAATTGCTTTTTCTATCGTTACAACACTGTTAGCGTTACTGAGAACAAAATGCAATGCGTTACTACGAATCCCCGTAAATTCACCGCAAGCTTGCAGTTTTGACTAATTACCTCAAAAAATTTTGATCAATCATTGCCGTTTCCCGCAAAGCGCTGAGCCATACGTCAGCGAACTCACTTCCTTGTTACATTTAGAAGACGCAGGAAACATGATTAAAAATGCCTCATATTTACCTTCGGAAATAACTAAATGGTTAAAGATTAACACAATAATAGTGGATTTGTCAGTGAGTAAGTCAGTATCTGAACCACTTAAACCCTATCGGGGTCGCAAGGACCGGAGCATATCCCGGGACTACAGGCGCAAGGTGGGAACCAACACTGGGCGGCCACCAACACACCGCAGGGCGCATAGTGGTTTTGTTCCCATCATTTTAATTAATGTTAATAAATAATTACAAAATTGCAACTTTGACTCCAGCAACTTTATTGCAACAAAACGCCTAAAAACACAGATGACACAGCACCTACGGCTGATCTTCGCAGGCCTTTTGTTATGTGCTCATCCTTTTCTTCTAACCATGTTTCACATGAAGCTGAAAAACACATTTACACAACCTTCACATGGGGTCATAATCAACATTAAACGTCTTTCTGATGCACACACATGCTTAAACAGGCAAACAAACATCCCTCCCCCCAACACACACACACACATAGTTTTTTTTTTTTTTTTTACTGCCCTTTGCCGGTTGCTACTGCAGCTGACGCTTAATTGCTTCCCACAGTCTCCAGAAGCTTCCATCTGCCTGTCTAATGACAAGGCTGCGTCCTCTAGAGCGCTCTTACGCTGCCGAGTGCACTTAGCCTCATACCGTGTTTACACGCTCTGTTTTGAAGGCTTTTGGGTGTTTTCCAGGCCGTGGATAATTGAGACTCTTCCGGCCATGGGAACCCATACCGGTGGCTAGAGGATGCCGAAGTGTGATGGGTTACAAATTAACGTGGCAGAAAAGACAAGAAAAAACATAACTCAAGTGGGACATGAAACTACTAATTCTTTTGAGATTTTCAGCAACGGACACGTCTGAACAGTGACTGAACGCTGTAATTGTGTGTGTGTGTTCTTTTTCTTCATTTTCTTATGCATGTGGTTTAGTTTCGGCTTAAGATACGGGAGAAATTTCTTCATCCTAGCGGTCTCTCTTTTCTTCGGAATGTGTTTTTAATTACGCCACTTATTTATTATAGTCGGCTGGTTATGCTCAAGGTTAAGATGAACTACAGTTGTCATCTTTAATTGTACTAAAAGGTTTTCATTTTTTATGTTAATGTTAAGTCCCACCCCCGTTCCCCAGCGTTTCCGCTCGTCCCGTCTCTACATGACTTCCGCCGGACTGCCAGCTGTTTTCTATCAGAGGCTCATTAAAGCCAGATGTGGCACAGATCTCTAGAGGAGCGTCCTGTGGCAGCACGGCCGGCCTAAGCAACAGACACTCAGGGGTGTGTCGTCTGGATCGGTTCCTCTGATAAAAACTAAATCCTCCTCAGCTTACACCAACATGCCTTAGATTATTCGGTGAGTTAGTGATGAAACGTTGGACAATATCCTTATTTGATGGCATAGTGAAGAGAAATACGGTTGATCCCTGTGCAGTTTTATACTCTGCATTACTTGGAAAACTAAATGAGCTCTAAGATAGAATTGTTACAGTTCATTTAGTTTTAGATTTGATTTAACTGCAGTGACGTTAAAAACCCTCATAAAGGGTGGGTGTGTTTTGGGTTAATGAAGCATGCTTTATAGCTGCTGTGTTTGTTTTTCCTTGACAAGCAAATGTAGTGAATCTGGACATTGAATTCTCTAAAGCTTCTTTAAATGGTCTGATTACTCCACAGTTTAATATGTCCAGCTATGGTTTGCGCTTACGTATCACACTCTTTTATCCAGAATGACTTACAACTAGGGATGCACGATCACATCAGAATCATATCGGAATTGGCCGATAATTGCTTTTTAAGTTACTGCTATCGGACCGATGCTTAGATTTGCCTGATATTTTCAGCTGATATTTGATGACGCATTTATTGTACATTGAAAAGGTAGTACCTGTGCCAGGCATGTCCAAAGTCAGAGGTGGAGTTTTATACAGCCCACGCCTTATGTCTTATGTCAGACATACCGCATTGTTTGCAGTCTCAGACAGCGTCTCGCCCCGATCCGCCTTACAAACAAGCTATTAAATTATTATTTGTTCAGTCTACCGTTCAGCGATGGCCTGCTTCTTATTAATTGTATGTCGGCTCTCCCGGCCACCCACTGCTACCGGCTACTAAGGCCAGGCTTCACGCCGCTACTAAACACATCTGTGCTAGCGTTCCTGACCCAGATGCCGAGCGCCGACGCTGCATAAGGTGCGATCAAAACAAACAGCTCAGCCGCTAGGAGCTAACAGCTGCAAATAGTTAGAGGTAAACAGCAACAAACAGTTCTGATGGGACTGGTGTTAAGAGCTCGATAAGAGAGAGTCGAAACAGTCTGGCCGGGTTTCCATCGCAGGTCTTTTTAGCTTTTGAAGATGAAGAGGAGAGACAGGGGAGTGTGAAAAGATTTTTTAAAAGACCTGGCAGTGTCCAGGCATACAGAAGAGAGTGGTCTAGGCTAGGTTGTAACACCCTGGTTTAAGTAAAATTACATTAGCTTAAGAATTGCAGCAGATTTTGTGATGTCAGCAGATGTCAAATCTTCTGTTGAATCTTTATAATTTCATGTTGTGATGATTTAGCACTAACCAGCAAATGACCATCAAAACACGGTTTAAAAATCTATGCTGAACTTGTGCTGTATTTTTAACCGAGCAATGCGATTTTATTAAGTTAAAGTGGAACCGTATTTTTTAATGCTTCTTTCCAACTTTGAAGATAAAAGCCACGGACGGGCGAGTGCACAGGCCTTTTGCCAGACCGCGCCGCGTCCAGACTATTTGCTGATTAGCGGCCAGCTCTCCTCTACGTAAACATGATGTCAGCGGACAAGGCTAACTCCGCCACCGCTTCCATTAGTTTGATTACACTGAATTAAACACGCTCGTAGCCATGTATACTTGCACACGGCCAAACAGCACTGGTTCTCGAGACGCGTGGCTGAGAATGAAAACACGAACCCTTTGACCAGGAGATTTTGAAGCTGGACTGTCTGCTCTTGTCCAGACACACTCTCTCTATCAAACACACATGCACTATAGTATGCATACACAAGATTCTCGCTGTTTTTAAATTGGTCCCTAGACTGTGAAGTGGCCATTCCTTGGTGGAAATACAGAGAGGCCAAGAAAACTGTTGTGAAATGAGGAATTATTTGTCAGTGTGAACACAGCACATCACACAGTCCACCTCTGCATTTGATCCCTCCATTAAGGAGCAGCAACGGCCAGCGCTGCTTGGGGACGGTACTTTGCTCATAAGGTCTAGTTAAAGGAGAACTTTGGTCAGTTTCAACATTTAGCTCTATTGTTCGGTCCTAAAATATTTTTTTTTTTTTTCAAAAAAACTATGATCAAGCATTGCTGTGGTTATGTCCTTAGTACTTACTATGCAACAACATAGATACTGTAGCCTGATGTCACAGCTGACCTTGCATAGTCGACTAGTGTGGACTTTACCGGAAGCGACTAGAGTAAACAGGTACAGTATGTCCGAATAAAACTGTTTTATACTGTTCTTTCAGAACTACAGCAGTTACATATGCACTGTGTTGTCTCGTAAGGAACCGGTTCACATTGCCTAGAACTTGTAATGACATTTTGAGCATGTTAAGAGGCTAAAAGCATGTTTAAAACCTGCCCCGAGGGTTAGCATTACAGTCGCCGGGATGCAACCGCTAGAAGGAGCATAAGTCGGTGTAGGCAGCACCAATTTTTGTCGCTACCGACAGCACCCTGTGACACTCAACAATAGAGCTAAATCCTGAAATAGATGGATGTTCTCCTGTAATGCAACAAGCTATATGAATAAAGTCTTTCTTTCGTTCTATGTCAGGATCCTCTCATCCTCTGCTAACCGCAGCTTCTGCAATTCGAAATCGTAAATCCCGCCAGGTCCCTGCGTCCGAAGCTAAGAGGAGGTCCGGCGGCGGTAACGCGATTCATATTAGAGCTCGCGCCATTAACCTCATGGCAATGACACGCTGGTTAACCTCAGAGCTGGAAAGAGAGAGAGGAGAGAGAAAAGAGCAGGCTTCCCACAAGTCAAGCACCAGGCCAGACCAACCAGGAGTTAATCTGCCACACATGCTCACCATGGAAATAATGAGGCACAACACTAGAACTTTTTTGCTCTTTTTTGGACGGCTTTAGAACCAGAAAAGCCTTATGGAACAAACAGATCTCACTATCAGGCTACAGCTTCCACCTTCACAAGCCATTTATTTTAATTAAACAAAAATTAAGAAGAAACGATATTCGGAATCTCTAATCGACGTAACCTTGCTCGATCATTTTTCAAGTTCTGTTAATACTTTTTAAAAAATAAACTGTGTTAATACTTTCCCCAGTGTGTGTTCATGTACTGCCCCCTTTAAAAACACGCGTGTCATCATGTGTCATGTCGATGATTCGATTCTATGGAAAATCTTGATGCCTCCGCTCAAGTTTTATACTTCACATTGCACGCAGATTGGCCATGGATCACAGATCGGACAGACATAGTTTCTACCGGGATGTTCTTTATAACTAGAATTTTTTTCCTGAAACCAGAAAGTAACCAAGCAATGTCATTATGATCTAATTGATAATGATCTGCCACTGCATCAAAGCAGAATCATCAACGTCGTATCAGCTATGTATAGATAGATAGACTGGTGTGTTTTTCATATACACTCTTTTTGATTAGAGCAGCTTGAGCAGCTTTATTAATTGAGCATATTTACGGTACAAACCAAGTCAGTGAATTATGAGTACAAAAAAATAATTTAAAAAAATTGTTCACGAATCGTATTTGAGGTAAGAAAGTTCAATTAATCGCAATATTAATTTGTGATTTTACCGCTCAGCCCTGTTTATAAACATCTGATTCTTGCAAATCCAACAATAAGACTAGAATGTTATTTTATTGTATTCTTTTTTAACTTTTAATGCAATAAAATTGATCAATCTGGGAAGAATCAGTGGGAAGACTTACTGGGTTGTGTTCAGTGTGGGAGGCCTCTGGCCCCGGGGCTGTTTGTGCAGCTCACATTAAGGGTAGAATTTTGCAGTTCTGAGAACAGCTTCTGGCGCTGCGGTCGCAACCTCGAGCAGCGAGGTGAAAGCATTCTCACGTGAGCATCAGCGCAACCCCCAAGATCGCCATCGAGTTAAAAACTGTTAGAGAGGAAGTGGCTCAGGAAGCAAGCGCAAGGAGATCTCTCAGGTTTTGAGGTGTCACAAGGGACGGCTTTTTTCAATAAAGAAAAGGGCCGTGTTTATGGAACTTGGGATTATTAAATTGGAGATGAAATAATGCAGGAGTCAACCTCATCTGAGAGATGTTTATTAGATGTATTAATAAAGGGAGAATAAACGTTTTTCAGTGTAACTAAGTGAAACATAAAACACATGGCGAGCGTTTCGGTCCTTGTGCTCACGCTGACTGTTGAGACCAGAGAGTCTGAAGAAATGGCTGTGTAGTCAGTTTTAATAAAAGTTTTTATTTTGATTTTTGCAGTTTTGGCACAGTCATACTTCTGCTGATGCCTCACAGTTGTTAGTACAGTTAAATCATTTAAAATCGATAGTTTCTATTTGTTGTATTTACAAAAAAAAATAGAGACAGAAAAAGTATCTGTTTTACTTTGGTAAAATAATCTTTCTTTTTAAAATGTCAGGTGGTGGAGTGATCTACTAGGAGGAGTAGTGGTCTAGAGGTTAGAATACTCGACTTTGGAACAAGAGGACATGGGTCCTTTCTACAGCACTACCATCATTCAGTTTCTGACCATAACCTTTGTTGGTGACCATAAAGTTGTGGGTCCGAACTCCACGTCCAGGAGACAGCAGTTTTGAGCCTGACATGGAGTTCGAACCCACAACCTTATGATCACCTACAACAAAGGAACTTGGGGTTCGAGTCAGACTGAGTTTTTGAGCCTAACTTGGGGTTTGAACCCACAACTTTGCAATCACCAACAAAGTAAGGCTCAAAACCATTGGATCCCTGAGCAAGACCATTAACCCAAGTTGCTCCAGAGAGACTGTCCCTGTACATCCTGAGGGATAAGTAAGAACATCTGCCGTAACAATGCTGTAAATGTAAAAATCATTTTACACATTCATATTTTTGCTCATTTTTGTAGGAGCCTAATGCCTCGCACTCTGGAGGGCCAGATCACTATGGAGAAGACGCCCAGTTACTTTGTGACCCGAGAAGCGCCTCGCAGGTATAGGTTAAACGATACGTAGATCTAAAGTGATTTATTGACTCAGTGGTCGAGGAGCTGTTTTATGGAGTTGTCTGATTATGATTTTTCATTTTATATATACAGTACTGTGCAAACGTTTTAGGCAGGTGTGAAAAAATGCTGTAAACAAATAATGCTTTCAAAAATGGAAGTGTTAATCATTTATTTTCATCAATCAACAAAATGCAGTTAATGAACAAAAGAGAAATCTAAATCAAATCAATATTTGGTGTGACCACCCTTTGCCTTCAAAACAGCATCAATTCTTCTAGGTACACTTGCACACAGTTTTTGAAGGAACTCTGCTGGTAGGTTGTTCCGAATATCTTTGAGAACTAACCACAGATCTTCTGTGAATGTAGGCTTCCTCACATCCTTCTTTCTCTTCATGTAATCCCAGACACACTCGATGATGTTGAGACCAGGGCTCTGTGGGGGCCATACCATCACTTCCAGGACTTCTTGTACTTCTTTACGATGAAGATAGTTCTTAATGACTTTGGCTGTATGTTTGGGGTCGTTGTCCGGCTGCAGAAGAAATTTGGGGCCAATCATACGCCTCCCTGATGGAACTGCATGATGAATAAGTATCTGCCTGTATTTCTCAGCATAAAGAACAACATTAATCCTGACCAAATCTGCAACTCCATTTGCAGAAATGCAGCCCCAAACGTTCAAGGAACCTCCACCATGCTTCACTGTTCCCTGCAGACACTCATTATTGTACTGCTCTCCAGCCCTTCGACGAACAAACTGGCCTCTCCTACAGCCAAATATTTCAAATTTTGACTCATCAGTCCGGAGCACCTGCTGCCATTTTTCTGCACCCCAATTCCTATGTTTTCGTGCATACTTGAGTCACTTGGCCTTGTTTCCACGTCAGCGGTATGGCTTTTTTGCTGCAACTTTTCCATGAAGACCACTTCTGGCCAGACTTCTCCGGACAGTAGATGGGTGTACCTGGGTCCCACTGGTTTCTGCGAGTTCTGAGCTGATGGCACTGCTGGACATCTTCCGATTTCGAAGGGTAATAAGCTTGATGTAAAAAATAAATTGTGTTAATACTTTCCCCAGTGTGTGTTCATGTACTGCCCCCTTTAAAAACACGCGTGTCATCATGTGTCATGTCGATGATTCGATTCTATGGAAAATCTTGATGCCTCCGCATGCTTCTTCAAAAGAGCTTGAACAGCACATCTTGAAACCCCAGTCTGCTTTGAAATCTTTGTCTGGGAGAGACCTTGCTGATGCAGTATAACTACCTTGTGTCTTGTTGCTGTGCTCAATCTTGCCATGACATGAAACTGTCTTCCACAACCTCAGCTTGGTAGCAGAGTTTGGCTGTTCCTCACCCAGTTGTAAGCCTCCTACACAGCTGTTTCTGTTTCAGTTAATGACTGTGTTTCAACCTACGTGTGACATTGATGATCATTAGCACCTGATTGGTATAATTGGTTGATCATACACCTCACTATAGACCTACAAAATCCCTGACTTTGTGCAAGTGTACCTATAAGAATTGTTGCTGGTTTGAAGGCAAAAGGTAGTAACACCAAATATTGATTTGATTTAGATTTTTCTTTTGTTCGCTCACTTTGCATTTTGTAAATTGCTAAAAAATAAACAATCATTATTTACAGCATTTTATCACACCTGCCTAAAACTTTTGCACAGTACTGTATATATATACACATATACACACACATATATATATATATCATCACATTGTGACCAAACTTGTGATTTTTACTCATACCTGCAGGGTCTTTACCATGAACCGTCGCGCCAAGCTGATCGTGGTTGTCCGGGACCCGGTGACGCGGGCCATCTCTGACTACACCCAGACCCTGTCCAAAAACCCGGGGTTGCCCTCCTTCCAGAGCCTGGCCTTCAAGAACTCAACCGTGTACGGTCCAGTGGACACGACGTGGAGCGCCGTTCGCATCGGCATCTACGCCAAGCACCTGGAAGGCTGGCTCCGCTACTTCCCGCTCTCCAGCCTCCTGTTTGTCAGCGGCGAGCGGCTGGTGAGCGACCCGGCGGCCGAAATGGGGCGCGTGCAGGACTTCCTGGGGCTCAAGAGGCTGGTGAGCGACAAGCACTTTTACTTCAACCAGACCAAAGGCTTCCCGTGCCTGAAGAAGCCGGAGGGCAGCAGTAAACCCAGGTGCCTGGGCAAGTCCAAAGGCAGGGTTCACCCTCAAATCCCAGCCTGGGTGCTGCAAAGACTTCGTGACTTCTACCGGCCATTTAACCTCAAGTTCTATCAGATGACAGGACAAGACTTTGGCTGGGAGTGAAGCGTTCCCCAAAGAGGACAACTCGGACTTTCACATTTATAGCGGCTTGCCCAAAGCAGAATAATCAGAGAGCAAATCTTTCTGGAGCAACTTGGTCAGGAGTCCTTTCTTGCGGGCACAGCTGTGGCAATGGGGAAGGAAAAAACATAAAAATAAAGGTTTTCATCAGAATCTAGTTTATTTCCAAGTACGTTTCATATATAAGGAGCAAAATCATTCTGGAACCACTTGGTTAACTCTGCTCTTACTTGTAGGGCACAGTGGTGGCGTTGGGGGAAAAAGCATCAAATAAAGGTTTACAATAGAGTCTATTCCCAACTAGGGCTGGGCAATTTATCGATAAATTAATCAAAACCGATATTCAGAACCTCTAATCAATGTATTCTTGGCCATGACGATTAACTTTGATTATTTTTAAAATTCTGTTAATAATGAAACAAATAATTATTCCATTAATACTTTTTTCAAATATGTGTCCCTTTAAAAACATACCACTGCCCGGTGTGTGTGTTTCCTTCAATAATTTTAAAATCACCAACATAGTAGTTGAGCATATTAACAGTGAACTAGGAGGACAAAAACAACCAAACAGAAAACTACAAAGAAAATAACTGTTTATTAATCGTAATTGAGGTTAAATATATTTGATTAATCGTAATATTGAGTTGAGGTTATATCGGCCAGCCCTATTGCCAAGAACGTTTCATATACACAACTTGGTCAAGTGTCCTTTCTCATGGGCATGGTGGTGGTTGGTGCTAAAACATGTAAGGAATTTCAAAAGTATATACAAGATAATAATACGATGAATAACAGAACAGAGAGGTGTAAAAATATACAAAAATACCTTGGTTATGAGGTGGATTAAAACATATGCAAGATAATATTAATATAAATGTCTGCCACTACCTCCGTCTTTACTGTTCTTTTCTTTCAGTTCTCTTTGGTTTACTAATGTCAACACCACACCCAAAGCTAATACCTTTATTACTTTTTTATCATGACCTACACATTCCTTGTTATAACACAGTGCAAGGAAGACTGTGACCTCTGTTGGATCTTTGACATTTTCACTTTTCCACCCCACATTTTTGAGAAAAAAGGTTTGAAGATGCTTCTTTAAATCCCCTATTTTCATCTGCTTTCTCTATTTGCAACCTCCATAGTCACATTTCGAACACAATTTTTGATGTTCTGAGAGAAACATCAGGTGAAATAAGGTCCAGCCCGAGAACCGTCTTTAAATTCCTAAAGGCAAATCCGGAGGTACATTAAAAATAGATTGACTTCTATGTTTCCAAAAGTCCTTTTTTTATTAGGTTTTCCCCCAACACTGGCTTCTATATTTTCTTGAGGACATGGGTGGAGCCAATTGCCACCGTTTGCGTTGCCATGGCTCCAACCCACTGTATTTCCATCTGGTTCAATTCAGTTGCAACTGCAGAAGTGAACTGGGAAAACTGACTCCCAACTCATTTATCTCTTTAAGTGGTTACTTCGTTTTGTGGCCATAAAATAACATGGCTGCTGCCTCTCCTGTATTTTCAGACGGCCCAAGCAGTGGTTACATTTGGCATTGTCTGACCACTGTTACATAAAACATGGGCTATTGAGGGATGTGTGAATTTCGTTTAGGTTTTGACACTTTTTCTACAAGCTTTTCTACATTCTGGTTTCCTCTTGCTTGGACCTATACTAGAAAAGCAGTCAACCTGAGTAGTTAATAAAATGTTTTTCACTTCAGAACTTTTAAGTTTTCTAACATTCTATTCCTGTTTTTGTAATATTTTCTCAAGTTTAATTTATATGCACACATAGGGCTGTGTGATATGATGAAATATATCGAATGACGAAATTAAAACATTGTTTATTTTGTGGTGTGACAAAATACACTGTTTACTTCAATGTTTGTTCATGGTTTGGATGCAGGTTTGCTGTTGTTATCACGGAAACACGTGGATGTAGGCACAGAGAATACTATGGCGTTATATTTGTGCCTTAATTCTGAGTGCACAGTGGAAACTTCACGAGCAAAATCTAGTGCCTGTGTGCACTCAACGACTACACGCATGCTCAAAACACTTTGTGCCCTCATGCTCAGATCTACAGTATAAAACGCCATAGAATGCCTTTTACAGCCATTTACAGCGTAAAAACCAGCGTTTGAGCACAAGTCACTAGAGCAGAGCAAAAAGTGGCATTTTCAACATCAAAAAAACTGCTGGTGTTTTAGAGCGCTGCAAAAAAGCTTTTTAATGAATAAAATAGTGCAAAAATATAGGCAAATTGTGTCAACTATGGCATTCCATGTGAGGCAGAGTTGGGCACGCAGACATGAGATTTTGCTTGCTGGAGTTCCACTGAATCTACAGAAAATGTACTATATTGTGATGTATATCGTTATCGTGATATGGTCGTATCGCACAGCCTATGCACTTGCTCTTCATTCTGTCTCTAATCGTGAGTTTTTATACATTTATACATCAGAAATTTGTTGTTTTTCGCCTGCATTCTAACCTCACATAACTGGAGCCTTTAAAGATTTAACCGGTTAGACTTGCTCAGTAATTTAAAAACAAGACATTCATACAGGACACATAAATCTTGAGAAAACTTTGGCTGAAAGCTAATGTTATTGACTAATTCATTTTTTAATGACTTAAAGACTTTACTGGTGTTTTGTGTTCATCTTCCCCCTAATATCACATTTTGCACCAATAGGAAGGAATATTCTCAATATTCACATTTTAAATGGGAATTTACTATCTAACTCTGCAGTGTTCAGACAGGAACAGATACTGAATGTTGCCTTATTTTCTTGATGAAATTTCACACTGCCAGAATTTATTTATGTGTTAAGGTATGTTATAATTTTTTTTGTACCAAAAATGCAGCCCTGCCTGTGATATAAGCAGCTTTCACTTCTCTTTTCAGCTCCACTAATTTATACTGTGTACGAGATAAGCTGCTGGTTTTCTTGAAATAAAAGACATTTTAGCTATTAAACATGTGACTTTTTTTCTTTTAGCAAAATTTTACATATGGAGACAATTTTATGCAGCCCAATACCTTTTGAATATGTCATTTTTCTCAGTTATGTCACGGTCATAGCTGATAAGCTCAGCCGTTTTTTGGTCGATGTGAAGGTACTTCTGAAACTGCGACTCGAGAGTGGCTGTGATGCTAAATTTGAAGTTAACGTGGCCAGAGGAAGCTCTTGTAATCAATTCGCGAGGGATCACTGGAGACCTCTGGCTTGGCAATATGACCTCTGACCTCTCCCTCGAATCCCCCTAACCCCAAGATCTCAGACAAAAAGTGTTCTGGGCCGTGTTGAAACCGTTGACCAGCGGAGTTGTGCTCTTTTTTTTCTGATTAATTTCACACGCCCACCGAGGCTGAGAATGCTGTGATCAATACCTGCCTGCTTTAGTTTATGGCAGCGAAAGCTCGTCTCCGGAGCCTTTTCCCTCGTCGCCGGTGCTGCGCTGATTTAGGGTTAGGTCAAAAGGAAGCCACTGTAGTGCATGTGTAAAATGTTATTTATAGATGATTTCGTTTTTGCCAGGGTGTTTTTGCGTTGATTATGAGCCTAGTGCATGAAGATGTTGTTGGCTTGGGAGGTGTGGATTCCGATTGAATTCTTCTAAATCAATTCCTTGTGGTGTGTTGTATGTTGTAGGTTATACGCATTATATTCATGTGCATTGGAGCTAAATTTGAAAATGGAAAAAGTACAGTGCTTTAGGAAAGCGATAATGGCCAAGCATCCTAAATTTCCTGAGCAACGTTTTCTGCATCTCTAACTCTACCCCATATTTGTGTGTGTGTCTGTGTGTGTAGGATGAGGGATTAGAGGAATGTCTTTGAGGGATTTCCTCTTGTAACAGACTCTTTGTCTCACTTTCCTCTTTTCTGCTTCTTGAAATCTGAGATTCCATCGCTGACTGGCCGCATTGAGCTCCAGAGCTATTGAGATGCAAATGCGCTCAATTTCGAACTCCCTCTACGAATGATATGTGTGTTGGGTGTGGGTGTGTGTGTGTTCACTGTCAAAGTGGCAGTTGGTACCGTAACGGTTAGGAAGTTCACCCCGTGATCAGAAGGTCGCCGCTTCGAATCCCAGACAATTAATGGGACCACTAAGGTACTTGTGAGCAAGGAAGTTAGGGGCGTAAGGTAGAAACCAACCCTGGGCAAGGCGCACACACACTCACACTCTGACCTTACAGGCCAATTTAGAGTCGCCAATCACCCTACAGTGCACACCTTTGGACCACGGGAGGAAACCGGAGTACCTGGGGGAAACCCAGATGAACACGGGGACGGCATACACACAGAAAAGTCTTGGATCTAGCCCAGGACCTTCTCTCTGTGAGGCGGCAGCGCTAACCACTGCGCCTCCGTGCCGCCCATCTTGTAACTTAAAATGTAAAATATTTTAAGGAGAATTAACTTTATTTTTAAAAGTACTGCATATCCAGATGTTAATAGTATAGTATATATATCAATATTTTAAACCTTTTAATAGAAATATTAGCTCTTATAAGAGGGTGTACTCTTCCATGTGTGAAGTTTCTTCCTTCTTGCTAATCTGGCTATCAGATTTTAATGTATAATGAGCTCTAAAATCCCTCCTTGAGATTATGAGACTTCTGCTCATGGGCACACAAAGGCAAGTGACCCGTGAAGCGAGGGTCAAGCACCGTGACTTGCTCACTGGAGAGCTCTTTGAGCCCAAATGTTCTGTTTGGCATCTTAATCTGACCAGCGTTGGTCTTTTCTTGCTGGGTTTAAAGGACAATTGATTGGATTAAGCCAAGCGGTGGTGGTGTGGAGTCTGGAGTGGACAGGAGTCAGTCATTGAAAAGACGCAAATGTTTCATTCAGTTCTACACAAGTAACTTGAACTGGCAACTATTACAAGAATGGACTTCATTCACTAATCTAATTTTTAAAAAAATGTGTTTTAAGAAAGTTAAAGATATTTAAATGTTATGCAAAACAAATGCGTAAGAGCACTCATCAGCAGTTCACTGGAAACAAATCTCAAGGAAGAAAACACTGGTGAATGTGAGAACCTCAGAAAAAACGGTGTGTGTTTTACGAACTATTTTTGTGCATGAAACTCTAAAACGTATGGCCTATAACGGCGTGGGTTGCTTGTGTACGTGTTTTTTATATACATCTGCAAGTTCTGTCCATTTTTTCATCCCTACTTTCCCCCATAGACTAACATAAAGCTCAAATTTCAACGCTTTGCTGCGCGGTCGCCGTTCTTCAAAAAGCCACCAAATTCGAGGTGAGTCGAGGGCCCATAGGCCTCTTCCCATATCTGTAGCCATCTTGACCCAGACTTGTCTTTTTCATCCTTTTTTCCTTGTTGTTCATTTTTGCTATTGGAACCCATTCATTTTCTCCTACTTAGAAAACATGGGATTGGGGACTCGGAAGCTTTTCTTCATGTTTTCACACGATAGTCAACACGGTTCTTATGCCACCTCAGACCACCTCACTGAACACGCATCTCAATCTGTTCTAACCCATCACTCATCTTTTTCTTGCTTATATTATGCCTCATTCTTTCCCCATTCACTTAAGTGTGTTTTAGTCAAAGACTTTCTACTGCCAGTTTTCATGTTGCAGCTACAAAACTTGAGCAATCACATTGGCATTTAGGAAATGCATCACTAGTTTTTTAAGCAAATTTTGGAGTTTGATACGTGCAGTTTGATTTAGAATGTCTTATTAAATATTTGAATATTTGTTAACAGGTTCAACAACACAATTAATGACAGCAAAAACAACACAAACTATGTATTTCTATTTTAATTGTTGGCATTCCAGTTTAGTACATTTAGTAACCAGAATAGAGCCAAACAATGTTAAGATATACCGCCCATCCCCACACCCCCTTCTGTAAAATCCCTTCTTTAAGCTTTTTAAAAATAATTCTGCCTATGAAAGCACAAATCTCATTCTCTGTGGGCGTCTGATAGGATCACCTCTTGGGTCAGGGGTGAAAGTGCCTTTCTCGACCCTTCGCTGAAAGCCATCATGACTCATTTCCTCCCTGCTTTGCTATTCCCGGTGCGAACAACGACAGCCAGCGAAGCTAAAGTTATTTACACTGCTCATCACATCATTTCGCAAACAACACTAAACTGAGATTTCAGAGTTTGAAAACCGACAGCTGCTGATGCTAGAACAGTTGACAGCCATCGGTACAACTGTCCACTTGTTATGAAAAGCCTGACATTTCTGTTAAGCAGATTTCTAAAAATGAACAAGGGTGTTATACAAACAGCATTTCTTCTGCTACAGTTATTAACGAGGCGTCGGTGCCGGAGTCAACACTGGAATATCACCCCATATTTAATCCTTTTTTTAAACTCAGAGAACCATAACTTTATATCAATCATTTCTTCAATTATCAATATTAAGTTATTGTGCAAACATTCTGCAGCTCTTTAAGGAGTGTCAAATTGGTCATAATCTCTGATAAATATCTTAGGCTTGATCATATACGGACTTAGAATTCAAGATACAAGTAGTGAAAGGTAAATCTGTTCACTCCCTGCATGAAATGTTAATAAAAATAAAATTGGCCTGGTAAACTCTCATGAAAGTCATTTTTATTAATATAAAACTGATATAATGATAACCTAAAGAATTATAGACAAAAATATCCCTTAAAACAGTCCACAAATGTCTAAAATATTTTCTTAATTTAGTTCAATCTTAAGGAATTTTTGACTCTCGGGCAAATCTGACATCTCCTGACCTTTGATCACACTCCCTAAAATGTATTTGCAAACTACAGTTCCAAGCCTTCTTGAGAGACTATTAAAGACTCTAAAATGACTCATTATTGGTCTTTATGCACACTAATGCAATAATTACAAAGCGAAAAAATCATATAAGGTTTGGAATAACCCATATATTTGTGACCTTTAAGGTGTGACAAATAACTAGAGTTAAACAGTAGGTGATGGGGACAGAAACCAAATGAGCTCTCAGCACTTCCAGCTAAAAATAAAATAAACTGGGCTGGTCCTTAATATAACAGCCAATAAAATTACCAGCTGTATCTTGACGGACAGATCACAACTTTCCAAAAGCAACATGAAAGTGTCAGAAAAGTGTTGGACAACTTGGAATCCAGACTGCTATTGTAAGGCGTTTTAAGGCCTGGAACTGGAGTTCCATATTTTTCCTTTCCTTCATTGGTTTTGTGCATATTGGAAACAGCAGCCAGATGTAGAATAGCTTTAGGAAGCCAGACTTTTTTCTTTCATGTTAAATACAAGGTTTCTTTCTTCAGTGGCCTGTAATTAAAGAATATGCTGGCAGGCTTTTAAACGCACTGCTTCAACGTTTGCACAGTTTTCTTTGTAATTAAGCAAAGAAAGATGATCAAATATGAGAGGCTACATCTTTTCTCGTTAGAAAGCCGTACGGGTGGAATTAGGTCGGAACTGGGCAATTTTGAATTTTGTCTTCGCATTAGACCTGTCACTGTTAACGTTTTTTGATGCTTGGGTTGGGATGTGTGTAAGAGGCCCCAGATTGAGGGATGTTTTTTTTAATGAGAGGTTGGAGTGAGTTTGGATCTCCGTCTCTGGTTGGAATGAGTGTGCTATGATGGACGAGTGCATACCAAAAATAGCCAGAAATTAAACCAAACCAACAGACTATACTTCAAAAGATCTGAAGAAGTTTTGTGGTAGACTTTGGTGATTTTTCAGCTCAAACACAAGATAAACTCTTCATATTTG
Source organism: Distichodus sexfasciatus (assembly GCA_032718565.1). Lineage (NCBI taxonomy): Eukaryota > Metazoa > Chordata > Actinopteri > Characiformes > Distichodontidae > Distichodus > Distichodus sexfasciatus. Next base: position 635,182 of record JAVGVS010000157.1, on the reverse strand, counting down.
TTAGGTCAGACGTCTGAAATGGAAATCCCACTGGACATCTTGATTTTTGGGAATTTAACTCATTTTTAATCCACCGGAAATTTAATCCCTGTAAGATAACGGTTAGACATTAAGGGCTGGTTTCCTGTTCACGGATTAAGCCTAGTCTTGGATTAAGTTGTAGTACTAATGGAGATTTACAATTCAAACTCAGAGCTAGTCTAGAACTAGGCTTAATCCTGGAGTGGGAAATTGGCCCTAAGAGCCAATTACCCAGTTGGGAATTAAGACTAGTCATAGATTAGCATTGAGTTTGAATGGTAAATCTCTTTTGGTACTACAACTTAGTCCAATAATAGGCTTAATCCATGAACAAGAAACCAGCCCTTAATGTCTAACCGTTATCTTATTTAGTGTGAACTCATTAGGATCCCTTGATTTAGCTTGACTAAGTTGAAATCTGTGTATAATTCTAATCTTAAGTACAAAAGGGAAAATGCAAAATCAGTTTGCATTAGCCAGAGACTAATGTCACTTGGAGAAATACAGTTGATAACAGACATAACACCTATAATCTACTGTCAGCAGTTATCTAGTATAGAAGATGCTTTTGTCCATATTTGTATTATTCAATGCTCTCAAGTCAAAATGATAACCAGCATGCTAACTATCGACAACTAGCTAGTATGTTAGCTACCGGCTGGATAAATTGCTGTAGGCTACTTCTTGAATAACTTGATTTACGGACATAAATGGAGGGCTATGATTTCAATAAAACGCCCTGACACACAGCAAACTCAAACGCACTACATATAGATCGTAAGCAAATAATTTATACTTACTACTCCAACAGTAACAGCGCCAGGTCATCGCTCCTCCTCTTTCAGCTCACGTCAGCGAGTGAAAGCCGGGCCAATATTCACCTTATTTACTTTATCGCTCTCCACTTGCTGTTCTTTTTCTCCTCTGACAGCACTTCTACCATCTTCGTTTTCTTTGCCGCCTCAGTTACGCTTTCGTTAGTTCGTAACTTTGTTTACCCGCCTCGTCTTTTGAATGGGGAGGGCAGATGTGACGTATGCCGTAAAGCAGTCAAATTTAGTAGTTATTTTTGAGACAAGGTTTCTACCCGAAACCCAGTTTCATGAGAGGTTTCATAGTGCCAGTTTAGGCGATACAGACGCTCTCAAGCGATGATAAAGGTGTAATTGAACCTATTGTGAGTTGATGTACAATCAGAATGATGTTGTATATTATAGTTTGAAGACTGAAAACCTACAAAGTGTTGTTTTAAGATGAACGTAAAAGGTGACGGACTAGTTTCTTGCTTCTGAGGGTGTTAATGATCCTGTTTATAGGCTCTTACTTGGTCTGAATTAACAGTGATTCTAGTGCATCTTCTCTTATAAATCCACTAATTCCATGGTTTTCCCTCTCGTCTATAAAACTGACCCTCTATTCACTACACTACCACCACCACCCCCAGCATCCACCTGTCTCCAGCCCAGTCAGAAAAAAAATAATCTGATGATAAGAAAGAACAGAGAGCAAGGGAAAAAGCACTGAAAAGGGTCAATTCTGATACACTGAGAACGTGTAAAAGAGGGGTGGCGGCTGGACCCTCGTAGCAGGGACGCCGTCCGGTGATCCCTCCTGTTTGTGCTTAGTGACCCCAAACCAAAGGTGGACATGCTTCTGTAGACATCCATGACCTTTTGACATCATATCAGAGGCTCGGTCTCATAAGAGAGACCTGCCATTGGTGATAACGGGAGACAAGAAGACCTTCTGTTCGGATTTGTTAAGAATGACAACCACCAACAATACGTGTTCCGGACCTTTCCATTGCCATGGTTGAGTAGTTTAGTTCCTGTGTGTGTGTGGGAGGGAGGGTGGACATGCATGTGTGCGTTTAGACTAGAAATAAACAGCTGTACCTCTCACTGGACACCTGTTCTTTCACTTTCCCCAGTTCCCATTCTCATCTGTCTGTTTTCCCAACAGTCCTGTGTTTCATTTGTGAACATCATTATCATCTATAATACATTAGCATACAGTAGCATATAATAGATGTCACATGAGGTGAGAAAACCAGACTGAACATTGCAGGACTAAATCACCTCCTATACTCCAGCGTGACTGCAGTGTCGTTTAGTTTTATTTAGTCATTTTAATTCATAATGATACATGACTCTTAATTGATATATTAATTCAGTTATCAATGAACTTATAGGACTGATCTAAAATCAAAACATTGGTCAGATATCATTCATAGTGTACAGTTTCTTAAACTTTTATTATGAGTGATAACATGCTACTGTGGGCTGTAAGGATTTTCCAGAATTAAACCAAATTGAAATCGTATTGTACTTTGTGAATTCAGCAGAAATTACATTATTGTCCGCTGAATCAATATAATATTGTAGTCGCTTAATAACTAATATCTTAAGTTTACTTTGTTTCAAGATGGTGACTTCTGCCAACTTCATTTTTGGCACATCTTTGAGATTTGTGAGCGATTCATATCGTTTTAAATACTTGTAGCCTTTACCCCAAATGGTCATCATCCATGCATTCAAAAATGAGCTATTAAATAATTAAAAATAAAAGAATATGTTTATATAGGCTAGGCATATCCAACAGGCATTTTATCATGCCAGCAAGACAGTAGTTTATTTCAGAATTACTGGGTTCTAAAAATGTTTTGTGGCAACAATAAAGCAATGCATTGAATAATTAAGCATTTCAAAAGGCAAATATTCAAAAGCAAGTAGTCTAACTCAAGTATAACTTTGACCGCACAAGTTTCACTAAATCAGAATTAACCAAAATATTCTGTATTGAGATTGATATTTTAATCCAGATTACTCTCTCAAGAATTTAAAGAGAATCTAATATTTATCTACTATTTTGAAGCGGATTTTTGCTGAATAAAAGCAAAATTTTCATCCGTATATTGTAAACCTTGTTGTAGTCTGACACCTTGTGGACAAAATGGGAACTTACACAAAAAAAACTCAGTTGAAATGTCTTGACATCTGATCGAAACGACAAAATTAGTGAAAAAAGGTAGTTATTTGAAGTCACTTAAAATTATATATAAATTTCCCTAAATAGAAAAACAAGTTGTTCCTATCCATGCTAGCAGTGCTGTTTGAGTCTCTTATATGTGCCTTATTCGTATTTATATTTTTGCTGTGTCTTAATTGTTCTTATAGAAGCTGGAAGCACGTTGCCTCGTCTCTCTATGTACTTGTTTATGACTTGATTTTCCTTCATCTCCTGTTTGTGCGCAGTAGTTTACTGTTAGTATGTTACATCTGTATATGTTATATTTAAACAGAAAATGTCACCAATGATTTTTAAGTTCTTATAATGCTGATAGATGGCTAAATTTAAGTCAGTTTATACAGATCAGTTGCAGTTTAGGCCTGGTTTTTCTTATTTTGGGGTGTTGTATATCTAGCTTATTTGGACAGAATGACTAAATGACAAAGCAAACCTTACATAATATTAAATGCCTGACACACTGCATAGAGATAATATACCACTTCCGGTGGCGCCACAAGCAGGCAGTGGCTAACAGCGCTCCACAAATTCAGTGTCTATTCTGTTGTCCTTTGCATGGTTAAAACTGGACCCACATCGTCTCGTCTCTCTGTGTACTTATACAGTATATAACAGAGAGGAAAATAAAGTTTAGTTTGACTTTCACTGAATATGTCTTACCTACTTGACCCGAGCTGACTAGTACTGCAGAGTAAACAGTCAAATGATGATTGCACAGGCCAACAATATGCAATAATTAGATTAGATTTTTGTGGAGGGTTTTAAAGCATAATTGGACGATTTACTCATCTCCCCATTCCCATCTCCTCATTCTCCTTACATATAAATACTTAAAACAAGTTAGATGAAGGTTTTTAATAAATAAAAGTTTAATGATAAACATAGACACTCCCTTAATATGCTCCCTTTCTTTATACTCTTCTCAACCGTAGCTCACTTTCTTTCTCTCAACACATTTTTTTCTTCCTTTCCCTTCTTTAGGTTTTTTGGCTATTTTGACCTCCTGTGCTGATTTCTATTCCCTTTTACTCTCTTGTTTGTTACTCTCTTATTATTTCTTTGGTCTGTGATTTTCTCTTTTTCCTTTCCATCCCATTCTACTTTCTAATGTATGGATAGAAGATATATTAAGTCCATCATTCTCTCTGAATTCATGTTCTTCACCACCTCACAGGATGTCGAGCAGTATTACAAGTTTGGATGAAAGGCAATAAAATGATCACATCACATTTGCAACCAAAGCATGTAAAAATCTAAATGAACTGTGTGAAATTTCAGTAAAAATACAGTGAAGAGAAACGTTTAAACCCTTGTGGTAAAAACAGGAAGAACTGGGGGAGCCGTTACACCTGAGGGTCTCAAACAAAGCCTTAAATTAGTAGAGAGTCTGATTTTGGCAAACCACAGAGACCTCTGTCTATTTTCAGCAGTCTCATTTCAGCAGCGATTGCACATAGTGCCGTTCTGATGAATGCCTCCTTCCCTGTAACAGGAGAGAGAGTGGAAAGAGGCAGACTTTTGCAGTTGTGCATTGCATAGCTCCTGCATGGCGTTGAATGTGAGAATAATAAGACGTCGAGAGTGAAAACAGGAAACGTGTAGAGCCGAGAGCATCAGCTGAACTGCCTCCTACACCCTCATGCTGAAAGCTGTTGAAGTCACGTCTTCCCACGTTTATTTACTTTTCTACAGACTTCAGTTGGTCCTGTTTAACTGTGTTTTTGCTCTTTCTGAAAATGCAGATGAATGGTTTAAAACATGCTCCGCAAGTCTTTTTTGTTCTCTCCATCTCTCTATCACTATGGGCCAATTTCCTAGTCAAGGATTAAGACTAGTCCTAGACTACATTTGAGTTTGAATGGTAAATCTCTATTGGTACTACAACTTAGTCCAAGACTAGACTTAATCTATGAGCAAGAAACCAGCTCTATATCTCTTCTTCTGTCTACCTTTCTACCCCTTTCCCTTTTCTTTTGGGAAATGAAGATGGTTTTGTAATTCTTTCTAAGTCTTTTTGTTTCTCTCTATATAGTTTTTCTCTCAGTCTCTCTTGCTATCTCATTTCTTTCTTTCTTTTATTTTCTTTCTTTTAATCTTTCTCTTTTCACTTTCCCTCTTTCACCCTTTTACTCTTATTATCTTAGATCTCAGTCTACAGTCTGACCTGTTTAACTGTTTTTGTTCTTTCTGAAAACGAAGATGAATGATTAAAAAATGCTCCACAAGGTTTTCTTTACCAGTCTAAATCTCCCTATCACGATCTCTTTTTTTCTGTCTACCTCAATGTCTTTCTACCCCTTTCTTCCTCCTTCACCTGTTTATTTTTGTTCACTAAGACACAAGACATCAGACTTTTATCTTTCTGGAAATGAAGATGATTTTTATTTATTCTTTATAAGCCTTTTTCTTCTCTCTTTATACAATTTTTTCTTATTCTCCCTCTCTCTCTCTCTCTCTCTCTCTCTCTCCTTCACCCTTTCACATTTATTCTCTCAGACCTCAGTCTACAGTTGATCCTTTTTCACTCTTTCTTCCTAATAAAAAAATGAAGAGGTCTAATGATTTTTTAAATTCTCTACAAACCTTTTACATCTTTCTTTTGTCTTTCTCTTTCTCTCCATCTCTGTCTTACTATTTATCTCTTCCCTTTTTCTTGTTTTACCGCTACCTTTCTACTCCACCTCCCTCCTTAATTCTTCTACTGTTCTTCACTGAGACATCAGTCTTGAGTTTGTTCTACTTAACTGTTTTCTTTCTTTTTCTACAAACATTTTCCATCTCTCTTTACCAGTCTTTCTTTCTGTCTCTCTTTCACTGTCTCTTTCTTTCTTCCTCTTTAACATTTTTTTAATTTATGAAAGTAAAAGGTTCTAATTATTTTTAAAATCTATTTTATTATCTATTTTTTATCTATCTATTTTTATCTAATATATTTATTTTTAATTATCTTCAAGCACTTTTCATCCCTTAGTCTTTCTCTTTCTTTCTACATCCCTCTCACTATATCTCTCTCTGTCTTTTGACCCTACCTCCATCCTTAACTTTTTTACATTTGTTCACTGAGACATCAGTCTTCTGTTTGCATTTTTATTTAACTATTTAATTCTTTTTCTTTCAGAACGTGTAGATGGTGAATGACTTGCCTTTTGTCTCTCTTTAACTCAATTTCTCAACATCTCTCTCACTATCTCTCTCATTATCTCTCTCTCTCTCATATACACTTAGTGTGCCTCCCTCTTTCCGTCACTCTCTGTCTTTCTTTACTTTTCTACCCTTCTTTCTTTTCTTTCTTTCTCTACCTTTTAAAACCCCTTTCAACCCCAACATACACCTCTCTCTCAATTTCTCTCTCTCACTGTGAATTCAGTTTTTCTTCATTTGTTCTTTTTTCCATCCTCTTCTTTTACTGCTATACACATAGGCCACGTAATATTAACAAATATATGAATTTGGCTAGTCACTTCAAACCAGCATGCTGCAGAGTCAAAGTCAACATCTTTGTCCAACAAAGAATCTGGAGATTATTTCCTTCAGATTTATTGAAACATTTTTACTCTTGTGATTCCACAGTAAATCATTAAGGTTTTTTTTGTGCAGCTGAAGAACATCAGATAAATCAGAAAGTTCCAGAAAAATAAGCAGATCTTTTATTTTATCAGAACTCAAGAAAGGACCACTTTACTTTAAGTCAGATGGGGGCTTGTTAAGTTTCTCTTTTCACATCACAAGAGGAAAATCAGCTCACTTTATAAACAAGTGCCTTCAGCATACAAACTAACTTTACAGTTAACAAGGAGACAGTGGAAACTTCCTGTGTGCCATGCGGGGATGTGGCCTTATTGTCACTTTCTAAGTGTGTGTGTTCTTTCACTTTGGTGACAAGTGTAGCAAGTCTTCTTAGTCAGACCGAGTTGGGGTGCGTAACCTTTTCAGCTTTGGATTGCAGGTCAGCAGTATTCAAACGTAATTTATACCAACAAGTTCATGTCGTTGGTATTTTACGACGGGAGCTCCGCAGGCTTTGGTGCGAAAGACACTGCTCTTCAGGTTTTGGGAGATGAGGACTTCCTGTGTGCGTACGACCCTCCTGCCCCTCTTCCTCTTTCTTAATACCCTCCGTGTTACCCACCCTGGAGAAAGACTGCCATTGCAGGGGTGAGTGTAAAAATGATGCACACATACACTCCCTATTACTATGGCACTATGACTGAATATATATATATATATATATATATATATATATATATATATATATATATATATATATATATATATATATATATATATATATAAAGTATATGAACAAATAGTTTATATACAAAGTATACTGTGGTGTGTTCACAATAGCAATAGAAAAATATTTTTGTTGGTGAGTAGAGAGCATATATTCATTTACACATCAGAATGTCGTGTCATCACCTATCAGGAATTTGCTTTGGTGGTTGGTGTTAAGATATTTAGACATTAAGAGCAAAAGATTTTTAAAAATTAGTTTATATTTGCAAGATACCAATATAAATAGAGATAGAAGAGTATGCTTATTGCTGCCCAAATTGAAAATATGGATTTTTAAAGAGAGTTCAAGGATAAGCAGTAGTTATTTACGTTTACGTGTACAGAACATAAAATGAGAAAAGGCATGACATGAAAGAGCCAGAAGCAGAGAATGTGTGCAATGGATATGGATAAAACTAAAAACAACCAACTGTACAATCCAAGCTCAGGATGTGCAATAGTGCAATGTTCACAGTGCGCAAAGCAGCTAGTGGCGTAATGGTTAGGGTGTTTGCCCCGTAGGTCACCGGTTTAAATCCTGCACCGGTAAAGATACCACTGAGGTACTCATGAGCAAGGTAACATCCCCAAGCACTGCTCCCCCGGAGGCTGCATGTTGTGCTGTGCTGTGGTGCATTCACAATAATAAGTAATCACTCACTTATGTTAGCTCGTTTAATATGACGATGTATGTGTGCAAAAAACACAGGACAAGGTGGCCTTACTGATGAGGTCAGCTGCTGTAGGGAAAAAGCCGGCCTTGTGGCATGAGGTTTTGGTTTTGATGGGCAACCTTCTGCCAAAGGTGAGAGTCTGAGAGAGTTGGTGTCTGTCTTGCCCTTTTCAAGGTGCTGGAATCGTACAGGTCCTGTAGACGTGAAAAGTTGCAGCTGACGGTGCACTCAGCAGAGTGAATGATGTGCTGCAGTCCACTCAATCGGGCGTGGATTAATGCACAGGCTAGATATGCCTGAAGTCTAGGGCCCCCACGTATGCCAGCCTCCCAGGGGGCCCCCGATTGGCCAGTAAAAATATGAATTCATTAAAATTAGCCCGGAGGGTGGAGCTAACAGAAAATGTAGCCTAGGGGCCCATGTACACCTTAATCTGCCCCTGCACTCAGTCATTTGTAATTAATCATTTATAGATTTGTATTTTGAATGGTAAAAATTGCTTTATTTGAAGTTTCACTGTGTAAAGCAGGTTCATTTCAGGTTATAGTGTCTTACTGTATACACAACATAAGGAGGGTGATGATTCAGTTCTTCCCTTTGCTGTTATTGAATGATTTTACTCATTTTCAGTGATGATATTTCTCCATTGTGTCTACAGTCTGTAACCACAGAGCACGAGATACCAGAGTTTCATAATTGCTCGTGTGGGAGGAAATATACTGGCATAACAGTAGCAACCATTTGCTAGAAAAAAGACGGAAAAAGTTGCTTTTTTGAGTGATAGATGTGATGAGCTGTGCAAGTATTTCCATGTGATCAGCAATGGAAAATCAAGATAAATTTATTCAGAAACTTCACCACATTTTGCATATTTTTCTGCAAGTAAAATACTCTTTAGGCACAAAATCAGGTGTGCTAGAATTTTCGCTATAGCACGCATCGTTGTTCTGTGAGCACATGCACTTTCCAGGGTGCATGCATTCTGCTTTAAATGAAGCTGCAGAAACAGGATAAGGATGCGGGGAGCTGCGGGTTTGCAGCAGTCCTTTTGTATGAGAGTAGTTTCTTCAGAGATGTAGGGAAGTAAAAAATCGTTGGCGTGTCACCTATGAGTTAACTGAACCACATATCCTAGTTACATAAAGCAGAAAGTCAAAACAGGTGCAGCTGTAAGGTAGAATCATTTGTCACTGAGGATTAAAACATCATCTCTTCGCTAGAACAAGAGCAAAATCGCTCTGTGGAGGGTGAAAAGAGCCAATCACTTTTAATTAAGAAGAAAGCAACCAGTCTGCTCTAATAAATATATACATAAATTTGTAAACCAACATTGGGCCTTATTCACCAAGATCTTGTTTTTTAATTCTTCAGAAAAGTCAGCATCAGATTCATAGCTCGTTCCTATAATCATATAATCATGAATGTTAACATTTAAAAAGTGTAATATCATGTAACCGTAGAATTTATGAAGCTAATGTTTTGCACAAACACACATTGCAATAACGTGTCTGAGAGTGCTCTTCAGATCGGTTTCTAGACTTATCTAAGAACAAATCTCTTAAGAAAACATTGGTGAATGTCAGAATCTCCATGAAAACTGTTAACAAATTCTTTTTAAAAAGTGCTTTAAGTGTATAGAAAAGTGTTATACAAATGCAGCATTGGTTCCTTCATTCTAAAAAGGGAAACAATAGAAATGGTGCTTTCTTTTATACATTTTTGTGCTTTATTTTTACATTTTAGACAACCATCCAATAATTCGCAAAGTAGCAATACATGGCAACGTGTCAGTGACATGTCCAGGCCTGACAGGCCAGGAGATGAAGTTCACGATATGTAAAGGCCTAACAGAAATCATTTCCTACTCATATTTGAGCGACAAAAACAGCACTGAGGACCCAAATCATTTGGGAGGAGGCTTCCATCTAAACCCTGAGGACAACACTACAAGATTGGTGCTTTATGACGTAACTTTAAAGCAGCAAGGCCTTTATACTTGTGTGGCAGAAAAGACTTTCCCCCCACCGCACGTCAAAATTAAGGAGGAACCTCAGACCATCGTGATAGTTGAAGGTGTGTGACACATTTTGAGATGCTTTTTTTTTTCTTTTTGTGGTTTCAAAATGTAAATGGGCTTACTGCAAATTTCTTAGAAAAGCCGACACTGTTGCTGAGAAATTGAAAACTCATCTTTTTTCAGTCACGCTCATCTTTTCTCCTTGTTACTAGAACTTGAGAGTCAGCAGAACGTCCAACGGTGTGACCTTCCTCTGTGGGCCGCACTTGTGGCATTGATATTATATGGTTTGATGGTGACTGTAGTTGCTTTATCTCTCAGGGTAAGTGACAAATGGATTTAGTTTACCATGATTTAATAGTCAGTACAGTTGCATTATTCATTCCATTTCACCCTTCTCATGTTATAAAAAAAAGAAATCCAAGTCTTTAAATCTTTTAAATGATATTTTTAGAAACCTCCGGGCCCAAACAATTGTCTGATAGTTATATTCATTTCTTGTTATATTGGTAATATATATTGGTAAATATATTTCATATTATAATTATAGATCTATGTTCTATGAAACTATGATCTATGAAACCAAGAGACTGTTATTCTTGGCTTTCAGGCCCGGCTTAAAACAGCAGATGCCGCCACACACGACTACATGAACATGAAGCCTCGAGCCCGAAGGAAAAACCAGGGCATCCTCCAGCCGACACGTTTGAGCTGGTACAGCGACACCACAACCAGCATTACATCCTGCAGCAAGCTCTCCTACAAGCGGACGCCAACTTAAACCTGGCCTATGTCGTATGTTTAAAATATGCAGAGGTGAAGACTTTGAGTGAACGGGCAGAGTGTGAACTGTGCAGAGACTGTAGCAACCAAACAAGCAATCGGATTAGATATTAGTTAAATCAGTGTGTTTCTTTCAGTAATGAAGATTAGTGTATAATAAAACGTTTTGAGATCTGAAAGCCTCTGTGGCCTGTCCATTACTGTAATGTGGCTCTGAGAAATGTCCTGTGGTTAACCCTTTAGCCCACTTCTTATGATGTGGTTAACACCAGATTTTTTATTAGAGCTGTATGATAGATATGCACACACTGATCAGCAACAGTGTTGTATGTACAGTGTTGGGAAGGTTACTTTTAAAATGTATTCCACTACAGATTACAGAATACATGCCCTAAAATGTAGTCTGTAACGTATTCCGTTAAGTTACTCAGTGTGAGTAACGTATTCTGAATACTTTGGATTACTTAATATATTGTCATGCTTTTTACAGCTACATGAATGTAGCAATCACATCCTGCAAATTCTTGTTTGTTTTTCTCTACCAATTGGCTGTTAAGCCCAAATCTCCCTGAATAGACAATATATTTACTCTAAAGGAGCAAACACGAAATCTCCGAGTAAGAAATGCATTCCTGCCCGGGCACTGCTGGCTCTGTTGTGCTGGCTCCGGGTCCATTGTGTAACTGACGCCACCAACATTAACAGGACGCTTACATTAGAGCCTCTTATTGCGTGTTTTGTTTGGGTTTCCGGCAATGCGTGGAATTACCAAAATTAGAGAGGGGATAGCCTAACATATGAAACAGGAAAAAACCACCGTGTAATCGATTTATTTCAACAAAGTAACTGTATTCTAATTATCACCTATTTAAACGGTAACTGTAAAGGAATACAGTTACTCATATTTTGTATTCTAAATACGTAACGCTGGTACATGTATTCCGTTATTCCCCAACACTGTGTATGTATATGCAACACACTGTGATGCACTTCTGACACCCTTCTATCAAAACCAGTGTTAACATTTTGAATTTAAGCCACCATAGCTCTTTTGTTGGCTCTTTTGTATGTCTTTTTCTCCACATAAGCATCAATAAGCCTCAGCTGCGTATAACCCTGTAAGTTATTCACCGGTTTTCACCTTTTTTGGCAGATCCTGACCACTACAGACTGAAAAACATCCTGCAGTTTATTGGTGTACTTGCTTTTATAACCCACTCTCTGCTGTTCAATTCTTTCACACACACACACACACACACACACATATGTATGCAATTCACCCACTCTGACATTTCACCCTTCCCCTTAAGGCATTAAACCTTATTTGACATGATGATGGTGAAATGTCAGCCTTCTTTGCCCTTCCCGTACCAACTGTTGATTCTGTGGAAGGCAATGTGCTTCATGACTCGTACTTCAAGGACTTGACCCCTGATCCCTTTGGAAGAAACCATAATTGGAAGTGTAACGGTTAGGGAGTTTGCCATGTGATCGGAAGGTCATGAAGGTAAAGGTACCACTGAGGTACTCATGAGCAGGGTACTTTTCCCAAGCACTGCACCCCGGGCACTGCCCATGTTAGGTGCCCACTGCTTGTTCACGATGTGTCACATTTGGTTGTGGCGCACTGTGTGCTGTGCTGTGTTCCCAATGACAAATAATCACTCACTTACTTTAGGATGGATTGCTACTGCTAATACTACTACTACGAGGCATGAGAAGATATACAATATATATAAAAAGTAGGGCACCATTAAAGTGGTATAAATATGAATAAACGTAGTTTCCTTATCGTCCACCTGATGGCGACACATATTTGTCTGATACTCTCCATTTACCGCCTCTCCTTTTCATATACATTCTTTCTCCCTTCACCAAGATTTCACCCTTCTCCAGAAGGCATCAAAGCTTATTTTGAAATGAGAACTACACGAATAGAGCAAAACTCCATTTAAAAGTGTTTATTGATCCACGAGAGGGCGACACAAACCGCGACGTCACAACCAGCTCCAAATACCTGCACTCCGGCCACCCCCTTTTCCACACCTCCTCACTGATCTGTCTTTCAACTGGTCTTATCCCTCCCTCCTCCCTCCCTTTCCTTGAACACACCACCCACCAACTCATTAGTGCTTGAGCGTTTTCTGTCGTTTCAGAAGCGGCTCTCCTGTCTCCACGGCGCGCAACTTCGCTGGGGTTGACGCTTTGCGCAAAAAAAGATGCGACGATTTTTTTACGCAAAGCCACTATGTTCTTAAAGCAGAAGGCTTCGAGTTATTTTAAAAACTAATTATCAAAGCTAATTCACACGCAGATCTGGACAGATCAAAGGCATAAAACCATGTGGACCGGCGTTCCAGCAGAGGGAAAACTCGGGCGTTATTTTGCAGATCTGTAACTTTCCAGATTTTTTCCCCCGAACATTGTCACCACCTCAAAGAGGCAAGACTATACAGGACAGGAACATGGATTTTGTGAGAATGAGTGAAAATGAGACCGCGCTGTGGGATTGTGGAAAAACTCCGACTGATATCGCCACCTTGCAAATCAACGTCACCTGTAGCAATGCGTCAGTTCTCCCCAAACTTCTGCCAACGAGACAGAAAGGTAATATTTATTTATCCACGTATTTCTGTTTTTGTTTTAAGTTATTTCACACATTTATACACCTGTTGTAGTTTGATACAATGAATATGCGGCTTGTAAATGCTTAAACATTTTTTGCACACTGGTCTATATCAAATTGTCCATTCTCAAGGCTATGCGCAAATTATCCTTTGCGTAATTTTTTGCGTACGCCACACGTCTTTCCCTCTTCCCCTTTAAACGTCTATTGGATGAAATGGTCCTTGTGTTCAAGGTAGAATCACGTCACTGACAATGTTTCCTGCTTTTCTTGTTCTTACAATGCGATATGGGGTGAGTTTTTATTGTCAGACTCTGCATTCTTTATGTGCAAATCCTCAATAGTCGGCCATAGACCCCCTAAAATACTTGACTTCCTTTTAGCAATTTGAGATCTTTGCAAAAATAGGGAATAATCACATTAATGATATTCCTGGAAAAAATGGCAGAAATGATGAGAGCTGATGCTCAAATGTGCGCAAGTGCTTTTAGTGTCTCTATTTAAAAAGCTTTCACATTGGAAGGATTCCCAGTTTGTTCAACCTTTATTTCACATTAACTGTGTAGGAAGGACAAAATGAAGAAGCACAGCTGTTCACACCATTTTATAATCACAATTAATCAATGAATAGCAATCATTGCTGCCAACTTCAGTAATGCAGCCCAGGACTAAAACATAGAACTCTAATTACAGAGGTGCTTTTACACTGTGATGTTTTCTATAAGCCATCCCTTAATCTTTCCCTGTCTATAGTCAAGCCTCCCAATCCAGCTTTCAGAGATGTGCCAACCTAAAATAGTCTAATCTAGAGTATCTAATCAGTCTAATAAGGACTTGGACAATGCTGAAAAATTGGTTTGGTGTGTTAAATGAGATCTGATGGATCTCAACATCTTCAGTCTGGTTGATCTCCATGATAAAGGTTGGGCAGCCCTGTTATAGGGATGATAAGATGGACTGAGGTAAAGGGATGTGATAAAGAGACTGAGATGGAGCGAATGTATGAACATCAGAATTTTTGAATAAAGTCTCATGGAACAGTGTAAAGGTTTCCAAAGCTATGCCCTATAGAATTGCACATATGAAAGTGGGGTTATTTTCCAAGCCATACACAGCAAATGCCAAAATGTCTGTTACGCATGGCATATTTGCTCACTTTAATTTAACTTGCGTCTAAAGGTATAATATAAATTTAACCAAAGTGTACGTGCCTACCATGGTAATCAATGATTATGTATGACCATACCAAGAAAGCTTGCCATTTTCTTTAGAAATGAAATGCACGAAACCTCAGGTGTGGGACGAAACTGTGGTGCTCCGATGTCATATGATTATTTAATGTTTACATAAGTAATGATTCATTTTTGATAATATATGGAGTGATATTTAGGGTTTTATGTTGCAGAATTACTGGTGAAGGGTCCATCCAGCAGTAGTGTGGTGTTCTCTGATTAAAACCATAAAACACAGAGATGGAAGAGAGAGAGACAGGGAGAGAGAGAAGGAGATGGAGAGAGCAATCCACTGCTGCAAGCCCAGTCTGTGCATTCAGTCTCATGATTGAAATTGTTGGGTGATGGAGGGGGAAAGAAGCTTCTCAGAACAGAGAGCGAATTGTAGCTGTGTGCTTCACCTCTGCCAAAATTCTGTTGATAATTACTTAATGGAAAAATTGCCCCATAGTAATCCCCAGTAGTATGCAGCCACAGGTGTGGAAGCAATTTGGGTGGGAATAGACACACTTTTGGGACCCGAGTCAAGTGAATGGAGGAGAAGAACTAAAAAACATAAAAACTAAAAAGAGGCATCTACGTCTTTATGCATGATCATTGTTAACCGAGTTAATCTGACCTTCTGTCCCACTCGAAAGGATACGATTGAATGAGTGGTCACCTCTGATCCCTTCCTAACAATCTTGTAATTGTTCTGTTTCTTCTTTATTATTGTTATTTTTTCCTACAAAACAGATTGTCCAGCTTGAACCGTAAGTTGCAGGAAACTGATATTTTAAGGATAAGTAGAAATGGTGTGCACCATAGGCCAAAAATCGTTCACAGATACTGCTGGTGGTCACTGCTGACCCTTTTGTGCTGCTTTTTTGTGGCTTAGGCTTATGTTGCCACTTGCAGCTTTAATTTTTGTTTTGTTTTTAGTCAAACAAAATGTAATTAAAGGCAATGGAGTGTAATTTCAGAAAGTAGTTTATTTTAATAAACCAGATAAACCAACTGTCAAGAATGTCAGTTATGAAGAGATTTTAAAATACATCTTTTGAATATAAATATTAAATATAATTGTCCATCTTGCTGTAAAATCCTTGTCAAATAAACCATTGCTGCTAATACGTCCTATGTTATTTCTCAATATTGCAAATCCTATGTCTTTGCCTGTCGAAAAGATTGTTGGGGAATGAAAATTCTGAAAAGAGTTGGCAGAGGTAGGAATTAGAATAAAATTAACATCATAATGAGTAATTCTGTTGGCTGACACTAATTGATCAGGTCTCACTGAAACCTGGGCCAAAGACGGGTTTCCAACAGGACTTCTGACAGAATTATGAGAGAAAGAGGGAAATACAAAAATGACGAAAGCTCATAAAGCATCAAAAATTAATGGCTTTTTTGGTGGGAAAAAGACTTGGATAATTGGGAATGCAAATCAACAGTGGAATTGCATAGATCTGCTGTAAGTCGGTCTCTCTCAGGTTCATCCAAACAAGCTGTTTTCAGGTAGACACACTTTGATGTGATCTGATGGCCATATCAATTCCGACAAGCGAGCGAGGGCAGTGCTGTTACCTGGCGCTCTGTTGAGGGTGAAAGAAGAGTCTGGGGCAGAACTGACATCGACCATTTCACTGGTTTTACCCTTCTATTTAGTTTTGAAAAATGCACCATGGAAAGGGTTTTACCTACATTTACATTTACCTGGGGATTTACGGATGAACCTCAGCGGTCAGTTACTTGGTATCTTGAGGTGTTCACGTCGATACATATGTTGGATATGTACAGAACTGAATGAAAACAGAATATTTAGGTCCATTTTTGAAATTCTGTACATTTTAACTGTAGAACACATTTCCACTGAAATAATTACAATGCTATATGCATGTTAAGATTTACATCATCGAACTAGAGTTGAGTAAATTTATTCCTTTAAATCTTTATGAATCTTGACCCTTAAACGATCTGTTTCAAAAAACTGAAATCAAGTAAAACTTTGAAAATTGTGCCTTTACATGAAGTACAGCCATGTTACCTTTAACAGCTCTTTAGGTTATAATTGAATTCAAGTAATGCTTTTACAGGTGTAACTTTTGGGGTTTATAAACTTCATTTATATACAGTATAGTTTTGTATATGCAAAAACATATTTGTATGTAAGATTTATTGGAATTTATTTTATATTATTTTAGTCAAAAGTTTATTTAAAACTTAACATGGTCACCTATGAATTTTTTTCAGTGTAATTCAGGAAGAAATGCTGTCTGCTCACTATTGATTTTTGCTCACCCCCGCCTGAATCGTTGAGGAATAGAAAGCCCAGTCACTAACCTCAAAGGAACGGTTGCGGTGGGTGCAGTCACCTGGAATTCAAGGTTAGACACAATAACAGTGGCATAGACGTAGGGGAGAGGGACGTAGAATATAGGGCCTTAACAACCGCTCATACAAAGAAATTGTCCATAGGGCTGTACGATATGACTAAAATCTCGTATCCCGATATGTCTTCTGTAAATTCAGAAACTTTCTCAAGCAAAATCTTGTGTCTGTGCTTCCCCCCCCCCCCAACACTCTGCACACACTCATATGGAACCCCCAAAGGTGTCACAACTTGAAATTTGTTTGAGCCAGAATAGAGTCTTTAACTTCCAAAGAGCACTCTTGCCCACCCGTTTGTGCGAAACATTAGCCACTACTGGGTTTGCTTTAGTTCTACAGTTGTATAATATGCTATTTAAATATCGCAATCTTCTTATGTAAATGTTGGTGAATGAGGTCCGTTGAAAATCACGGTTGGTGGTGATGCGAGGATCCAGAATTTGCAATTCATTGAGGCCTTTGTGGAGAATTATTCCTTTACTGATTGCTTGACCGCAATCGGCGGAAAGATTTTTGTTCGTGATTGGCATACAGAGCAGGTTGCACGTCTGCAATAAGGCGTCATTCAAATATACAGTGCGTTGAGACACTATTTAAGCCACTGCAATGCTGCGAGCCCTGATGAGATGACTGTTGTTCTCTGATGTTAAAAACAGACTCTATTTCATTATGCTAAAGTGGCTAGCAGTGATTAAAAAAATAATGGAGACCCGGCTTTGCTTGTAGCAAATCAGGTGCTCGTTGACATTTATCTCCCTTTATGTTACGGAGCGTCCCTTAACTTGAGACAATAATGGCTTAAATCAGGAGGGCTAATGTGGTTCGGCTTCGTAAATTGAAACACAATTAACTATTTGAACGCGCATTTGAAGCAAATCTAAAAACGTAATGACACTTGATTGGTCCCATAATGACCTCATCATTGCGATAATGTGAAAATCCTTCTTCTGTATTTGGGATTGGTTAAAAAATGTCAAAGGTTGAGATTTGATAGATATTCAATGTGGCCAAACAGCAGACTTTTGTTGGTATTAAAATCTCTGGGCATGCTCATATGGAACGCTCAAATGGAATGTCACAATCTTTCTATATTTTCAAGCAATTAACAGTAAGCCACTAATGTTTTACAGAGTTTTTTGCAGCGCTCTTACATAATGGCGCTTTTCTGAACACTTTTTGCTGTGCTCTAGTGACTTGTGGTCACTGTTTACAGCGGTCTAGTGAGGTGCCTTTAAGGTGAATTGTGGCACCTTTGACGTTCCATAGATCTGAGTCCGAGGGTGCGGAGTGCTTCCAGTACACGTAGGCAATAGTTCCACTGTGCGCTCAGAATTAAGGCACAACCACCGGCATATTCTCTGTGCCTACAGTCACGTGGTGCCGTGGTGACTGCTGCAAACCCTCATCCAAACCATCAACAAATATTGCTGTAAAAAGTGTATTTTGCCACACCACCAAATAAACCATAGAATATAATATGAAACGACGGGCGTTTTAATTTCATCATCCGATTTATTTTGCCATAACTCTAAAATGTCTGGATTTTTCCCTACATATTACATTTTTCATTTTGGAGGGAAATTTGTTATGCAACTGAAATGTTCAAACATTTGACAAATGGATTCAAATATTTGATTTTCAGTGCAGTTGCTATTAAACAGTATATAATTTGTTCTTGCATCCTCAGAAATGGACTCGCTGCGCATCCTCCTCTACGTGCTCATATTCCTCCTGAGTGTGTTTGGCAATTTGCTCATCATTGTGGTGCTGATCGTGAACAAGCGAATGCGCACCGTCACCAACTCCTTCCTGCTCTCCCTGGCGGTGAGCGACCTCATGATGGCCGTTTTCTGCATGCCTTTCACGCTTATCCCCAACCTGCTGGAGGACTTCATCTTCGGGGGCGTCATGTGCAAGCTGGTCGCCTATTTAATGGGTGAGGTGCTTTTATTTCACCCTCTTTTTCCCCTTTTCCACAGCATTGCTAATGTGTAGCGAGGATTGAAAGGTCTTTGACCAATCATAGGACAGTTTTGGCACATTTTACATTCTACAGTATTGGAGAGTACAAAAGAAATACAGAAAGATGCATTATTTATCAAATAATTTTATTCTATATCCAGATGGATTCCAAATGGTTAAAGAAGTGTTTCCACCTGGCATTAACCTTATTTTTCTTCATACTACTAGAGCCATACTCTAGATATTAAAAAGATATTTCTCTACATAATAAAAACTCTGCAATCCAATAAAAAGACACTTTCCTTATGTCCTAAACACAAAACATTAGGCATGTATGGCTAACTTCTACTCAAACACTACAATAAACCTAAAAACAAAGGTATGGAAAAACGCCCTAAATTCTCTTAGGGCTGTAGAGTTTAAAAATAAAAAAACTGGTATCGGATCGGCCGATACCCAAAGCCCAAGTATCAGTATCGGAACTGAAAAAGTTGGATTGGTGCATCCCTAGTAAAAATAGAAGAAACAGAGAAACAAGGTTACGGGAGGTGGTGTCATCCTCCTCTGCTGGTTAATGCAAAGTGAGAAGAAAATGGCATTTAACAAAGATGAATAATTCACAGGTAAGATTATAAAGCTACATATAGAATGTGGAAATATAAAATGGCATTCAGTGAGATCGCACTGTTTTAGAGAGGCAAATTCTGTTCATGAAACTTCTTTTATGAGTAGTAAAGCAGAAAAAACACCCTCACGCCTTATTTCCACTGTGAACAACATGAGTGATCATAGTAAACCTTAACTGCTTTCCTGTATTCCCACGCTACTGGCTTTTTAATGATTTTTGGGTCCTTTCTGCTGGTTTTAAGATTGGAAGCAACTATGATTTTAAGATTTCAGGAGACAAAACAAAAGAAGCTGTTCACAGTTTGGCATGCCTTTCAACCTTAGCATGTCGCAGATGACTTGCTAATAAGGGTCCATTTTAAATCCGTATTTTTTTGCAAATGTAACTTCGGACCCCCGGGCTTAATCGTCAATTAATTTACAACGTTAAGTTCGCTTTGGAAGCGCTACGCTTTTTGTTATTGTTGCCTGGGAAACACAGTTTCCCTGTTGCCTTGAAAAAGACGAGAATGATTAAATGGACTTCAGAAACTAGCTCGCACATGATGTTCCATTACTTAAAAAGTGCAAGGCGGAATAACGCTGACAGATGAGCGATAAGTAGAAGCCGTCGAGGTGCTTTATTGGCCGAGATGGAAACAATTGCCCCATAAAACACGTCGCGCCTCATTCTACAGATACATCACCGGAATGCGATATAGCCTAAACACAATTCATGCGCTGCTAATGTGAAGATGTAGGCCGTTGAACGCTAGTCATTCTTGCAAAATTATAAATCGTCGCAATTACTCCAGTAGCCTCAGAGATCAGGGGCTTCCTTGTGAGATGAGATCTCACAGGGGACAGCTGTTACTGCTTTCTCATCTATGCAGTGCCATGGTTACTTGCCAGGGTGGAGGAGGGGGATTTTAGGAAGTTGCTCAAACTCTCTGATAGGGTTCCAAAGAGCAGGTAATTCTTAATTTTGGGTGCATTATTCATGATTTGCAAGTGAGTAAATCATGAGTTTCATCACAGTACAATATTATATTTTGTCAATAGACACTGATTCGACATCTGACGATATCACAAGGTCTGTTTTGATCAGAAGCTAGTGATCAGTATCAGACAATATTGTAAACTGATTTAAATCATTGTAATTTTTATCAAATAACACAAAGCAAGTAAGGCATTTAAATGAAAAATTAAATTTTCTATTAATAAAAAGATGTGACAAAGACAAAGTAATATTACACAATGTATGATATATCGCTTCTGTGATCAACAAGAACATTGATAAAATATCATATGACTACGATATAGGAATATATAGAAATTGTGTTGAATCAATATATGTAGATTGATGCATCAGTACACCTCTAAAAGACAGATCATTGAGTGGAGTTAAAGAGGCTCCGCTGAGATTATTTTTGTTATTCAGTCCATAAAAAAAACAGTTTTAGCTGTTTGCCTATTTAAAAGGTCGCTACTCATTTTTAGGTTTTTGCAGTTTTATGAACTTGGTTTACCTACTGTGACCAGCAAGGATTGTCTGAAATGACTTTCTATCATAAGCATGCAAAATGCAATCCAATTCCATAGTCCCTGCAACAAAGCCAAAATGATTTTGCAGCTCAACATGCCTAGCAATGATGTAATGAAAATTCAAGACCATTTAAATATAATTTAAAACATTTCATATCTAAAGAATAAATACTAGTAAAATAAAAAATGCGCTTTGGCAAAAAAAAGTGCAAGTCAGAGCGTAGAGAGGTATATGATTAGATTTCTTTAAAAAATCTTTAACGAGCAAACCTCCCTAATATCTATAACACGTGTGTTCCAGTGGATGATCAATAATCTCCACTTGTCAAAAAAGAAAAGTAATACATTAGCAAAATTCCGTCCCTTTTTACTAGCCGGTTTGGCCTGGAGCTGCTTCCCTGTTGGGTAACTCCCACAATGCCATGTGTCAGCCTTGAGTCAGAGGAAGAGTGTTCCGTCAGCTGCGCGGGAGAGAATGTTCTGTCACGTCCCCCAGCTATGCTGGTATTTCTCTCCGGCTTTATTGGTTTATTTTGCTCACCTCTAGCACATTAATCCGGACTGGCCATCGGGGCTGCCTGGTTTTCATCAGCCAGGAGCGATCGATACACCGAACCATTCAGACTCCTTTTAGCCATTGATTTTTGTGTCTAATCTACCAGGCCATGTCTGTTAACATCTAGCCTTAAGGAGAAATGTTGCCCCGGGGCATAATCTGCCATCCGAGCTGTGCTAAATGAAGAGGCTTTCCCTTAGACAATAGTGCCCTGCTAAGTGCTGCATGTTCCAAATACTGTATATATATTCTGTTTCCATATAAATGTGGTGAATGCAAAGTGTTGACGGTACCCATTTTGAATTCTTTTGAGACGGAAACTATTGAAGTGACCCCTTTTTAAGCTTAAAACCTGAGAAAAGAAGCCCTCGTCCATTTCAAAATGCTCCTAGTTCGTCCCTATTAAAATCCAACTCGCTCTTCCCACACTTTAGAGAGGATTATAAGTTTTGTCAATGGGGAAATGAAGGGAAAAAAGCACCGAAGACAATTTCAGCTGTGGTCAATGAATTCAGACTTTGAGCCTTTTCGAAGACTCTTCAAGCTCCAGTGCATTTCTTCATGAAAGCTCCGTCTCATCAGCTTGTCGTGTCTGCTCGAAAGTAGCAGCTTTAAGGGGTTCGTTTCCCAGGGCTGTGTGGCTTCACCTTTTTTTAACCCAAGCCGCCAGAATATAGTGAAAGTGTGTGTCTCGCTCGAACTTGAAATTCCTGAAAACGAAATCAATGAATAAAAAAACTATAATGATGTATTAAAGAGAACTCTGGGTTTTCAACTAAACTTGTGCAATGCCTGTCACTGTAGTTGCATTTACCTGAATGTCAGAAATATGTGTAGTCAGTGATAACCTGAGAACCTTTATATTGAGGTGAGTAATATATGTATATGGTAGTCAGTAGTAAGGTAGTCTTGGACTTTTGTTAAATCTTTTATATAACTGCACTGCAGTAAAGCTGGTTTGTTGTTCAACGTTTGCTCTAATTTCTACATAATTGATATAACAATCAGCAGAACAAGCAATGTAACACACAACAACTCCAAAAGCAAATCACTTGATTATACTCTTGCAGTCTCTGTGTTCTTGATGGTTTAACAGGATAATCTTGGTGTCCTTCTCACAGAGAAATACACAACTTATTCATTAAAAACTGCTATCGGATCGGTACCCAAAGCCCAAGTATCGCCATCGGTATCGGAACTGAAGTTGAATCTATGCATCCCTATATATATTTACACAATTATTTGTTTATGGTTAATAGTGATGTGGGAGGTATTGTAGCAAGATTATATATTTTACTTTTTATTTATGATAATTTATACTGGACAACTCTGCAGGAAAGCTGGCTGTGCAAGACCTCTGCATGATATACATATTCATATATGCAAACCTTGTTGGGCTGCGACTTACCTTCACCCTGACTTGCAGCGAAGTCTGGCATTTGATGGCTGGGTAACAAGGATCTCATAATTATTATTTTTATTATTTTCAAATATCTGTTAATACTTTAAAAAGAAAAATTCTCCCAGCTTTAATAGTTGAGCATATTTACAGTGCCTTGTGAGTGAACTATGATGGCAAAAAAACATAAATAATAATTGTATTTATTTGTTTATTAATCATA
This sequence comes from Distichodus sexfasciatus, assembly GCA_032718565.1. Taxonomy (NCBI): domain Eukaryota; kingdom Metazoa; phylum Chordata; class Actinopteri; order Characiformes; family Distichodontidae; genus Distichodus; species Distichodus sexfasciatus. Next base: position 611,866 of record JAVGVS010000157.1, on the reverse strand, counting down.
ATTGAGGCAAAATGTTTTATTAATCGTGAGGTTGATTTGAGGTGATATTGCCCAACCCTAATCTGTCATATTTACAATTATTAACGATTAGTAATCTCTACTTGCCTTCTTCTAAAACAGTCAGGAGAAAGTGAAATGTTCATGGTTGGACTTTGAGGGTTAGACATTTAAGAGGTAGAATCTAAGCCGTCTCAAAGCCTATGTTTTAACGTGGTTCTTTTTAGTGCTGTAGGTCATCGACAAGTCACATTTCTCATATTTCCGTCTTGTTTCTCGCCGTCCCCCCTGCAGGTATCTCGGTGAGCATTTCCACGTTCAGCCTGGTTGCTATAGCAATCGAGAGGTACAGCGCCATCTGCAACCCGCTGAAGTCTCGGGCATGGCAGACCCGTTCACATGCCTACAAAGTCATCGCCGCGACCTGGGCGCTGTCGGTGGGCATCATGGTGCCGTACCCAGTCTTCAGCACGCTGGTTCCCTTTGACAAACCCAACAACATCACTGCTCACATGTGCCGCCCGGACTGGCCCATGAGCCTGGTGGAGCAGATCTGGTGAGTTGATTTTGGGGTGTTTAACTGCAGGGAAAAAACAGTTGAACACTTTTTTTTTCCACTTTTCCCTGTACTTGCGATTTACACCACTGTTGTGCAGACTTTAAGGGGAAAGTCCACTTCAGTAAACCTCTTAGATTTAGGTTGGAGAGGGTTTATGCGGTTAGGAGAAAATATAAAATGTACCGTAACGGTTTGGGCGTTCACCCCGTGATCGGATGGTCGGAGGTTTGATTCCCAGGCAGGTAAAGGTATCACTGAGGTACTTATAAGCAAGGTACCATCCTCAGGCACTGCTCCCCGGGTGCCGCCTATGTCGGCTGCCTACTGCTGCTTCACGGATTTGTCATATACAGAGGTCACAATTAGTTGTGTACATTGACACACAATCACTTACTTTCACTGAATGGATTGAGAGATTGGTGATTTGCGATCATAAATGTTGGCAAAAGACTCAGAGATTCTGCACCCAGTAAGGCAAAATAAGACTGCAAGAGAATACTGAAATAAAAAACTAAATAATCCCTAATGTTTTACTCTAATGTATTATTTATCAATCTGTGCGGGCAAAGCGTTATCTGTTTATGCGGCCTGCGATATTGCAAAAAAAAAAAAAAAGGTCTTGAAAGTCATACCGAGTGCCTCCAGGAGCGCCTGCAGTACAGTTATGCAGTACGTATCATATGGCGTTACAAAATCCAGCAACTACTTCTCTCTGGTGATGCAGAGGAGGTTAATTTTAAAGCCTACTCCCAGCACGGAATATCCCATCATTTATGCTTGTCAAAACCCTTCCCACTTCCTTAAAAAAAGAGAAAAGTGCATGATGGAAATGGAAGAGACATTTTTCAGGCAGAAGACAAGAAATCTAGGACATATCAAGTGCTCAAAGCCGTCAGATGTCGTCTCATTTCTTTCTTTCCATGAGAGGCTGAATTATCCTGTGTCCCTCCTTCTGCGGAAAAGTAGACAACGGGAGGTTAGCGAGACACTACCGAGTGTCAAGTGCCGATGTAATTAGGGGGGGAGTGAACTACGGAGAAAGAACTCTCGAGGTAGTTGTGCCGCTGCCTGTAAGCCCGTAATGCGCACCCCTTACTGGGTTGAAAACAACTGGATAATGGTGCTGGCCTGGATAATTAATTTTATTCAAAGGTTTAACAAACCATTGCATTATTTTAGGGTGTGGAATAAAAACTCCTGGTTTACAACTGCTGGTTATGTGAGTTAACTGGCTTAATGATCTTTTTCAAAAAATGCCTAATCTGAGAGGTATTGTCAGCAAACTACTTCAGAGACATGTTTAGTGGAGCTCATGGAGCTATTTTAACTTGTTGAAAAAGGGTATAATATGGGACCTTTAAGCTTGTCCGTAGAAACCCATTTTGGTTCTGGGTTTAAGCGCTTGGCCGGCATTAAATAATGAAGAAAGAGTGACCGTGCGCCATCTTAATATCATTCAGGGTCTGGGCAGGTCTTCTCAGTGGGGAACGACACTGGCCTTTCAACCGTGTCATTTATCTCTTCACTTTCATTACCGAGCGCTTCAGGTTTAATGAATGTTCCATATGAGCAGTCACCTTAAGATTTTATTTTGACTCTCAGGTCGTAATGACCATAAGTCAGTTTACATTTGGAGCTGAATGTTAAGATCCAAGCTAGTTTTGCACACACATCACGGACTGTAATCTCACTGTTAAGAGGTGATGAAGAGTTTAGTCTGTGTTAAAGATTGCTTGAGAAAACCTTTACGCGTCGAGATCACGTTGAATGAGATTAAAAATAAAACAAAAGAAGCTTCCGGATGGACTGCCGTCGTCTCCGGATGGCTGCGTCACACAGACAGGGAGTTTTCCTTTGATTGCTTCGGCCCAGGTGATGAATTTGAAAGCCGTGTGTGGAACAGGATGACAAGTGCCTTTGATATCAAATAAATGCAGCGGTGAAGGGGGCCGCCATCACAAAAGCGTCTGCCAGATGAAAAAGGTTACCGCAAAGGAGCGGCGGAAGACCACTTTCAGACAGCACTCCCACGCCATCATTAGAATAATATTGCAAGGAAATTATAATACAAACGTTATCTTAATATCTTTTACCCAAGAAGCGTGATTCCATAAAAGTTCTGTAGATACAAGTTATTCCGAAATACAGTTCCTCTTTCAACAGGGAATCAATTGTCTCCTGTCTCTTTGTTGATCAAAAGTTTAAAAAGTAACACAAAATAGCCATCTGGAAACATATTCATCTATGTATTGAGTCGTGAATCGCTTATGAATTTTGAATTGATTTTGAATCAAATCATGAGCTCAAGAATCAGAATCAAATCATGAGATTTGCTGCATCATTCACCCCTACTAAGCACCACCAAAATAAACTCATCCTACAGTTACTCAGTTCATATCTTCAAACTCTTGTTTATACGAATACCTAATTTTGCAAAATGCTGATAACAATATTGCATCTTGATGTTTGATACACACAGTATTTTTCCTGCAGATTGAAGCCGCTGCTTGATCTTGTGGCATTTGCTAGCACCTCGTTAGGCTTTTCAGAACACTCCCTCGAGGCTGTTGCGCTTGTTTCTGCGAATTCAGGGAATGAGATGGAGACTTAAACTAATTTGAGTGCCCTCTAAGGGCCCTCTGCAATCAGTAAGTATGGTCATATTAAGTCTCATCATTCTTGAGGATGACAGTCAGGTACTGTAAATGTTAATTGTGTTGAGTGTGACACGTCTCAGCTCTGGAACTCTCATACCATCGTTTTATTGATTGCCTCTCTCTCTTTCTCCATCTTTCTTTCTCTCTCTCTTCTCTTTCAGGTATATCTTGCTACTGTGCATTCTCTTCTTTATCCCTGGAGTGGTGATGATTATTGCCTATGGCCTCATTTCCAGAGAGCTTTACCGAGGGATCCAGTTCGAGCTGGAGCAGAAGAAAGAATGTGGGGGTAGGACTATGATCCATTCCTTCTTTTGAACCCCCCCGCCCCCCCTCCACCTCCCAACTCCGTCAGTGTCAATAATGCCAAAGGCCCCAAGTGCATGTCCTTATCGATTTCAAATGGTCCATACTGTATCTCTGACAGACTTCTTTGAAGCTAAATATCTTGCCTGAGGGCAAGGGTGCGCTTGCCACAGGGCAATCAGTTATTTTATTATATAGTAATTATATCAACATATCTATTATATATGTACAGTTACATGTGCCTTATGCAGAACGGTCGAACCAGAAAACAGAGTTAGATACTTCAGCTTTTCACTTCGGTACGTCTGGTGAATGACAGTGATTTCCCCGGTCAGTTTGAGGTAATATCAAACCAAAAAAAATCTTAAGTTAATAATAGTATTGGTGTCTGTGTTTTGTTGATTTTTTTTTTCTTTTTTTCAAATTCATAATCATGTGGAGAATGCTGAAATATAGTAATCCTGTCTTTGTTTGATACTGATGAAAAATGAGTGACAACACGTTCAGAACATACCCGATGAAACAAACGCTTAATAACACCAATACACCATTTTGTATAACCCAAAATCTTTGTCCAGTTTGTTGTCTGGTGTTGTTGACGACATGCGGACATTGGATGTAGAGATGCGGGGGAGCTCCTGGTGTTGTTGACGACATGCGGACATTGGATGTAGAGATGCGGGGGAGCTCCTGCAGACATCTACTGTAAAACGCCATTTGTTGAAAGTATTTGCGTAAAAAGTAACCACAGACAGAGAGCTTTCCCACTATCAGCAAAGTTACTGTTCTGAATAGTGACGTCATGCCGGAAGAGAAGTCTTGTTATACTGAATACTGAAAGTAATTATTCATTGCATTGCGATAATTATTTTGTGTCCAGCAGGTAGTACGGCATCTGAAACACATTCTAAAGCTTTAATCCCCAAGGTTTTTTAATTAACCTTGTAATTTCATGGTGATTCTACATAAGCATTTGTCACACTTTTGTGTCACATGAAGCAGTTCCTGGCAGTGTTCTTGTACTCTCGATAACCTGACTAACACAGATTGTTCCTTGCAGCCGTACTAACTAATGTTTTTAACCTCCGGCTTAAGGTTGCAATGTCGTGACAGCCGTCTTTTAAATTATGTAAACTCAGTAGGAGATTTTGTCTGCCAGGACGAAACAAAACCCTTTTTAAAAGCTGTGTAGTTGGTTGAGGGAATTCGTTGCTGGAGTCCTTTTCATTTTCTCTTGCTTGGTAGCTGCTATGGAACGGTTGCGTGGGGTTACAGCTGGTGGCAAGTTGGCTGAGCTTTTCTTTCAGAGGCCCCTCTTTAAGGCTTTTTTACTTTTTTACTACATGCTCAGCTTCTTGGCCCGAGACTCCCGCCAGGAGAAAGCTAAAAGCTTCGGCTTTGTGCTCAGCGTAGTTCCGCTGTGATCTTCTATTTGTGTGTGACGCTGGCTGGGTCGACTGAGGTGCAAGTGGCAACTCAGAGGCAGTATTTTGGGGCCGGGGTGGTGGAACTGACACATTTTAAGAGATTATGGTGCCTAGTTCTTGCCCTTGAGCTGTTTATGAGTTTAAACCCTTGAACTGGACTAGAGTTGAAACTTCAAACAGAGCCAAAAGCGTAGCATCATATTGCTGCAGTGTAAATTTGTTTTAGATGAACGTGTATGCCTAATCTATATTTGCAGTGTCACATGCTGCATGTTTGCTTTCAAAAAAGACCTGCCTTTGGAAAAGCCAAATACTTGTTAGCATGACCGAGTGATTTTTGCTTTTAATAACTGAGCTGTAAAGACATCAACATCTAGGCTTGTTCTTGTGTCACATCTAATTTACAGCACCCCATGCATGCCTTGCATTGCTGGTGTAGGACTTGAATATGTTCTGAGATCATGGAGCACTCATGCAAACCTCTCTTTCAGTGAAAGTTCATCACATCTTAAGTAGTGATGCACGATAACGGAATTATTGGCCAATGCCGCAATCCGATATTTTTATGCTTGCATCTGCTGATACCAATGCCGATGAGTTGCACGCATATAGACAAGATATTTAGCTCGTCAAAGTTCCACTGCATGCTCTGAATATTGGCACAAAAACAGCGCCACAGCTCTGATTTCTAACACAGCGAGCATGAAAGCAGAGTAAGAAAAAGTCACTTCCCTGTCCTATGGGGTGTAACAAGTCAAATAGGGTGTGTGCGACACTGCCTGTGCACTACCTAGTACGTAGAGAGCCGTTAAGCTACAATCCCCAGCTATTTCTTGAGATCCATACAACCGCATAGAAAAGTATGATAAGAGCGCATTACCTACTATTATTATACTATTAAGTGCAGCAGTACGCGGCTCGGGACACAGTCCATGTGTAAGCTCACGTTCGGTAAGTGAGACAAACATGCAGTTTGGTTAGTTAAAACTGTTCGCATATGTAGGCAGAGTTGAGCGCGTAAAGAAATTTTGCTCAAGAACATTCCACTGCATGCTCTGATTTTGCAAAATAACACCATCTATTTTAAGACGGAAGGCGTGGGACATAGAAAATGCCACCTCGAACATTGGACATGCTTGGCACAAGTGCTACCTCTCTGACGTGCAATAAATGCCTCATAAAATATCAGCTGAAAATATCAGTCAAATCTAAGCATCAGTGACTTATGATGCCAGTACGATTCCGATGTTGTCGTGCATCCCTAATCTTAAGTTTTATGGTCACATTATATGAAGACATTTTGTCATTTGTCAATTTTTGTTCGCAGCCATGAAAAATGGCCTGAACGGCACCGTATCCCACGGCCACGACGACGGCGATGGCTGCTACATTCAGGTCCCCAAAAAGCCAGTGGCACTGTCCACTCTTAGCGTCTCAGCTGCATCCGCCACTGCCGCCAAAACGGACCGACCTCGGAGCAACACGTCGGAGGCCAAGCTTCTGGCTAAGAAGCGCGTCATCCGCATGCTGATCATCATCGTGGCCATGTTCTTCATCTGCTGGATGCCGCTGTACTCGGTCAACACGTGGAAGGCCTTCGACCAGCGCTCGGCAGGACGCGCCCTCTCCGGGGCACCCATCTCGTTCATCCAGCTGCTGTCGTACACTTCGGCCTGCGTCAACCCCATCATCTACTGCTTCATGAACAAGCGCTTCCGCAAAGCGCTGCTGGCTACCTTCGCCTGCTGCGGCCTGCTGTGCCGGGGCCGCAGAAGGAGGAGGAGGGGGGGGAGGGAGGCTGAAGACGAGGTCACTGGCATCACCGCCACGTCCATGTCCAAGTTCAGCTACACCACTGTCAGCACGGTGGGGCCATGTTAAGTAATTCGGGCGGCCTTGTTCGGGGATGACGGTTGAGAACAGGCCCATGTCTCTTGGTCGGTTGCTGCGTTTTGATCCTTGCGGTATGAGGCGAGTTCTCTTTTTACCTTAGGCATGTGTTTGTGTGCTTTGCGTGTAACAGTGTTAAAAACCTGTAGTAGAAAACAAACACAATGGCTGATCTTTAGAGCAAATCTTTCCAACAGAGCCACTTTCCAAACAACTCCAAAGACTGAGGACAACCACTTTCAGACAGTGTAGAACGACAGAAACCCTGTGAATATGCCATTAATTCAACTGAGAAGTATCACTTTTTGTATCCTTTACTCCAGTGGTCCCCAAACTAGCGAGTGTGGCAATGAAAATGAATGACAATTTATGAGTAACAGTCTCACAGCAGAAACCCTGATTTGACCAAATGTTTAAGTTTCATTTTTGAAGCCATTTTTGTGAAGAGAGGTCATTTTGAGAGAATGTATTAGGGATGCACAAATCTGATGCGTGGATCAGATAGCGGTCTGATAACGACTCAAATAGCAGGACGGGTATCGGTGGGGTTGGGCCGATCTATGGAGACAATCTAGGGTGCGTTTCCTAAAAGCATAGTTGCTAACCTTTTGTGGTTCTAGTCCTTCTGGTGGTCCTTTTGTTTCTTTAAAACCATAATTTCATTGAAAAATGTCATGTTACCTCAAAGTGGGGATTCTGCTGGAAAAACTTTCTCTGTCAATCGAAGAGGAATTCTTTTCATGCTCATCCACATAATGGCAATGACTGTCACCTACCATTCCAGTGCGAGTTTATGTGCTTGCGATTGTCCTTCATTAGCTGTACCGATGCCTGGACTCCGTACGCCAATTGTTACGAGCCCTCAAAGGTCCTTCTCCCCCAGCCATCTTTATCTTTGGTGCGTATCTCTCTCCTTGTTTCTTGAAGACTAGAGCAAGGCAAAATCAATTCAGTTAGCTAAGCATGAGACAGAGACGACGGGCCCAACCCTGAGTCCTTGTTCAATCTGTTATAATCCACTTCTGTGTTATGTTTGTTCCGCATCATAGGCAGACGACCCATTATATAAAAATTTGGAAAGGTGCTTGTGCTACAGTTTTGGGGTTGAAAATGAAATGCAAGATATATGATAAACTGGGAAATGGGGGGAGGAGGGTGTTGCTTTCCACGACCCTAGCGACTGCCTATAAGCCTCTGGATTTTACAAACGTAAGAAAAAGCAGAGGGACGCACTCGCAGAGCTGCTATGAATAAATAATATAGGTAATATTAGCGCTGTTTGAAGTGAGATCGATGCACATAGGTCGAGAAATGAGATGTGGATTTGTTTCAGCCTGTTTTATTTATTTATTTATTTATGACTGCATTGCAGCACTTTTATCTTTTAATCAAAAACATATTGAATCCATCGTCTTACTTTTGGCTCACACATAAACAATAAGACTTTTGAGTTCAGGTCAGGGTTTTACAAAAAGTAATTTTCTCTTTCGCTCACCCTCCTCTCACCCACTGAGGGAACGTTTCGAAGCCGCGCTGGAAGGTGTAATTTTTAACCCTTTTTATCTCTCTCTGCAGGTGGTACGTTACATTTATGTCTACATCTACATCCACCTCCCTGTGTGAGCCCTCATTTTTCTCACTGTATGTCACTCATACTTTGTGTCCCCACCTACCTTTTTAAGGACCACCTGACTGTGTGGTGTGAAGCCCTATCAAAAAAAATGGGGGCCTCAGGGCATGAGTATCATTTCTCAGCATGACAGGCAAATTTGTGGTAGAGCAGCTGCTGCTCGTTCTCCAAACGCAGCACTTTTCTGGTGAAATTTGTAGTTCTAGGGTTAGTTTGTCCTTCAAGTTTTTTGCCCCTGATTTGATCACTAAATGGCACCTCATGTTCTAATCTCCCAATAGACTTTGAAGAACGGTGAACTATAAATGTTACAAGGGAAAAATGCCACCTTAAGATTATGCACTGGTGAATCCAGCTTTTAAAAGCAGGGTGGGCCAGAAAGATTTTTTTTGTTGGTAAATATAAAATAAAATCTAAATCTAAATTTTTACAAAACAGTCAAAGTGAACTTTATCTCTATTATATACATGTATATAGTGAGAGGAGATGACAAGAGTTTTGAATTAAATAAAAATGAAAGACATTTTAAAAACTCTCTCTTCCCCTCAGGTGGGTGGGCCGGGCCCCAGATTAGTAGAGAGTTGCTTTTAACACTATCAAAGGGGAAAAAAAATTAAAAGATTAGTTTGTCCCAATGATGCTAATGTCTAATAACGAGTTAAACATAATGATGATCTGTAGCATAAAACCCAATTCCTTTGCATTAAAGTTAAAAGGACAGGCGGGCCAGCGGTCCACATAATTTGGTGTTAAGATCTGGGCACATTTCAGTCACTGTAACCAAAGTGTTTGCACCAAACTGTAAACTCAAAACTTGATACCAAACAGTTAAACACATTAACCTCATTTTAAAAGGTAACATAGCATTACATAAATGATCACTGCATTATTACAAACCTATGTTTCCTGGGGAGAAGTTGTTCAATAAACCTACTTATTTAGTAAATGTAGGCTTGTGTTTCCTCCTCTAAATTGTAATGTGACCGTGTTGATAAACCAGTTAATCATGCATGTGCCTTTTGCAAGAAATGTTGTATATACTGGAGACATGAAATATATACAGGACATTAAAATGCTTGATGTTATTAAGTGTTCTTTTGGACGTGTGGTTGATTACTAGCCACAAAACTCAACCGGACATTATGAAAGACCACTCTTAGCGTGTCTGTTAAACGTCATTTGCAGTGTGATGCGTACTAGACCTGAAGCATCATGAAGCTGGCAGTGTGTACGGAGGTACTGTCTGTACTTTGTGTTAAAGCATGAATAACAGTTTAAAATGCTGTAAGAAACGCTGCTTTGTTCTGTCTCCATTTTTATGTAAAATCCTAATATATACTGTATCTTACGAGCAGATTATTTCCTGCCCTTCTTGTAACCATTGTGGTTTGTGCCGACTTCTGTTGTGTTTTGCTTGTTATGGTGTGAAAACTTGGTAGTTGAAATTAGTTTTTTGCATATATATTTCATTTGGGTTGGGTTTTAGATTCATAACTGAATATGAGCAAGTAGAGGGGAATAAAAAATAATGCGACATGGGAGCAAACTGTTAATAATTCACCGTAAACTCTTTGTTTATTTATAATGTTTGACTGTGTTGGGGGGAGGTAAGTGTCTGTAAACGCCAACATCCAAAGATTAGCCAGCATTGTGTGGAGGAGTTCTTTTAAATGAAGCAGTGGGCTGTGGAATTTGGCTTTTATGCACTTTCATCCAAAGCTAAAGCAAAAATAGAGACTGAGAAAGGGATTTTCTAGGCAAGAAAATCAGACGTGCTTATAGCGCTGAAACACCACAGTCCCTCGGCCACCGTAGCCTTAATTCTGTGTGTGTGTGTGTGTGTGTGTGTGTGTGTGTGTGTGTGTGAGAGTGAGTGAGTGAGTGAGTGAGAGAGAGAGAGAGAGAGAGAGAGTGAGAGAGAGATATATATACCAGGTCGTTGTTTCTATGGCTGTGCAAATAAAAGCAAAGCTTATCTGGCACTCTTTTGCCAAGTTTTATTCTTGAGTTTGTTCTTAAGAAAAACATCATTTTAAATTCCATTACACAACAGTAGGGCTGTGCGATATGACCAAAATCTCATATTCTGATAATGATATATATCACAATATAGTACATTTTCTGTAAATCCAGTGGAACTTTAGCAAACGAAGTCTGGCGTCCGTGCACTCAGCTCTACCTACACTCTTAAAACACTCTGCATAATATGGAACACCAAAGGTGTCGCACGATCAAATAAACGATAGGGTATAATATAAAACAATAGATGAAAAGCTGTCCTCCGATGTATTTCGTCAGATCACACAGCCCTAGGAAACCGTTGAATTGAAGAAAGCCCAGTAACCTAATGTTCAGCAATTCCGTTGTTACCTAAGAACAAAGCCCAAATAATTTAAGAATGGTTGGTAAATGAGGCCCATTATTTGTAACTAAAACATTTATTCGTGTTAACTTATTTTTGCACGTTTGTGTTGTTAAAGCTGTGCTTCAACTCGTTTTTCGTCCTGTTAAATCAAATCTCTCCCTGCTGCTATCTTGATAGTCCCTGCTTGGATCCATAATCCTGTTGGCAGTGATTAATGCTATCCTTGTTCCTTGAGACCGAGAAAATGAGGAGATTTTTCTGCAGGTGAAGGCAGCCGTTTTTTCCCCCCTCCCAGTAATTCAATCGTCCTTGGCGAGAGCCTCTGTAATGTCTGGCGGTTAGACAAATCAAAAAAAGCCTTTCCATAGCTGCACTGTAGTTGTTTGCTGTTAAGACGATTTGCTCATCACAATTTGCAATGGAGTTACAGACAGTGCAGCGATAAATAAAGAAGCACAGGGTCAGTTTAAGATGATCTATTGTCACTCTAGTATTTTTATCTTGTATTATTTTTGTGTTGTGTGCATTAACATGTGATCAAAAGTGATAGATTTGTAACCTCCCACAAACAATTGATCTACTTCATACTTCATCTGAAGAATCATTAAACGTGTGTTATATAGACCTAGACAAAAGCTGAACATGCAGTCCACTGATTTAATGAATTAGATTTCGTAAGAATGTAATTAAAACTGCTTTTTGTGCTTAATAATGTTTTTCCCACCTTACCCAGCCACGTCCTTGTTGCTTGTTCCTTGAAATCTCTTTTCTCTGTATTAATGTGTGATGTTGAATTCTTTGCTAATAAATACTATTTGGTGCAAGTTTGTATGGGTGACTTCTTTTCTGTGATCTCAGCTAAATCTTTCAAAACTTCAAGAACTGGATACCGATGAATTTTAAGCCCTTTTTGCTCAAAATTCCGTTGTACATGTCATCTTAGTGTTCACTTAAAACTACTTCCATTTCCCTAATTTCAGAACCGTTTCCTAACCCTGAGACCAACTTGGGGTTAAATTTCTCGCTCAGGAACCCAATGATGGTCGTGCTGGAAGGTCCAGAGCCGAATGTCCTACCCACTAGACCGGACATCACGTCCCTGGTTCCCAACTTCAGCACCAGCCAGAGCAGGTGTGTCCAGTTCGCTCCTGGAGAGCCGCTATCCTGGTAAATTTCCATCAATACTGCTGAGTTTCCACCTCAGACGAGGTGTCAGTCAGACCCTCCAGGATTTTCTGATGTTGCGATCAAATTCAGCCAATCCCCGCGAATTTATTGCTGCCGTGCAATTTTGACCAGTTGTCACAACTTTTCCGCAATGTTTGACCAATCGTTGTCATTTTCCGCAAAATGTTTAGACACACATCAGCAAACTCACTTGTTACGTTTAGAAGACATAGGAAACGTGTGATAAGAACACCTCACATTTACCTTCAAGAATAACAATGATTAATGGTTAATAAAAATAAGTGCTTTTGCTCCCTTCATCTTTATTAATTGTTAAATAATAATTTTAAAAGGGAACAAAATCACAAACATGTCTGCAATTTTATTGCAACAAAATGCCAAAAAAACAATGCAACTTGCATCACAATTTTTTTGCAAAGCTGCTGCAGAATCAGGCATTTAAGGCTGCAACAATCTCAAAAAAGGGCCATGAAATCTTTGAGGGACTGTCAGTGCTCTGAACTCAAGTATGATGCGAAACCTCCAGGATACTGGCCCTCGAGGACCAAAAAGATGGAGCTCATTTTACATGTGGTCAGTTTGAGCAATGCTGTTCTTTAATGAAATTTTAGTCAAAAGACTGATGCAGGTACTGGTGTTTTACAGATGATCATAAGATGATCAAATGGTATATTCAAAGCAATGGAGGTCAGGATATGTAATAATTTTTGGGAAGAGTTTTTGGCGTCAAAATTATTAGCTCTTTTGGTTTTATTATAAAGCGTTAACCTCTCAGTTATTTAGAAAGACAAATAAGGCACACAAAACAGTAGTGTTTGGATCTTGTGATCTCAAATTCCCTCTTCACACCCACAGTGTAAGAGAAGCAAAAATTTCTGTCTGTTCTTTTCTTCGTTGGAGGACAAGGAGCCACAGGCCAAAAGCGAGCAGCCGTCCGACAACATATCGAGGAAATCAAGGCAAGCCGCCCGAGCGGAACAGGCGTTGAGCAGAGGACATAAATAGACAGTACAGGGCTGCGTTGTCATCCGCCTCGTACACTGGCCCGGGATCAAAGACTGTGTAAAACCATCACTGAATACTAAGTAACAAGCAAGAACACCAACGGCAGTAGGTCGTCCGTGTCCTTGGGGGCTAACGGCTTTAGCTTAGGCCAGTTATCGAATGGAGCAGCTTGCTTGGAAGCTTGTCGTCAGTCTGTGAGGACATCCGTATTCTTGACTTGGATCCCAGTAGTTTTTCAGGAATCCTACTGATATGGAGCATAAGAATATTATCTAAGTTATATTTCTGTAGGCGTAAGTTTCTGGGTTGAGTAACATGACAAAGCCTGGGCGACAGGACCTCACATCAGTACCGCAATTAACTTTTAACGATCAATGACGAATCTTTTTATTTAGGTTTTTTCCCCCATAGTCTCATGCCAAACTTTGTACTCCACAAATGGTCAACCATTAAAGCTGGGATATTTTTTCTAATGGACGAGTGAATATATTTGATTTTTAAATATTTGAAGGAAACACTCTCTGATGTAGTGTCAGATTTTATTTTAAATAATATAACTGAGTACGATAGTAAGCTAACAGTGGAATAGGCATATTTAAACATTTAAATGTGCAAGTACATGTACAAAATTGGCCGGAAATCATAAATTTGAGTGTGATGGATTAAGCAGTAGGGCATAGTCTCATGATACTATTTCTTACTATTTTCATGAACATGAACACACTCTGGGGAAAGTATTATCAGAATTCTTTTCTAATTGTAAAACTAATCAGGATAATCATCATGTTCAAGATTGTCAGATAGAGCTTCTGAATGTCGATTCATTGTCGATTAGTTGCCCAGCCCTACGCATGACTACTCATCCACTGAGTAAAAAGATCGGTTGAGGAATTTAAATGAATGCCTTTAGAGATTCCATTAACCAAAATACAGATGATCACTGATGGTTTGACATATGATTTTTAGGTCTGTCCATCTCAATATCGATACGACAAAATTGTACAAATATTTTACGTTTGCACCGCAGAGAAACGCAGCAGCATACTTGATATATGTTGGGACACTTCCAGCATGTACGTACAATCAGTCAATTCGTTTTCTCCAGGGATGTGATTGGCTTGTTTAATGCGGCACATTTATAAAGCTGTCCCAAGTCGAGCGAGTGTGATTTTGGAGCAAGTGACCCAAGATTTTGCTTGTGAAAGGTCCACTGCGCGTTCAGAATTATGGCACAAAAATAACCCCATAGTGAGATGCCTCATTCTCGCCAGCGATCGACAGAGTTCAATTGTCTTGGAGTTGTTTTTTTCCCTGTGTTTTTGGTGTTTCAAAGCCCAATTTCAGTGGAAAGTCAGGGACTACTTGTATCTGAAATATCTGTTCTTTCACAGTGTTCTTTGAAGCCTTAGAGGGAAGCGCTCCATGTAGCTTTTATTCACTGACAGCCCCAATTTTATTTCAAGATAAATATCGGCTCTTAAGAAATGTAGACATTAATTCAATATACGTTTTGAGTAAAACTTTGCTGCCCACCTTGCAAACACAGCGATTATTGCTCATGTGAACTAGGTGTCTTTTTAATATTTATTTATCTTCACCTGATAGAATTTAGTGCGTGTCTACTGTATATGCATTTTCCTGCTAAACCAGTAGTTAAATTTTAACAAAACCTTATCTTAACAACGCACCTCACTGGTCATTCACACAGAAAAGTCCTCAGCTGTAAACCAGGCAAAAGTATGCATTTTTATTTCGGGAACATAGCGCACTTTGGTGCAATTCATCAGATGCTCCTTTCGTTTGGGTAATTAATGTCCTGTACAATAACTCACCCTTGTCATTTTTAAAGGTGTAATGGAGTGTACATTACTTAGGCTAAAAGCTTGGCTAAAGAGCTTTCTTCAAACTGACGCATGTTTGAGCTTCTCAGCTAATCTTATGACCAAAATTGGTACTTTAAGAGAGGAGGCAGGTGACGTTGTCATCTTAAGTGGTGTGACAGTTTAAGTCGCTGACTTACATGCAAGGGCAGCAGGTATTCTTAGAATTCTCTGAAGATGTTCTGCCGGCTCTTTCTGCTGCCAAAAAAGCTCTACTTTTAGACCTGACTTCAGCGATGGCTAGTTTGTGCTTGATGCATAAACATTTCTGCCATAATCCCAAGTCACCAGAGTCCATGAAATTCATTTGAATGTTTGGTAGTAGGGTCTGATGAATGTCGTCTGTAGAGAATGTAACAGATTAATTTCTTTATTTAGAAGCTTTCTGCTGTTTATCCAAGATAAGTGGAAGACACAGAGAAGGAGCAGATACGAGAGGAGAGGCAGCATTATCATTTTAATGACGGGGAGGGGGAAATAAATGAAGTCTCAGAGGTGTACAGCTCTAAATCCATAAACATCTTCTGCCAACGTTCATCCAATCCCCGTTCAACAATCTGTTCTGGAACCAGCAGCAGTCCATTAATGTGTTGATTAGCCGAGTTGTCCTTGAGGTAATTTTGCGTTTATGTAAGGAGTCATATTCTGTAAAACTGGTCCAAAAATGAGTGCTTCCTATATTTTGTATTCTAAAAACCACAGCAAATAATGTTATAATATCAAAGTCAAAGTAAACTTTGTCATCACCAGACGAGACCAGACAATATGACTACAGTTTTTACAGAGTAAACAGAACAAAAAGGCACATAGAATATACATATGTAAATAGAATATAAAATACAATCTATAAACTAGAGGTAGAAAAAGAAAATCTGCAGTTTAGTTACACGTGGTGTTCAATGATATGTGCAGGTATAGCAGCAGCAGTAGTCAAGAGGAGAAAAAACTACAATTACAGTCCTGCAGTTGTCTTTCATGCATTGAATGTGGATAAGATTTGCAACAAAGATTGTTTTATACATACAATACCTTCAATAATAACAGTATCTCTAGAAAGTCAAAGCTAGAAGTATAAAAATATGTGCAATTTGTGCAATGTGAAATTATGTGCAAATATAGTAACAGCAGTCTAGTGGAGATAACTACAATTACAATCATGGAATATACTTTTGTGCAAGGAATGTGCATAAGATCAGCTGCAGTTTAACATGAGTATACTGTATGCAGTTGATTTTTATAAATAAATATATATAGGTAGAATTAGCTAAATAAAATGCATAAATAAATAAATAAATAAATAATGTTTAATTAATTCTACCTTGGACTAAAGAATAAAACTTGGGTTGAATAATCATATTGAGATGTCATGTGTTAAGTTATATTTAGGTAATTTGTTTAGAATATTGATTAAATGATAAATAATATTGCTGTAATGGACTTTGCATAACCTTTGTGAAAAGCTTGTGTAAATAGATTATTTATAAGACAGTAGTTGGCTTTAAGCATCTTATTTTGTGAATAAAATGGGCAGCTTAAAGAGAAGGCAAGTCCACTATCTTAACAATGATTGAATATAATGAATGTAATAATTGATTTGATATTTTACACTGTAGATCTAGCCTCTGATTCCCCTTCACTTCATTTTAATAAAGTTGAGTCATACTAACAGCCAATTATATAAGCTTTATATAA
This sequence comes from Distichodus sexfasciatus, assembly GCA_032718565.1. Classification (NCBI taxonomy): domain Eukaryota; kingdom Metazoa; phylum Chordata; class Actinopteri; order Characiformes; family Distichodontidae; genus Distichodus; species Distichodus sexfasciatus. The sequence goes on along the minus strand of JAVGVS010000157.1, from coordinate 595,270 downwards.
TGCTGAACAGAATATAGGCACGGAGAGAGTTGGATTCTATAGCAGAAGCCGTTTTCGCATTATCATTAGTGGTGAGACAGTACAGCCCAGACAGCGCTATGGAATGCTAAGGAAATGCAAAAACCACAAGGAAGTTTGTATTTATTGCTTATAGGTTTCAGAACAATTCCTGTGAGCACCAAACATTAGGAAGAATATGAAAATTACTGTATAAAGTACTTTTACAAGACTTTGCACCAAATTATATTCTAAGAGTGTCTGTAAAAACCTCATTGATCACACTTAAGATATGAACCTTAATTAGCATTTTCAATTAACTTACATCAGACTAGACATACATTTATTTATTATCCACTTATTACTACTTAAGTTAAAATGTTCTGGTGAACGACCCCATATAATTACATTTCAAAAGAAGCAGAACTTTTCCTTGCTGTGCCAACTCCATGTGATACATTTCTGATAAGGATATGGAGGTAAGAATATATTACCTTCAAGTAGACACTTACATTTGACCTTTTCTGTATTTTTAATCCCCAGGAGCATGCGTCATTGGGAACTCTTACTCTCTCTTCTCATTCTTATCCACCTTTTTCCATCTTGTATGGAGAGGAAGAGCTCGAAAAGCTATTAAGCACACAGCTGATTGCATTGCACAGTTCTCTAGTCTTCATTGTGCCTCAAAATAAGTGAGTTTTCATTTCCACTTAAGTTCATTTGGTTCAGGGAATGTAGGCTAAAAATAAAATCATAACTGACAGTAACTCATGCATTTAGTTTTAAAATAACTCCCTGTTTGTGCTTAATTTATTCAGTGAATTGATCTTTAAGGATTGGATTTGTCCCCAGTTCATATAAACGCTTCATGAGCTTAATTCTGGCATAATTGTGTTGTTATTGTAAACTAAATTGTTATTTCATTTTTAAAACTAGTGTTGCATTTCCTCAAGAAAACCGCAGTGTGAGTGTTCATGTTTTGTAGCTGTGACGAAAACTGGCTGAGTGGAAAGACTTTGATTAAAATGCATCAAAGTGAATGGGAAAAGAACGAGGGATGATAAAACCAAGAAAAAGACGAGTGCGGGTAGAAACGTGTTTGAGATGCGTGTTCAATGAGGTGGTTTGAGGTGGCGTAAGAACCGCGATGACTGTCATCTGAAAACAGTCTTGAATCCCATGCATTCTCAATGGGAAAAAACGAATGGGTTCCTATGGGAAAATCAGGGACTACTTGTATCTGAAATATCTGTTCTTTCACAGTGTTCTTTGCAGCCTTTGAGGAAAGTGTTCTGTGTAGCTTTTATTCACTGACAGCCCCAATTTTATTTCAAGATGAATATCGGCTTTTAAGAAATGTAGACAATGTAGAAAATAAATGACAGAAAATGTGTAAACAAACACAACACACGTAGGCTGCACGTTTTAGAGTTTCAACCATATGTCACTGCTAACCATAACCACATAATATTGGTGAGTTAGGTTTATTGAACTTATCAGTTTATTCCAGAAGCTGGTTTGCAGTGTTTAAACAAATCAGCAAAAACTTGACAGAAATGTAAACTGAAAAAAGAATGTAAACTGAACCCCATGTCGCTCCAGAAAGACCGTCCTTGTCTTTAGGCTCTGGATAAAAGTGTCTGATAAATGCTGTAAAGGTAAATAACAATTCTTTCTCTTGTGCTCTCGCACTCTCTCTCCCTCTCGCTCACAATTTGTAGACAGGTAATTGTCTTCTCGCCCCTCCAGTGCAGGTGCTGCTTTTATTTCAGTTCATTTGTGGAACAAAAAGTAATATCCAACAGCAAATCAAATATCCGACTCTGTTCTCTAAATGTGACTCTTTTTATGTTGGCCTTAAATCCTCTCATGAAACCCACAGGCATAAGATTGATAACACTTATCTAAAGATTTTTCCTTGCCCTCGAAGGACCAAGTATTTCTCCTGAGTGAACTTGTTGGTTCTCTTGGGAGCAGTGTTCAGGCCAGTGAAGCGCTTTGGCAGCAATCAATTGGAATTTTCAAGAGCTGCGCTCTAGAGACTTACTGACAACAAAACTGTGTAAACTTTTATTATGACTAACCAAGCATTCCAGACAGATGTACTTCTAGCTGTGTATGTAGTTAGCCACAAAGTCCAGGTTTCTATATTTTTGCATGTAAGAAAACGCTAAAATATTGTTTTATTTCTATAAACCATTTATTGTAACTGTTAGTGAAATGTTTTTCATTGCACCATCATTTTTTATGCAGTAGTGTAAGTAGGTGTTACATCACTACTACATTTAGATTCTCCACGCTCCCAGCTGCCCTATAACCTTTACATTTGACTCATCTGTGAAGGAGCAGTGGGCAGTTGACATGGGCAGTGCCATGGGAACATGAATACTTCAGTAGTACCTTTACTGGTCCGTAATTTGAACCGGCGACCTTCTGATCACGGGACGAACCCCACTCCCAACAGCCCCATGACCTCTGCGTTTGACCCATCTGTGAAGGAGCAGGACGCAGCTGACATGGGCAGTGCCTGGGAAGCAGTGCTTGGGGATGGTACCTTGCACATTAGTACCTTAGTGGTACCTTTACTGATCCAGGATTTAAAGCAACAACCTTCTGATTAAGGGCCGAACCATCACACTACCATCTGCCCCTTTATTTCCTTTCAAAATATGTGTTATTATATGTAATATTTGTGTTATGGTGGAAAACGCACAACTATAACGCAGCATTTTGTTCCACCCTCACCTTACTACTCTGTTGACAAAGTGAATCTGGGCTGTATTATGTGCTCCAAGGTAATGCTTGATACTTACTGGCTGTTGTGCAGTGTTGCTGCGCTAGAATGAAGTAAATGATTGCTTACCAAAAGTGTTGTGCTCATTTTTCATACTGGTGTCTGTTCCATTTATGACTCCCCTAACAAGAGAGGTAGGCCGAATGGAACCACGTTGCCCCGGTCACCCATTCGCACTGTCTGCTGCATTCTAAGAGGCTAAGCTGCCCTGGAGAATCACACACTTCTAAAAGGCTATTCATCTTTCCTGACATGCGTTCAGTAAACCACTTTCATTCATCATATATATATAAATGAACACATTCTCACATATGTGAAATGCATACAGAGCCATGAAAAGTGTTTGCAGTAAGGTTTTGTATCTTTTAAGCAGCAGTTACTGCGAGAAAAGCTCTTACAGCTCTAACTGTTGGTGCTGAGGAGATTTTTTTCCTTCACTCCTCTTTACAAAACTGCTTTAGCTCAGAGACGTCAACCATGAACAGCATATTTCAGGTCTTGGCACTGCATTTTATTAGGGTTTGGATTTTGACTGCAGCCAAATTGTGACAGACTTGTTTGTGTTTTTTACATTAATGTTTTGTTGCAAGACCCAACTGTGCCACAGTTTCAGCTCACACAGACACAACCCGGCATTTTCGGATACAGAGCCGATTTTATAGGCTCTTACTCAAATATAGCAAGACATCCCGGTCCTTATGCAGCAAATAACCCTCAAACATGCCTAAAAGCGTAATGCTTTACAGTGTATGAGGACCTTGCTTAGAAAAGCAATATTAGAATTTGCCCCATAATGGCCATATAAGACACCCTTAGATTTAGCTGTTTGAGTCATGAACACCTGACGGGAGTTTTAGAAATTGTTTGTTAATTTTGCTTTATTAATAACTTTGCAAATATTTAACTAGACATGCGCCTATGTTTTGTGGTTGTGACATGAAAACGGGCCGAGTAGAAAGACTTTGATTAAAATGCATTGAAGTGAAAGGGGAAAGAAAGAGGGATGATAACAGTGAAAAAAAGACAAGTGCAGCTCAGAACAGATTTTACTCAAACGACACTAAAATGCTAAAAATGTTTTTTAAAAATTGAAGCATTTATTACAGTCTTTACACTGAGTATCCAATTCTGAATTTGGGTTACACTGTGCTGCTCTGAGATATTTGGTTGGATGTCCGAGAAATGGGGGGGCTTCAGGCCTCGGACAAACGACTTGGAAACCAAGAGCCAACGGCAAATGGAGCGCACCATTAATCTATGGGGAAAAAACTGACGTGAAAACTGACAGAATTCGCGAATGAGCGTGCATGTCATAACCGTGTACAAGCACCCCACACCGCTATAGGCCGCACGTTTAGAGTTGGAATGAAGTCTCTAGCACAAAAACTGTAAGAGGAGTAGTGGTCAGAAACAGTATGTAGAATATATTTTATACAACCTCTATTCCCTGCTGGACGCCAGCAAACAAAGAGCACTCAGATTACACACTTCAGAAAGACATATTATGGGAAAAGACTCAGAAACTCACAAATGCAACAGCACAATACATCCAGAACACATAGAACCTGAGAAATACAGCAAAATGCAGAATTATTGTAAGCTGAAGAAAATGACATTACATTACAGTGGGAACAGGCAGAACCTGAAGAAATGACACAACGCACCACATCCAAAACGTTTCAGGGACAACAACAAAATCTAAGCCGAGATTTAGCATAACGATGACAGCAGTGGTGATATGGTACTGCTCATTTTACATAGCAACAAACAGCAGCCACAACATTCTTTGTCCAAGGACATGATGAAGGCTTGGTTTTATCCTTGTGATGAGAGCTGTAATCAAATGTATCAGAAATGTGAAACACCCTGGATATAATCTAATGCCTTACGCTCACTTTGGGTGATTTTTTTTCCAAATTAATAATTATTTGTGTTTTAACAGACTAACCACTTGGCCAGCTTTTAACAGTTTCATTGCTTTAGGTATTGAAGAGATCAAAATCGATTATAAAAGCACATTTATGGGCCTTTGTCCACTATGCAGACTTACATTTTTGGATGAATATCATGAATTCTGTTTGTTACAGTTCTTATACAGTTCAAGGAACTTTGCCTGTTTTATGTTATTCTGCATCTAATAAATGGCTCTCAAAAGTAATCTAAAGTAGTTTTGGAAGCTTTGAGCGTGACCATCTGATGACCTCATGAGCTTTGATTATTTCATACAATAATTGATTGTTACCATGGTTCTTGCAGTTGGTCTCTGAGTCATTTTTGAAGGTGGTCAATTTTCAACTTATGTTTTTTGATGAATTTAATAATTTCTGGTTGTCTGCTATGTAAAAGTTTGGCCATTTATTTTACTGTGGGTCTTTTGATTAGTCTCTTAGGAGCACTTTAAAGCAGTTTTATTTAATTTTGAGGACAATGATTGGTCAAAAATTGTGGAAAGGTTGTGGTAATTGGTCAAAATTGCACAATAGTAATGAAATTGCATGGACTGGCTAAATTTGCATAAATAACGGTGATTGCAACATGGCGAAATCCTGGAGGGTCTGTTTAGTTAGTTAGGAGCAATTTAAAACAGCTTTGAGTGAATTTTGGGGGTGTTCAATTTTCAACCAAATTCATGATGACTGTTTTTGTCTGTTTTGTGAAAATTAACCTGTTTATTTTGCTGTGGGTCTTTTAGTTAATCTCTGAGAAACAGTTTTGAGTGATTTTTAATGTTAATTTTTTGACCAAATTGTTAATCATTATATAATAGTTTATCCATAAATAAGTAACGTATTTCTGCTGTGTGCACGCACATTAACCAAGGGAACGCCATTTTAATCAGTGTGCTGAAATGTCAGAACACCGGCCGTACCTCAGCACCATGGACAGCGCGTTACATTCCCCACAGGCCAAATGGCTCTCTGTGGGTTTGTCTGCTTCAGTTAATCAAGCTTCCTGCACTGCATCTCATGCCATAAAGCACTGAGGTCATCTCCTGTGTTAGCTGGAGCACCATAGCGCTAATGAGGCTTCTGGCAGAACTTGGCCTTTCACACTCATCCAGAATGCTGGCATGCTCTACTCAAAACACGACCTTACCAATTAGTTCTGTAGCCCCTTTTTACTGTTGCATTGTTCTATCAACACTTGCACGGCAAAGGTCATGGCAACGGAATGCTTAAATGCTAATTACATGGCATTAGCAGACCGGGACTTATTGGACTGAGATGTAGACATATCCAGTAACCCGACCAATGTTATTCTACAACTAAAACTTGAGTTTACATAGTGTGTGTCATCTGCATTATTAGGTATAATATGTTCATATGGCTTTATAATATGTCTTAAAGTCCACTCTGTTATTGTTATAACTTTTTTCCGTCTCCCAAAATTCAAGTTTCTTTGTCACATGTGTAGTTATACAGATGGGTCAATAACATGACGTATATATTGTCCAGTGGTGCGACCAGGTAAAATGTTCATTTCAACCAAGAAATAGTTGCTGTTGTACTGAATGCACTCATTTGTATATTTTAATGTAAAATTAGGTGCTAAAAATACTAAAGACCTAGCCACAAGGATGCAATAATCCTTGCAAAAACACGCATGTCATCCATTAAAAAAACATTTAGAAGGTTTATTTGTCATTGACCCTGGTCATTGACCACTCTTTGACTATGCAACCATTAAATACAAACACACTGGGACCAACTTGGTGTTAAGGACATTATTGTACACCATATATCTGACAATAATGTGAAATAAAGCTTATATAAATATAGATACAAACATGGCAATTTATTATATTAATCTCCAGTGGTGCGGTGAGGTAAAGGATTGCTGCTAACTGTGAAAGCTATGATAAAATGCAACAGTACACCTGTTAACTGTAAATATCATATTTGTGTAATAATACCTGATGTTTAATTGATTAAATAAGTGTTTTTAAGCGTTCTATCATCTCCCATCCAGTCAGCCTGACATTCAGGTATTTTGTAGGTTGTCTGTCATCTCCTCATGTTGAGGAAGTGGTTGCCTGATCCGTTAAATGTGTTTGCATATGTAGTAGTGTGACAGCGTGCACGTATTGATGTGAAAAGTCCATCTGAATATTTTAAAATGTAACTGGCAACAACCAACTGGATGACAGTGTTTTTCCTTCTCGGGTGATGGCTGTGAGTTAGTGTGTCTGTTTATATGTGTGTGTCCCAGTGTGTGTGTGTGGGCTTGGCTGACGTAAATGGCAGCATGCTACCATGAGCTCCATCTCTATGTATAGAAGGCGAAGGCAATAGATTTGTCACATATCTATGTTAGAGCCGTTTGAAATGGTTTTCCAGCATTTTTAGTGATTTCTTATCTAGTCATGTGATGCTTGTGGATAAAAACGCTATCAGTTTTAAATTTCCACAATTCCATTCTTTACCGGAAGCCCTTCAAAACACGCAACCAAAGATTCTAATGTAAACCTCCATTCAACGCAAGTTACCACAGTCACACAATGGACGGGTCAGAGCTGGAGCCAGCAAGACAGAGCCAGAGCAGAAACGCGTTTCTGTCTTGGAAATTCAGACAACACTTCACTTTAAAAGAAGAAAGAGGGCGGAATGTGAAGGGTGTGATTGCTACATTCATATAGTTATAAAAAGCATGACAATGTAGGTAATCCAAAGTATTCAGAATGTTTTACTCACATTGAGTAATGTAACGGAATACATTACAAATGACATTTTAAGGCATGTATTCTGTATTCTGATCATGGCATTTATCGCTCACATCGAGAGCTTACATTTTCTAATTACAGGCACAGTCTCTCTGGAGTAACTTAAGGCATTAAGGACTCAAACCCCAGTCTTATGATTACTATCAGTCACTCAAACCTCTGCCCCACCACATCCCTATATATGTTTCTCCAAAATTGTAGACTGTCCACTGCCCACACTTAACCTTGAGAAGCTATTTTTTTGATGAGCTTGTGCCAGACTGCCCTGAATCCCTGGATTAGACAGAATATTACATGTAAGCGTTTCATCTGGAGCTCCTTTTGAGCAGTGAAAACACGCTTATCATATAAACCATCAGCGATACTGTATATTAATTAATTAATCAAATAGTATGGATGTGCAATGATATCAGAATCATATCGGAATTGACAGATAATTGGTTTTTTGAAGTCAAACCTGTGCTGAGATTTGCCTGATCTTTTCAGCCTCATGTAGGGTAGGCTCATTATATGTACACTTCACTAGTTTAGCGGACATTCTGTCATTGTGTTGTACATACTTTGTATGTTATTCAGTCCCTCCAGGATTTCGCAGGCCTTTTTTGAGATTGTTGCGGCCAAAAATGCGACAGCATTTTCAAAATTTGCAGTGTTTTTAGGCGTTTTGATGCAATAAAGTTGCGGGAGAAAGTCAACACACCACAGGGTACACACACTCACACCTTACGGGCCAATGTAGAGTCACCATTCAACCTATATTATATGCTTTTGGCGATGGCGATGCCATCCTGCAAAACTGAAATGCCAAAAACGACTTCATACAACATTTTGACAATGATTATCATTGTTATCCAAAACTGCAATAACGATTTTAGTGCCAGCTCTAAGTTTTAAAGCAAGTTTAGAAAATGCTCAGCCAACTTACAAGATATCACCACATTTAAATCATTCAGTTTGACATAAGCCATCGTTTAAACACAATCAGAAGCTCGTTTTGTCGCCTTATATGATGCCAATGTGCAATCTAGCCTTGCTCGTTTGAGATCTGTTCACAGCCCAAATGGTTATTGCCTTTTCCAAAGATTTCTCCAGTGCTGTAAGTCTGGAACCATTTTAATAACAAAGTCATTTATTATTAAACTTCATCAAAAGTCTGGAACAACTTAGTCATTTAATAAAACCTTTAACAAAGTAGTAACCATATAAAATTGCATGAATTTTTAACAGTAATTACCGCTGTACTTTCTCCATCTCAGCTCATATCATTCCTTAAAATAACCCTCAAAGGTGACAGCAGGTAATAATGGCACATGGTAGCCTCGAGCATGAGATGGACACTTACAAATGGCACTGATTTAAAATAGACCACAGAACACTAACATGGGGCGTTTATGGTAAGTCATTACAGCACTTATCACAGGTGAAACTGGTGTTTTATTTGCATTTGCCCAGTACTGTTATAACAAACCAATGTCAACTCCAACACTTTTTAATGTGACTGCTTATCATTTCTCACTCTCTTTCAGGAGGATGACAGGAAGTCAGGTGAATGAGCAATTATTCTTGAACAAATAGTCATTGGTGGGGGGGAGAATGAATCACTCACTACTGTGGAGCTGCAGCTGTGGAGTTGATCAAATTGCTCCAAGGTGCAGTCTATATACGATACATATATAAAAGAAATACTTGGAATTGCCATCCCACATACTGATGAAAGCATTATCTATAATATATACATACTCTACGTACATACAGTATGGTGCATGAAAGAGAGAAATCAACATGGCATTGATGAAAAGGTAATGTCTAAATAACACACCCCGAAGGAGGCCATTACAGCCGCACACTAGCCGCTCCATTTCCAGATTTCTGTCAAAGTGAGGTACAGTTGTGTTTCCACCCCCGTGCTTTTACCAACTCTACTAGCTTGTAAGATTTCACATTTTCTCTCTAACAGAAGTTGTTTTTCTGGATGATTTATATTATTTCTTCCACAGAACACAGGCTGGTTGCAGATTCTAAAAGTCCCATAAAAATCACTTCAGGAGTCTTATTTTCTGATATCCATAGAGTGTTTGCTAAGGGATTGACTTACGTTGTGTGTCTGTGTGTATATGTGCATGTGCATGTGAGTAAATATATAGATAAATATCTGTGCTATTAAAAAAGCAATCTCTCCCTGTTGATTTTCATGTTTGCATCATAAACAAGTCCTAAACACGCCAGGAGTGAATGATCCTGATCACTGAGTTTTAATCCTCAAGTCCCATTGAAATTTACTCCCTCTGGTGTGATTCTCACTGCCTTTGAAGTGAGTCCCTAATTATAAACTAATAAGGATCGCAGGCCTAGGTCTTAGAATGAACATGCACATTAATTACCCTGCGCTTCGTGACAATATTGCAATATATAGGGAGGGAGAGAGAGAGAAGGCAAAGTGACAGGTTGAGTGACTAATAATACATGACAGGACATGACATGACAGGCTTTTGACAGTCATCGGATGTGATGTTTTAGGACTATCATGATCAGTGAGTCTGTTGTCATACCTCCATCTCTCAGCCAGATTTCCATGTCCCCAATCTACTAGCCTAGTGCTTGGTGCTATCTGAAGCATTTGGCCATTGAGTCTTGGCCATTTACAGTTTGCAGGTATCCATGGACTTTTCTCTGATTGTTGATTCGCTGAAAATATTTGCCACCATTACGTCAGTAATGTCCATCTGCCTGTCCATCACTGATGATGCTAGGTTCTTGTTTTCCAGAATGAGTAACAAGAGGAAGGCCTGAGTAGGCATTAGGCGCCGTCCACACCGACGTCCATTTTTCGTGAACTCAATGCAGAACTATCCATAAAGACAGGCCACAGGTAAACACCTTGGACAGCCTGATTCCTGCCCCCACATGTAAACCCGAGCGATTTCACATGGGAAACCTATAGGGGTTTTCTGGAGGTGGCCACTATTCAAACATCAGTGCTGCATGATTTTTCTCCAAAAGGCTTTTGCAGGTGTGTGTGTGTGTGAGCATCGCCCAATTACCATGATGAGCTATTAGATGTAGAAAGTTCCCGCTGAGGGTGTGCAGGGTCAGGCATTTCAAAGCAGAAATTACGGCTCGGTTCAGAACAGACAAATGAGGAATGCTGGGGTCCAGGAAACTTTGTTGACATCATTGTTTGCTCTAAATGGAATGTGAACATCTACAGCTAGGACTTTGCAATGAACAATATTTTTCTTTCAATATAAAACTATAGCAAAATATTATTTTAACAGGGTCCAATCACAGTCCTAAATGCTGTCCTCACGGTGACTAGGGCCCACCTCCTGCATCTTTAAACTCATAAGCAGCTAATACACATGTATTTCTTGCACAGAATGTGTTTAATGAGCATTTAAATGTGTCGTTTTTCCAGCAAAACTAAACAGGAAAAAAATGTTGCAAATCAACATATGCACCAATATTACTGTGATTTGAATTTCGAATCATATCATCCAGCCCTCGCATGGTGAAATAAGACCCCACACTGACTTGAGGAACTTTGGTACCTTTAGAAAAGTCACATGATTGAGTTATCCTGTAGTACAAATATATGTGAATCACATTCCCTACATTTAAACAGAAGCAGAATGACAAAGAAAGGTTGTTTAAAATGCAAATATTCTTCAGAATAAATAAAAACTATGAGATCAGTGATGACAGTCTGTGTACATAGATCTGCTTGCTGACGTAGACCGGTGTGTAAAAAGTGGGTGTTCTCTGGTTGAAAGTATGAAAAGTCAACAGATACTAATAGAAAGATGTAAATATCACATTAGCAAGTGTCATTCTGGTTTTTAAGGGGGTTTCCCTGGTTTGAGACAGCAGCGAAACAATAAATAAAATGTAGACACAAATTTTACAAATGCATAAAATAATTAGATATAAAGAAACTAAATGACATTTACATGACAAGACTGTATAAAATAAGAAAGAAATCAATAGAAACAGATATTTGAAATATAAAATGAGATTAATTCCAGATATTTTCATTGTTCCGATTTATCTTTTTTTAAAATACAATCAAGACAATGCTTTTTGTAAATACTTGTTTTCAGCAGTAATAATATCTAGTTTAGAGGATTTAAAATATTTTAAAAACAAGGAATGAAGTCTCTTTTGGCCTTATAGTCTGTAAAAATGGGATGCCAAGCCCATGGTAAACTCAAGATAATTTAAGTATTATTTATGGTCCTTAACCGTAATATTAATCATTTGTAATTTTACTTACGTAAATAACTTGTAGTAAATAACTTTTTCTTATGAAGTAATAACTTACAATGGCAATATTACATATTTCAGTTAATTTAAGCCCATCCCACTCAAACGCATCCCTTCAGTAAATACTGAAATGTACGAGGCGTTGATATTCCACATCTTTTCCTGTTTGGAAAGACCAAAAGGAGGTTGCAGATAAGGGATTATGTAAACTCTAGCAGTCGGATGGCTTTCCACCCAATGTGAGTAAGATTGCTTTAATCCAGTCACACGCGTTCACAAGGTGATAATGATTTATTACTGCTTTCAGTGTCTTGATTGAGGGAAGTACAACACAGGTCAAGACAGCTTGTCCTCTCTCCTGAGAGGTTTTCTGGCACACTTCCAGCTGTCACTGCAGTCTTGGCCTGAAGCAGATACTCTAAATCAGATGCATGTGCAGATACGCAGTCTTCAAGGAAGTGTGTCACGTGTGTTAACTGCCATGACGAAGAAGGGAGATGTGAAGCTTTAATTGTTTAATTTTGCCAGCGGCAGCTGAAACCAACGACGAACTTCAAGCTCAAAGGCATGACTAGGCAGGACTAGGCTTAATCTTAGACTGGGAAATTGGCCCTATGGGCTGGTTTCTTGAACATGATTTATGCCTAATTTTGGACTAAGTTCCAAAACCAACAGAGATTTACCACTGAAAGTCAAAGTTAGTCTAGGACTAAGTATAAACTTGTTGATGTAAAGATAGAACTTCCACCCTGTTGGGCTTTAACTCTTTATCTTTCTCCAGAGCTGTTCTTAGTTTAACATTTATGGACCTCTTATCTGCTCCCAAAGTATTTATTCTAAACTGCTGTACAGCATACAATCATATCCATACACTATAATGACAGCAGATGGGATAGGAATGGAGATCTATATGAAGAGGTTTACTTAGTAAAGTGGGTGATGAGTGCAGTTTAGGTACAGTTTATACCAGCACTTAATTTCAGAGGTTATAAGAGTCTGTAATGGTTAATGCCTAACCGTTACACTACCATATGCCCCTAGCAACAACTACAGGAAAAGCTACAGTGTAAAAGTAGCTTTTCTACTACTGAAAAATGGTAGTTAAGTTAGAACTACCGCTGTCTCCCACAGGCATCTCTGTCAAACACATCTTAGAGTCTAGACGCTCATTTAGACCTGCTTGCAGAGTTACATTATTACAAAGGGATGTAGTGTTTATGGGGCACTTGTTAGACCAGCACAGCACCACACAGTGATGTTAATGAACTCATCTCCTTAAAATAGCAAGGAAACTCGTTAGTGAAGCTAATTTGGAACTCTTGTTAACACTTTGGTCTTAAGTAAAATCAAGCTGAACGTCCCCTCAGGGGAAGCTTATTTAATATATGCTCAGAAGCAAAAAGATTATAGGATTCATTTTATTTAATGTAGAACTTTTAGTTCAATTGGATAAGAATAGAAAACAGGTTTGCAGAGCCACATCCAAATCCAAATCCAAAAATGTTTAAAAGAAAGAATTGGCTCTACAGTTTAGAGGTTCTACAATCTTGCAATCCTAATGGCAGTCGGGGTGGATGTGTGAACCACCTTATGGCTCATGAATTAAAGATGGGGAGCAGATGGGAAGGTGAGGAATGTGAGACACTAAAACTAGATCTTGTTGATGTGGGTAATTGACATAAGGTCAGGAAATTCTGATGTGTGTACTTCTTTTGCCTCTTTTTACCAGGAACTGGCACATTTATTCAAGCGCAGATTTAAGATTAATTTAATGTTTAATGAATAACTTATTTCTTTAGATTTCCTACAAATTAAGCTGTAATGAAATATGCTGACCCCCAACTGATCATAAAATGTTTTAGACCCCCTGCATTTGCTATATCCACATTACAGCAATAATGTATAGACATGGCAAAAATAAACACAATAACATGTAAATATTACATTGACTTACTGCTGTTGCATATGCATTTTCAGTAACCTACAAATGTCTAAATGAAAAAAGGTCACAGTTTCAGTGCATCATTATCCCTTATTTGGTACCTGAACCATATTCAGTAAAAAAAAACCAATATTTTATTAATGAAGTAGATAATTTAACATTAATATAGTCTCTTTGCTGTGAACAATAAAGTGTGAGTGCTGGTTGAAACTCATTTGCGTAGTCAGCAAGAGACAGAGAGTCACTTATAGTAGAAAGTGAAGTTCAGAAGCCAACCAGCTATCACATTAATCATTAATCACTTTTGCTACAGTTTTAATGGAGCATCTTCAAAAGGTGTTTTGCATATTGGAGATCTTTTTAGCACTGTACAGTGTCTGACTGTAAAATTTTCACTTTTTCAGACCCATATGCAGTGTTCCTATTTTTAGAAAATCATCTTTTAAGAAGGTGTCATATAAACAAAATATATTTCTTAACCAAAAAAGGTAAATATTTAAATTTATTTTATGGAAATACAAACCATGAAGTGAATATATTTATGAGGAAATAAAGAGAAGCAAAGTAAACATCTTCAAAGAACTCTATGACAGCCATGCCTATAAAAACATTTCAAACGGCACATTTTCTTTCATAGGGTAAGAACGGCATGTTAATATACCCCTCCAAATATAAAGATGGCGAAGTATAGGCCCACATTTAATGCATTTTCTGCTTTTACCACATTCTCAACCTTTATGTAATATTAAAATAACATTCATAACATTGAAAAATCCATACTCATGGATTTACTTCATGTGCTTAATTATGATGAACAATAATGTTACAATAATTAATCAGCAATAACAAACACTGATTGAAAGTAGTTATAGCTAGCAAATAGGAAATGGTGATCTTAATCTATTCTTATTTTAAGATTTTATTGAGAATGTTATGGGATATTAATGCTATCAGAAAATGATTCAAGAGAATTATTATTTATTATTCAAGAGAAGTATTATTATTATTATCTAGCCCAATGAATATCATTAAAAATGTGTTACTGATGGTGTTGGAGTTCCTAAATCCTGTATCAGCAACTAATTTAAGTAACAATACATTACATTAACATCATGTAAATGTCATTTGCTAGTTCTGTCCATTTCTTCATCCATTTTTTCACCATAAACTAACATGGAGCTCAAATTTCAACTCTTTACTGCACAACCAACGTTCTTCACAAAGCCACCCAATTTGACGTGATTCACCCTTTTTTTCTGTTGTTCATTTTTCCCAAAGGCGCCCATTAATTTTCTCCCATTAAGAATCTATGGGATTCAGGACTCAAAAGCTTCCCTTCGTCTGTTTTTGCCCCACAAGTCAACACTTTCCCTCAGACCACCTCACTGACCAAGCAGAGGCAGACCAACTCTCTCGTTATTTATCCATTCACTTCAATGCATTTTAATCAAAGTATTTCTATATATTTTAATATATCTAAATTAAATAATTATTATTAGATTATTTAGAAAAGCTTTAGTAAAACATTATCCTACATGTCCTTGGACTATATTGAGGTCCGTGAACAGGACATACTCATATGAGAATGTATTCCACACCTCTGGTTAAAAATAAAAAAGGGTTGCTGAAAAGGGATTCAATTTCCTTTCACATATTGTTTTTCCCCCAGCTGTAGATAAGTTGTTCAGCACCCTCAGGAAATGTAACAGAAAGGTCAATATCTCTCAGCAAGCACTTGAAAGTGAGGAAAAAGCAGCAGTAAAGAAATACTTGTACACAACAGTGCAACCGTTACGAGACAGTCACTAGTTCCAGTGCTTTTCAAGCCATAATCTCAAGTAAATACATATTATATGGACTCTTATTGAGAAAATGGAAAGGTATTGTTAATGACTAAGGATTTGTGTTTTAAACTGTCAATAGTGTTAAAATATTATTCATATGGGTTAAAAATAGGCTAAAACATGGTGTCACCAAATAAAGACTTCAGTGTTGATTTACATCAAGTCAGTTAGACTTACATTCACGTCAAGATCAGCATTGGCTCACTGGAATTTTTCTGCTTTGAATTTTTCCAAGATGCATGTTTAAAAGTTGAAGGTGCAAAATTTGTAGAGTTGTAGATAGCTTTCAATCCAAATTAACTTATGGTGATAGAATAGGTGAATAGTTACCTGGTGGTTCTTAGATAGGAGGGTGGAGTTATTCAGATGTCTCCTACTGTGATGTACAGGTAGGGGAAAAATCTAAATGGCTGGTTTAAGCACACGATTTCTGACATTTGTAAATTTATACTAACACAGTTGGCCAAATTTTTTTTTCAGACTTACAGTGTGTATAGAGGCAGTACAGACTTGGATGTCCAAAAAACAGAAACATAATTTTTTTTTATAATATGGGAATATTTCCTGCTATACAAATAATCCTCAATTGACAGAGGTCCTGTGTTCAGGAAATTCTCCCACACATTCTCATACAATATGCAACATCATTTCCAGTTAAGATCACCCAGAGGAAAATGTACAGCAATTTAATCTCTGTCCCAGGCCACCTGTGCCCCATTTAGCCAAGAGCTGGACTCACTCTTACCTTCAATATAACACTGCCTGCCCCATTCAGTTAAGCAAAGGGGCAACTGCAGTATGACCAGAAGCAGTCTTTAATAACGTGATCCAGCTGTTCATACTCCTAATCCAATTAGAAACAAGATGCCAGGCAGAGATGAGTCTGTTCCCGGTTTTTAAATGTGTGCATTTGGTATTTAGCAACTTGAGTATCCAATTAGGGCTTTAGTCTGAGTATCCCCAGTAATCACAAGGGTCCAAAGGCCTTGAAGCTAAACTGCTGAAAAGTCCTCAGTATTTTGGGAGATTAAAGATCAAAAAACTGGTGGGGAAAAGCTTTGAAACTAGCCATCGGGGTCAGCTGCAAATCTCTTTAAGCCTGTAGAAACTCTGATTTATTTTCATTCAGTCCACTGTACATTTTAGACTTGTTTACACTTATCTAGATATTTTTATGAATGCATATTTTTTTATATGTTTTATGTGTTATCAGTTTTAGCCACCTCAAACGGTTTCTGTAAATACTTGATATGTGTAAACATGGCCTTAAACATCATTGCAGAGACCTATGTCCAAAAATAGCCATCCAAGCCCGTTATTTTTGGCCTGACCTTAAAGCCTTCCAAAGGCCTTTTGACTTTTTGAAGTAGTTACACTCAGAGGTTACGGGGTGTGAAAGTGGCAGCCTCGTAAAAGTGAGCTCTCGGATCCCTTGTGACAATATTTTGAGATCACACAAACCGTTCAGACCATAAGTACATCCCCAAGTCAGCAAACAGAGATGTCTTTCACTTCATTCAATCGCTTTCACACCATTAACGTCTGATTATAGTGTATTACGATTGTTACTAAGTGATCATTCCTTCCACACAGCAGCTGTTCGGTAAATTATGACTGTGAATGGGACTCCAACAAAGAGCAATCATTTGCATGCATTAAATGGAGTGCATTTTTCAGTCTCTCTCTCCCTCTCCCTCTTCTTTTTGTTCTGAAATGGGATATCCAGTTCCACGCTAAACATTACCCTTAGGAAAGACATTAAAGAGGGCTCAAGAATAGCACAAAAGCTGTACACATTATGCCATGCCCCATGACACTTTAATTTTAGCTGGAATTAGAATTCCTCTGATGTTCTTTAGTAGTTAGAGTCACCTTGGAACAGATTACTGTGTAAATTATTACGAAAATTATTACAGTATAAAAACAGAAAAGCTATCAAATTTATTTGAAGGTAACTTTTGAAATATAATGAGATTCATAACCTGCACGATTGTTGGGGATGAATGCAAATTTAACTAGAGATGCAATTAAATTTTTCTGTAAGAAAACGCCAATGTAATTGCTCAGGTTTTGTAGCTGTGACATGAAAGACTTTGACTAAAATGCATTGAAGTGAATGGGGAAACAATAAGGAATTATAAAAGCAAGAAAAAGATGAGTGTGGCTCAAACCAGATTGAGATGTGTGTCAGTAGCCACCTGCCCGGTTTTACTGGGGCTGTCCTTCTTTTAAATGGTCTGTCCGGGGAAAAATCACTCTGCTGTGACAAAGAATGTCATAGGTCAGATGCGTGAAGAGCATCTCCGCTTATAGGCAAAGTATTTTGTCAGACCTAGGTGGCAACCCTACGTATCAGTGAGGTGGTTTGATATGCCATGAGAACCGTGTTAACTGTCGTGATTTATGACTACATAAATTCTAGCACTTTTCTAGCAATGAAATGAATCACTTTCATTTAAACCTAATAAAAATAATACATATTTGAAGTGAAATTTACAAATGCAATTTGTTTTTGATTCATAAATCAAGTTTCTTTTGGCTACTGCAGATTAATGTTTAGTTCCAGCATTTTGGGAGAGCTAATAAGAAATTGCACTGTGTGTACGGTTACTGTGAGTTAGTGGTAGAAGACTTTAGTACATCACAGCTATAAGACATTCAGATCTGAGAGTGAGCTTTTGCTGGCCTCATGCTGATGGAAATAATTCTTCCCATGTGCCAAGCTTACAAACATAAATCTCAACTCCTTCCACTGATGTTACCGAGGAGATTATATTACAGAAAACAATTTACTGAATATATAGGTAAGGGGAAGAAAGTCCTGCCAAAAGTCTTGGCATTTGTGTTATTACTAGCACTATTAATGAGTCACTAAAAAATGAGTCAATTTTAAACTCTGTGCATCATGCGGTTGAATGATACGCAGTAGGTTTACTTAAATACTGCTCAAAAAGTGCTCACGAATGATCTTCACTTACTGACAGCCTTGACTTTTCTGTCCTTTTTAATGTCCTTCAAGGTTGAGTGATTATACAGGTCATTATTTGAAATAGTTTTGACAGAAAGTAGTTGCTTAATTGCGTAAATGAGACTCAAGACTTTGATTAAAACGCATTGAAGTGAATGGGGAAAGAATGGGGGATGATAAAAGCAAGAAAAAGACTAGTGCATGTATCAAAAATGACTAACCAAGCACCCCACACCACTATAGGCCACAAGTTTTAGAGTTGGAACAAAGTTTCTAGCACAAAAACTGTAAGAGGAGTAGCGGTCAGAAAAAGTGGAATAGAAATTGGATAATGATATGTGAGTGCTCGCCGCAGTAACATAATAGTGTGTGTTCATTAACTGATTGTTAAACCCACAGGGTTAGTGTTAAGAGAACAATGCGGAAAACATTGACAGTTATGTTAACTAAATGCATCAGAGACGTTTGAAATGACAGATCTATATGATGAGATTTTAAACTTAGTCCAGAGATTTAGACAGGATACCTGACGCCTGATACCAAATCTGACTAATTAATCCAGCGTATTTTCTGGGAGAGTTATTGAAGTCTTTGAAGGGACATTGTGTTAAATTTACCAGCAACAATATGGAGTTCTGTAAAGCAGTCTGGTCCAAAGAAATTGGTAGGATTTGTGAATTTGCATAACGCTATGTGATCGGACTGCACAAGAGCCAAAGCACAGAGGCAGTGAATCCCAGGGGTTGAAAGGCTTTAACCATCACACGGCAGAATCTATTCTAGTTGTAAAAGACTCTCAGTTAACCTTTAGGTTAAAATTAAATGAATACATTTTACAAAAAAGAAGCTCAGCTATAAGGCAGATTACTCAGAAAAGCAATTAAAGGACCATTTATCAAATGTCTTTGTGCAGAAAACCCTGTTGTCTCTATGATGCTTATGAGACGTTATTATAGATTGTCTAATTTTCCTCCTAATGAATCATTAACAACTACTTTTAACAAATCTCCATACATTATTTGGCTTTTCAGGTCCACCCTAGCCACTATGACATGATTTATAAGAAGGCATTAAAGCTTCGGCTGATCTTGATAGAAAACGTTGAGCTCTTTTAATTCTGTTTAATGTCAGAGAATGATGAAAGTCAACAGACTGGAACTAAACTGTTCTGGTATGACATTTACCAAGTGGGGACGGACTGATGCGTTTGGTAGCCCTTGGCGCTCAGCTTCCTCATTAGAGCTTCATTACTGTCAGCCTCCTCCTTTGGCACTCATCAGTTTTTGGACATTTTCTGCTGCCATCTTATTAGGAGTAGACATAAGACAGAAGTGTAAGGAAATTTCTCAGGTTTTCATTCTACCTTTAAACTTAAGGGCACCAAAAACACTAGCAATCAATGAACAACTTATGTTAGCAACTTATGTTATAGTGCTGATTAGCTTTTATTCTTTGTCACTGTTTGTTCAGCACATCAACCTGAACCAGAAATGTGGATAACAGAAAAATCGAAGTTCAGTTCATGACTAATTTGAATCTTGGATAAATGAACATGGTCTGAACACCCTACACATTTTTGTTGCATTTTGTAGCTGCCCTTGATTGACTTAAGTAAGGTGTTACACTGGCATTTGTTTGACGCTGTTTAACACCAATCTGCAGCCCAATTTGTAGTTTGTGTGTTTACCTGTGAGGGCAGTAATCAGGCTGTCCAAAGTGTTTACCCATGTGCCGAAATATTAAATAAAAAATATAGAAAATATATAGAAATATAAAAGCACATGAAGGACTGTCTATGTGCTGCACAGTTGGTTTTACATCACCCACTGAAGCGCATAATAGGAATATTAAACTTAACGGAATCATGGGAGATATTCGGTCCTCCAGGACGTCAACTGAATGACATGTAAACACAATAGCGACATTTTCTTTGCAATCGTCTGTATTTCGTCAGAAATTGGCGCCATCCGAATGCTTAGCCGACCAAACGCATGTCACAAACGCCCGTGTGGACGCTCTGATTCACTCTAATGAGCAGAAAAACGGCCGGTGTTCAGTCCGCACTCACCTGACGCCACAAACGCCAGAAAAATGCCTGCTTCTGAAATCCGTGTGGACTAGGCCTAATACAGAATTAAATTCAGGTGATGGATCCAGTAAAATTTGCTATGATGTACATGGAAACTGCTAAACACAGTTTCTAATGAAAAGAAAATCATCACATCTAAATATAGAAAGCAAAATTTTGTTGATATCCCCCACAAATCCTACGCCGTCATTATGCAGAGTTTTCTTTGGTGCCCAACAAAATAGAGCAGCCATACAGTATCTCTTTATGAAGATTCCCCAAATCACATTATGCTGAACATGAAGATAACTGCTTGGGCCTAAGAGGGCAGAGTGCTGCACACTATGCCTTTAATGACGGACTATTTCTAACCACTGTGGCCAAGTCAATATAGCCTTAAGACAAACCCAGTGCCTTGTGAGTCATCGAGATGGAGACGTCCAGGTTCACTGATGCTACTGATGGGTTCATGCAAGGCAGACTGTGAAGTCATGGTGAACCATCTTAAGGAAGCTGCCCGAGAGGGTCAGTATAAAGGGCAAAGAAAACAGCTGTCATGATTGTCAGACACACCAGCCAAGGAAGTGGACGCTACACTGTGGACAGCATTCAGTAAAGAGCGTGGACAGACGAGTGCACTAAAGCAGTCGGAGATGAGACTTTCATTGCATTTTTAAAATTCTGTCGCAAAATCAGGCATTTTAGGCCGCAACAATCTCAAAAAAGGCCCATGAAATCCTGGAGGGATTGACTGCCATAGTAACATTTTAGTGCAAGTGTTATTAGTGGTCAAGAAAAAAGCAGTTTAAGTTGTTTTAATGTGCAAATTTTACATCAACTATTTAGTACATTTAAGGCAAATATATTTTCCCTTGCTACTTGTGTGCTGTAAATCTAGTCGCTGTAATGAGTCTTTTTATTACCTGTAATTAGCTTAATTTAAATAGTGTTGGCATTTAACCTTGATTTTGCTGTCCAGCTGGTTTTGATTGTGTATGTGGAGTATATCTTATTCCGCTGCCGGAACCAGCTCATTACAGTGATAAACACTGTCTGAAGGAGTGTCAATGCCAAATGTTACTTAACTGATGAACTATACTCGACTTAAGCCAACCATGATGTGTCGGATGGTTCTTGCCCGATTGACTGTATTGAATATTTATAGAATAATTATAGATTAAAGTAACTCTGCTAAGAATTTCCAAGATAACTTCAAGCTTCTAAGTGAATCAGACGATACTGTCACATAGCAGATAAATTATTTCCTTATAACACAGGCACACGCTCGAGTAGGACAAGCTGTGTTTTTTGAGTGTAACTCCATAGTGAATGTTTCTTGACTTGCAGTCTCACTACTCCCACGTCACTCCCTGTTTCGTTCAAGGATGTTCCGATGCTAAAGTTAGCACACTAACTGTGAGACAGTGTGCAGTTACCATGGAGCAAAGATGTGACACTGATCATCACATTAACAAATGCTTGTTAGAATGATTTTAAAAGTTTTGGTTTTATTAATAACACTAAGAACTTTAAGCTAATGCTTTTAAAAAAAGACTGTACCAATGTGACTGTATCTACCATGAAATAATGTAAAAATTAACACATAAATATGATGTTCTTGATCTTAATTTTCAAGTCAAGTCTATGCTATTTCATTTTTTTCCTTTTTGTTTTCATTTCAGAACAAGCAACATTCTAGGCCTGGTGTATGCAACAAGATGTATGACTTCATAAGGCTGTAAGAAACCCTAAACAGACTGCAGCCCTTGGCGGTGTGAATAATTTAACCAGGGTTTTCATGCAGAGAAGAGTTTTGGCGTCTGCATTTATTTACTGAAAGCTCGCTTATGTATTAGCTTTGTTTATTTATTTATTTACTCATGGAGGGGGTGTTGGGGAGGGGGAAGGGGTGGGAGTCGGGCTTCCGCCTACGGCCTACTAGCTGCCCTTTTGCTGCCAAATCACGCTTTGTAAGAAAATGCCGACAAAAACTGTCCCGGCTCTTCCCGCTTCACTGGTCTAAATTTAAACAACTGGGCTGCTGACTACATTGTTCCTCATTCACGGCGGCTGACAGCTTAACAAATCCTTTTGTTCCCTGCTCTACACTGGCCCTAGAAGAAAAACAACATTGGATGTCAGTAGCAGCGCAGCTTTTTTGACAGCTATCAAAGCAATGCACATTCAGAATTCGGCTTGACTTAAAGGCGAGCGTGATCAGAGATCGTAGTCGTGCCGGTGACATAACCGCTGTGCTCAGCTTATTGTTGATGATATTAGTTTGTCCTATTATAATCTCCTAAGTTAAATTGCTAGCTATGACCACTTAAGGGAGGTGTGGCCTAGTGCATGATGATTTTTGAATAAAGGGCAGCGCGGTGGTTAGCGTTGACGCCTCACAGCAAGGAGGTTCTGGGTTCGATCCACGGATCGGCCGTGAGGCTCTCCCCAAGTTGTGTGTGTTTTCACCGAGCACTCCGGGATTCTCTCCCAGTCCGAAGGCATGCACCACATGTAGAATAGGGTTATGGATGTATGGGTACATTACGCAGCCCAGCGTTGCAGGCTTGGCAAGGACAACTGCCATTTTCAGATGAATCTCTTGCTGTAAATCTTCCTCTGAATGGGCCACAGCGGCATTTTCATTTGCAAAAAGCAGTTTACATATCAAAACATGTCTTGTCCCGCAGTTTGGCCAGATTAAAAAGCTTTCCTGTGCTGCCGGTGTGTAGAACGATACCATTCTCATCAGGGAAGGCATGGCGTAATAAGGCAGAGAAAAATATCTTGGCTTCATTCCACACTTTATCTGGGACTCGTCAGAACAAGTGCCTTCAAATTGCAGAGCCTCCAAGCCCGTCATGGAGCTGAGTAATCACCTTCAATAGCTTGGGGGGGAACAGGCAAGTCGTTGGAGGTTGAAAATAAGGCCAGACTTTTTGACATAATCAAAAGCCTTGGCACCAGGTTCAATACATGTTTCCTGCAGTTGATGAACACAGAACACCAGAATAACATTTGCAGCGGAGCAGTAGTGGAGTAGCTTTGGCAGGATAATGTTGGTCTTGCCGATGACACTGAGGAGACATATTCTTCTATTATTGTTGCAGTCTGCATAGCTACTCTGCATAGCTTTTTTATAGATGGTAATGATGTTGGACATGCTGAGTAAATGCCCACTGTGTCACAAGCAAACAATGTAAGAACTGCCTCCACACCATCCATAAGAGTTTTTTGGGGGGCAATGAAACCAACCTTCAGGTCTTCAAAGACACCACAAACATTGCCAGAAGGTTAAATATGACCATGTAGACCAATAATCTTGCATGGCTTCACAAGTAATCCGCTTCACGTTACGATGCGCCGACTTCTGTGCTGCCTCATTTGAGCGGGAGCCATGCTGCAGTTAGGACAGTCTAACTCTGTGCTTTGAGGCAGTTGCCAGCATGAGCAAGCTTGCACGGACATTAAGCCAATCAGGCTATGACCTGCACATTTTAGCAAAGTGGAGAAAACAGCATTGGTGCCGCTGATCAGATGTAATTTCAGCAGGTGGGGGTAAAGCATCATCGATGTAATGTCTGGGGGTAAGGCATCATCGATGGTGTCAAGCAGCTTCTGAAACGCGAGGTCCTGGGTTGCATGCATGTCCAGATAAGGGCCGAGATATACTAAACGCTACGTGACGCAAGGCAGGTAGTGTACTGACTGTACTTGGGCGCGTACTTTATGTTAATCTTGAGGATTCCAACAGGTGACCATGTTGAGAGTAAATAATGATGCCGACGTCACATACCAAAACTTGAACACATTGCCACCCCAATTTTTGCTGGTACTGCAACTCACACACACGTCACATTAATTTTTGACGACATGCTCAGGGGACTTGTCAAAAGAATGCTGGAATGTGTGGCAGCCATGATGTGTGTGCGTAAGCATTCTGAACATAAAGTATATCCCGGCCCATAAGTGGTAGGCTTGGGCTTGGAGATGTGAGGCTTAGTTGGGAACATTCTTAATTTGCAGCGCACAAGTGCATGATCATATCTACAAAGTGCAGGAAGTGACAGTGTGTGACTGGAAGAATGTACAGGAAGGACAGAGTCTTTGTGTGCTTCAGAGCTTCTGTAGACCTTGACTCATGACGTTGATAGACTACAGTCTGTATGCAGAGGCTCATGGACGTAACAGTTTATTTAGAACTGCAAAGCTAACCCCATGCATTGGTATGCCACAATCTGCATAGTCATTCCAGAAAATGATAGAGATAGAGACAAAAAACAGTCGACCAGCTCTCACCAAGGCCAGCACCAAAAACCTTTAACAGCAGCAAGCAGCTTTTCTAATGGCTCTCCCATTCAAGTACTGTCCTAGCCCAAACCTGTTTAGCTTGCAAACATTCTCCAAACAGCACTCAAACCATATCAAGCTTTACACTTTGCACAATTAATGCACATGATGCACTTGCAAGTGAAATCCCTCACACTGAGTTGCTGGCAGCAAAAACATTGACCTGGGACTGTACTGAGACTGTACCCATGTGCTAGTGTGATATTCTACCCTTAAAAAGCCACAGGCTAGTAAGCAACCTATCAAGTGAGTTGAAGCAAAAACCAATATTCTCAGATCCACCACAGCACTGTCTGTTTTAAGGAGCCGGTTTCATCATTTTGAATCTTCTCTCAGAAGCTCAAATCTTGAAACATATTTAATCAATACAACAAGCTCTTTGTTTTTTTACTTACAAATTCTAGAGAAAGACATTTCTATACCATTATTTTAATACTGAAAGGAAAGTAAGAGCTGGGGAAAGGTGATTTAATGAGTAATTTTGACAGTTTTACATGATTTTTTGCACAGATTAGTTTATATTATAGAACAAGGCAAGATTTCATAGAATCACATATTGAACATAATGAACATATGAACAGAGTTATTTCATGTGTAAAGAAACTATTTTTAAATGTTTTCTCAAACAACTTACATAGAGCAATACTGACACCCAGTGGTAAGCACCCAATGTTTTCTCTAAATTCCACAAACACACACACACACACACAGTCTTGTATTACTATCTTTGTGAGGTCCTTCCATAGACTCCCATAATGACTAAAGTACATAATTTTACACCTACACCTAACCCTAACCCTAACCCTAACCTTAACCTCAGTAACCAAAAGCACATCTGTTACCTCTTTTAGTTTCTCAAATAAAACAAGTACATTTTCTATAAAGTCATTTTTTCTCATGGGGACCTCTCAAATGTCCCCACAAAGCCCAAAAAAACAGATAAAAGTGATTTTAGGGGACAAAAGGTCCCCACAATGCAATAAATACATGAACACACATACACACACACACACAAATGCTGCTACACACACACACACACACTGCTAAATGCTGTAAATGTAAATACACACACACACAATAGGTTATTGGACTAGGCATAGGACTAGGCTTAATCCTTGTCTGAGAAATTAGCCCATTGAGTAAAAATTTAAATCTACGTTTGTTAGTGTAAATATTCAACTGTGATTTAAAAATGATCATATAAAATAAAAAATATATATATGTACAGTCTCTGCTAGGGTAGAGAACTTTTTTGTGATTTAATGCTCCATGTTGACTAAATCAAATAATTGATTGAGGGAAATAATATAGACATTTGGTCAGACATTTGGTGTCTTTAGTTCAACATTTATCTATAAACCTCAATAACCACTAAATTAGCATTAAGTATTCAAATCACAGGAAATCATTAGGCCTACATTTCCAGTGCTAGATTTCTTTGTGCCCGATGTAACACATTAGATGGCACATAAATATGCATGTCCTATGAGCTGTTCCTTTATGGTCATGGTGTAATTACAGCAACTGTAATAAGGCGCATGAATCTTTCAGTCACGCAGTCACACTGCATCTTTATGGCTGGTTCCCTGTCAGCTGGCAAAACGCTCAAGAGGCTGCAGAGCTACTTTGGCACTTCACTGCCATCAGAAAGTCACAGAGAGGGCAGAAATGAGCTTGACTGGCAGCGAGGGTCTCGGATCAGGAGCCTTATGAGGAGTCTTTCTGCAGTGGGGGGACCTTAGTTTGGATGTTATATCATAGATCTTAGTTGTGGTTTAGGCTGGCACATGATGAGACAAAGGGGACAAGGTCCGGCATGAATCAGCGAGCAGTCACTCTAACCCTCGGAGGGTGTGTGGGAGTTTTGTTATATATATAACAATATAACAAGGTGGGGGGTTTGTTAAGGAATTTTACCATGAAATTTTCCCCCTCTGTAAAAGCATTTTATCTGGAAAAATAAAGTTAAAATATAACAAGTTTTCATCTGATATGAATGATTATGTGCTGATTATTGAGCATCATCAACACATTATACCCATATAGCAATGCAAAAGTGTGTGTGTGTGTTTGTGTGTGTGTGTGCGTGCGTGCCACTAAGCAAGTGACTGGGCGAATCGGAGGAGCTGACAGGCCTTATGTGCTTTTTTAGGTCAACAAGCAGCTAATATGACATGGCGACTTGTCATATGCAGTCTTTGTACTGTAGGAGCCTAACTGTTACTTTTCTGGAGGGTAAGACATTTTCCTTTTTGTTGGAAAGAAGCAGGGTGAGGGTTATAGACCTGAAACAATCTTTAAAAAGACACACTGGCTCCCGGCCCCTGATGGAATCTGTGGAAAGGACCTGAAAATGTTTTTCAGGATCAAGGTTTGTCAGGGAGCGATGCAACATTTTAAAATCACTTTTACTGACCATCACTGGTCAGCTGGAAGCAGATCTGTGCTGGACGGAGGTTTCGTTTTGGGGTTTTATTTGTTTAATGGTTCAGGCGTCTTTATTTATGGCGCAATCCTGACATCTGGTGGACAAAAAGTGGAAGTGCAACATGTTTCCTGTTTTAGTTTGTGGTTTCTTTCGATTAGAAAAAAAGATTCTGTGACTTAAAGCCTTCGGGAGAGTTTGGATTTTAAAGTCAAGTGCTAGATTCGGGTCAAAATATACTCCTGGGTTGTAGATCTCCAAGAGATCCTTTCATTTTGGGAAGATGCAAAAGGAAAGTGGAAAGTGGAAGATGAAAAAGGAAAGTGGAAAGTGGAAGATGAAAAAGGAAAGAAGAGAAAGTGGTGATTTGATCATTCAGGCTCTACTGTGCTTTATCAGAGTTAATTAGGCTTTGTGCTTGTTAAAATGCAGATTAACATAATTTTTTATGTTAAATGTCAAATGTGACCACTACACTTGACCCATCCATGAAGGAGCAGTGGGCAGCTAACAAGGCCAGTGCCTGGGGAGCAGTGCTTGGGGACGGTGCCTTGCTCATGAGTACCTCAGTGGTAATTTAACCGGTCCAGGATTTGAACAGGCACTGGACACTATAATATGAGCTGTAATGGCAGACATATGCCACAAGAGGGCAGTTTCCATGTGCACACCACAACATGAGCTGAAATGGCAGTCGTGTGCCACAAGTGGGCAGTTTTGCTGTAATGGCAGTCATGTGCCACAAGAGGGCAGTTTCTGCCTGGACACTATAATTTGAGCTATTATGACAGTTGTGTGCCACAAGAGGGCAGTTTCTACCTACACACCATGACTTGAGCTGTTATGACAGTCGTGCACCACAAGAGGGCAGTTTCTGCCTGGACACTATACTATGAGCTGTAGTGGCAGTCGTGCGCCACAAGAGGACAGTTTCTGCCTGGACACTATACTATGAGCTGTAAAGGCAGTCGTGCACCACAAGAGGGCAGTTTCTGCCTGGACACTATAATATGAGCTGTAATGGCAGTCGTGTGCCACAAGAGGGCAGTTTCTGCCTGGACACTATACTATGAGCTGTAAAGGCAGTCGTGCACCACAAGAGGGCAGTTTCTGCCTGGACACTATAATATAAGCTGTAATGGCAGTCGTGTGCCACAAGAGGGCAGTTTCTGCCTGGACACTATAATATGAGCTGTAATGACAGTCGTGTGGCACAAGAGGGCAGTTTCTGCCTGGACACTATAATATGAGCTGTAATGACAGTCGTATGTCACAAGAGGGCAGTTTCCACCTTATAATATGAGCTGTAATGACAGTCGTGTGCCATAAGAGGGCATTTTCCACATTATAATATGAGCTGTAATGACAGTTGTGTGCCACAAGAGGGCATTTTCCACATTATAATATGAGCTGTAATGACAGTCGTGTGCCACAAGAGGGCAATTTCTGCCTGGACACTACTATATGAGCTGTAATGACAGTCGTGTGCCACAAGAGGGCATTTTCCACACTATAATATGAGCTGTAATGACGGTCGTGTGCCACAAGAGGGCAGTTTCTGCCTGGACACTATTATATGAGCTGTATTGACAGTCGTGTGCCACAAGAGGGCAGTTTCTGCCTGGACACTATTATATGAGCTGTAATGCCAGTTGTGTGCCACAAGAGGGCAGTTTCTGCCTGCAGACCATGACTTGAGCTGTTATGACAGTCGTGCACCACAAGAGGGCAGTTTCTGCCTGGACACTATACTATGAGCTGTAATGGCAGTCGTGCGCCACAAGAGGACAGTTTCTGCCTGGACACTATAATATGAGCTGTAATAACAGTCGTGTGTCACAAGAGGGCAGTTTCTGCCTGGACACTATAATCTGAGCTAGTATGACAGTTGTGTGCCACAAGAGGGCAGTTTCTGCCTGGACACTATAATTTGAGCTGTTATGACAGTCTTGTGCCACAAGAGGGCAGTTTCTACCTACACACCATGACTTGAGCTGTTATGACAGTCGTGCACCACAAGAGGGCAGTTTTTTCCAGGACACTATAATATGAGCTGTAATGACAGTCGTGTGTCACAAGAGGGCATTTTCCACCTTTTAATATGAGCTATAATGACAGTCGTGTGCCACAAGAGGGCATTTTCCACATTATAATATGAGCTGTAATGACAGTCGTGTGCCACAAGAGGGCAGTTTCTGCCTGGACACTATAATATGAGCTGTAATGGCAGTTGTGTGCCATAAGAGGGCAGTTTCTGCCTGGACACTATAATATGAGCTGTAATGACAGTCGTGTGCCACAAGAGGGCAGTTTCTGCCTGGACACGATAATATGAGCTGTAATGACAGTCGTGTGCCACAAGAGGGCATTTTCCACATTATAATATGAGCTGTAATGACAGTCGTGTGCCACAAGAGGGCGGTTTGCCATAATGACAGTCATGTGCCACAAGAGGGCAGTTTCTGACTGGATACTATAATAAATGCTGTAATGACAGTTGTGTGCCACAAGAGCGCATTTTCCACATTATAATATGAGTTGTAATGACAGTCGTGTGTCACAAGCGTGCCTTGATGCCAAGTTCAACTGCCTTGCTAAATACATGATGCCACGGAAGTTGTACTACTACGTCTCAGCTGTACTTTTTTGCGTGCTTTTCTCATTATTTCCTCTCTGTACAACATGGCTTTAAAACTCAGATGCCTGAGACAAACAACTTAAACATTTTGACAAATCGATGTTGCAGCTGTGAGACTGTCACTCTTTGTTCTTTTTCAGTGTTATTCATTTGCTTTGCCACGCTCCTTTTCGTAAAACTATTCAAAGTTTTAAGAGAAGTGTAATGAGGACAGTGTTCCACTGGAGGGAAGTATAACAAAATGGCGCAGCATTCACTTTCTGTTCTTGGTACTGAGCTTATTGCTTTTGTCCACTAGATGTCGCTGTGAGTTTTGCCTTCTAAACGACTAATTTATTTCTTCTGTTATCCCCTGTGTTGGTTTGGATAAGATTCATGCTGTGTTTTGTTAAGCCTCATTTTTAACTTAACGTGCGGGTGAGTACATTTAATCTGGTACAGTTTCTTGCTTGATTTAGTTTGAGGTTTGTTAAAATTATCGTTTTGGGTAATTTAGTCTTTGTGATTGCTGCGTTAAGTACGGCATAAGCCTCCCCTTCCCTATGACATTGTTGACAAAGTTAAGACTCTAGTGTTAAAGTTGTAGAGCATTTTTAATTTACAGAAATAACAACAATATTTTAACACAATGTTGAGGTGCTTCTGCCACCTCATCTGAATTATAAAAGAGGTTTTATCTTACTGTTTGTGTTACTCTATGTAGTTCTACAGATTCTGAATCAGCACAGTTACATTTCATTGTGGCTTTTCTCCAATGTTGTTGTGTATGTAGGAGTATTGTACTGTTTTCATATCAGGGGCATAGATATATTTGAGGATTTCATGCAAGACATGACCCTCATTGACAGTTCATAAAATGAACTCTGGTTTATGTGGTCTTAGTGTTGTCTTAGTCCTGTAATCATGGGCGTCATAGTGGGGTGAAATGTGGGACTGACTTAACGGGGCCCCAAGTGAGAAGAGAGCCCATTTTATTTTCTCATGGCAAAGGGTCCCATGGAGACTTCTAGAGTATTGATTCTACGTTCCTGCCTGTAATGTGGGTGGTTGAGCTTATAGATAGACCGTTGTGGGCCTAACTTGTATCATCTTGCCTTTTGGGTCAGGAATCATCAGTTCTTTAGTCAAAGTCCAAGTCTTTGTCATATCTGCTCTCTTCCTAGTCTGTTGTTGATTTTGAATTGAGGTCAAGTAAAGGTACATATTTAGAGCCCCATTGGCATCTTGATGGATCAGATGTTTTTTTCTAAGTTATATATGACTTGTTTGCCCTTTTTACAGCATCTGCATGTACTCATTCAGTTTACTTCCTTACATGTTACAGTTGATGAATCGCACATCATCTAAGAAAGCACCAAGGATTCAACGAACAGCTGGTTCGCCACATTTATGCTATGACAACCTCTTTGAGGCCCTGGTTAGTATAAAACAGGTTAAATCAAAAATTGTGTAAACCAGGATTTAATCAACTTCTTTCATGTGCAAGTGTCACCTTATTGATTATGGGTTTGCTCTTGAATTTGTTGCTGTAGGTAAGAATAGCTTCATGGCAGAAGTGACACACTGGACACAGCCTTCTGGAATATGTGGGAAATTGGTGCTCTTGATGTGTGTAATGAGATGCATCTCATGTCACACTGCATCAAAACCATCTCATACATATGTACCCAGCATCTGTCCACGGAGGGTAACTGGTCTCCTTGGCAGCTATGGACAACATCTTCTGACTGCAGTCTCTCCAACTGACCCAGTAAGGCACCTGAGATTCTCACTGTTGGCTGTGTAGCCATGATACACCTTGCTGTTATTAAACTGCTTGCTTAGCATAATATTCTTTCTAGTTGATCACAAAGTTTTAAATATCTGATTCTTGGTTCATCTTACCCTGAAACTTTAATTCATTAGTCTTTATTGCCTGAACAGCAGTCAGATCTTTTTTTGGTTGACTTATTGTAACTAAATGACTTCCTCAATGTGTTTCTAAGTAAATATGAAGTGAAAAATAGGAAACACTTTCTTTTGGTTATTTGCTACAAACAGTTTATATCAAATGTTTAATTCAGTATTCTTTCCACCACTGCTTCATATGGGTTCTTTAACGTAGCAAGTGAAGGTTCTGCATAACTCCAGCCGTTTTTTGTCCTCATGTTGGAAACGGGCTGCGCTCGCACGACACTCTATAGTCTCGTGGCTGCGTTGCGCCCATTTGAATGGCCTCGTGGACGCCTGTGCGTTTTAGTAGAAGTGCAAATAACCGTGTCGCCGTGGCGCTAAGGTGATGTGCATATGATGTTTTATCTCAGGCCAAATAGAAAATAGTCATTGCATGTTAGAGTTAATTTCCGAGCTATTATATAATTTTGAAAGGATAATTTATTAAACTATATCTGGAAATGTACAAACAAATACAAGTTGATCTTTCACAGAACCAATGCTAACATGCCCTAAATCTTAATTGTAATAGAGGAGTTAACTATTGCTAGTAGAGGTTTAATCACTACTGGAATCATTTCTTTGAGTAACCTTGTTGGAACAGGGGCTAACATGCAAGTAGATGAATTTGAGGAAAGGATTAAAGACGTTAGAGCTGACTGGTCAACCGGATTCAAATGATTCAAATAAGATGGCTGCAGTATTAGTACTTGCCTTATCAAGGCCAGCCTCTGTAGTTACTTGAGATTTTAGAATATTCTGTCTAATTAAACAGTTTTCATAAATTTCAAAAAAGTTCATAAATTTGCCGCTAGAAAACAATGTTGCTACAGTTTGAGTAGTAGTCTGGCTATTAGTCAGCTTGGATATCATGTTAAATAGAAACCTAGGATTATTTTTGTTATTTTCAATTAGCAATGATAGGTATTCTGATTTCGCAGCTCTAAGAGCCTTTTTATAGCTTCCCATAGCATCTTTCCATGCTAGTTCAAATACCACTAATCTAGTTTGCTGCCACTTACGTTCTAGTTTCAGGCGCAAGGCGGGGACCAGCCCTGGGCAGGCGTTCATAATACTTACTTATGCAAATTATCACAATAATTCTGACATTCTGACAATGTTTGATTTGTTTCTAGTTAAGAAAAAAATTCTATAATTGCTGAAGCACATTCACAAGGTTTAAGACTTGGCTAAAATATTGGTGAATGAGGCACATTGTTCGATCCCAGAGCTGTATGTTCCTTCATTTCTAACTTAATTTTCTTCACACGCCTTTCATAGTCATTACAAACTGTGAACTGTAGGTCATACCCCTTTTTATTGAGCATTTGTCCACCTTTTGATTTTGTGTTGTATTTAACATTTTTAACATTTTCAAAAAATTTTCTTAGGCTGTGACCTCAGCCATCTCTAAGACTCAAGATTACATTGGGCCTCATTCAACAATATTGTCTTAAGTTGTTTTGTTTTTTTTAACTTAAATTTGCACTTAAGAAACATCTATAAGAGTGGCTCTACTGTTTACTTATTCTACTTTTCACATACTTATTAGTAACAAGTTGAACTTAAGACTGGCTTGGAAAGAGCTTTTCTTTTTAGATTTTTCAGATTCTGTAATATCATAGTTGACCGTGAGATGTAAAATTCTATATATCTGATTCTTGGCACTTTTGTGATTCTAGACAAAGCCGGGTGGTTGTGATTATATTCATTTCTGTTTAGAAATGTCTTTAAACTGTTCATATTTCATCATTAACTTGCTCTTTGTCACTGTTCAAAATAGTCAATAAACCTTGCTTAAAAAAAGCTCTGCATTGTAAATAATTTGAACTAGACTTAGTAAAATAGCATTTTCCATTTGTTACTTAACATGAGCCACTTAAGAGAAAAGGGCGAGTTAGTATCAGTATGAAAATATCAAAACATAGAGTTCAACAAGTTTTTTGGGTTGTTGGTGTATTTTGGAGAACTTAGTTTTTGTGTTCTGGACTTGATGTTGGATAACTGGATGGAGCAGGAAGAAGTCAGTTGAATCTATCAGCTTGAGAACTTAGAACTCTATCACAGGGTTTTCTTTACATTTTGGGGTAATTTAGCTGACATTCTTACCCAGAGTGGCTCAATGGCCACGTCCAAATCACATCCATTATTATTAACACATTGAACTGGTTATAACTTATATTATGACTTGGCTTCTTCATCATGATAACACGCTGGAGAAGTGTTAAGCTTCAGCAAAGCTCAATGGCTCTGAAGCAGAGAGGTGCTGTAGGATTGAGGTTGTGTCTGGCCCGGTAGCGCCAGTGAGGAAAGGAAGGGAAGGTGAGGGGAGTTAGAAGGAAGAGGGAGGAGTTCAAAATCCCAAAATGGGTGGTAGTTTTGAGGGCTAAAAGCCTATAGTAGCTCAGATTATAAGTTTTCAAATTTCTCTTGTATAACGTCTTTTCACTTTCCAGAGCCGGGACGCAACCGGCCCACGCCCACACCCACACTGCCTGTGGATTTCTGTAAAGCGTTTCTCCCACTGCCTGCACCCACACATCTGCAGGATTGTTCAGTACCGCCCGACTCAACATCTCCACACCTCTGCATGTCTGAGTAGGAGATGCTTTCCACCCCAGAGCCCTGACGTGATTCAACCCGTGAGTTCTCAACCGAGGGATCGTGAGGGATCTGGGTGAGCTATAACAGCTCTCCCTGGGATTTGGAACTAGGACTCTGAACTACATGCATGTCTTACAAGTGAGCCATACAGGTTCTCTTTGCTTTTAGAGGATTTTTTTTTCCCACTTTTGATATTTTTGACTTCATGCTTAAGGGCAAAAACATTACAATATAAATCTTAAGGATTTGAACCCGAACTCTTCCTGAATCTCAAACAAGTACTTTTACAAGTAAGCTGTACAGGTTTGTTGCAATTTATAAACTGTTTTTGACATTTTACTTAGCTTTTAAATGTCAAAATACACACAAAACAAGCTATGGGATTAGAACCAGAACCTTAACTACAAACACATGTTTCTGCAGGTGAGCTATACAGGCTCACTTTGCTCAGTTTTATTTTTTTTTTTTCCATTTTTGACATTTTACTTCAGGCCTAGCGGCAAATATAGTATGAATCTTGCTGGGATTTGGAACCAGAACCTTCCCAACCATACAAGCAATTGGTTTTACCAGGAGCCATACAGGCTCCACCAAAGCTTGGACAAAGCATGGTACCCAAATATTGGCAAAGTAGCTGCACTGTAGTGTTAGCAGGATCATCAGAAGGTCACTTTTCACTCTCACATGCATTACTCATTCTCAAACGCTCTTCTTTTTCAGGAGCTTTTGGCTGGTTTTATGGCTAGACTGTAGCTCGTAATATCTCGCAGTAGCCCAAAGACGCTTTCTAAGGCCAACATCATGGCATTCTCTACTGACCATGATCAGCAACACCCACCAACCAGGAGAGTGTTGATGGGGAAGAGGATCAAAATTGATATGTGAAACATGAGAAGTAATACAGAGTTCAGATGAGATAACATGCTTTGAAGTGCTGCAGCTGCAGAGGACCTTCAGTTTCAGAGCTCTTTTATTTTCCCACTAGTGATCTCCACACCTTTGATCTTGTATTTACATCTACTCTGGACCTGATTTCTAACCTACCTCAACCAAACACAAAGAGGATTAATTTAAAGAGATTTAGCCATATTTTTTACAAGGATGGTAACATCCTTAACTAGTAAGTGCAGTGGTTTTAACAGTGACACAGAGGGCCACTTCACTGACATGCAGTAGATGGTGTCGCTTCCCCATTTCCACAAAATCTCTACTCTTAGCCCCTCTTGTGTGACATGTTTATTCATGACATTCTTTTATATAATGGGTGATCTTTGAACAAGGCATTGAAAAGTCTCTACAAGGTCTTCATTGTCCTTACCCACAGAAGTCAGCCAGCATGCTGGAATGGACCATGTGCAGATGTTCCTTCCAGTCCGTGTCAACACAAGGCAAGTGTCAAGTTTGAATTATTTTATACATTTAGCTCTTACCTTGCACGTGAAAAATAGCTTGTCAGGTTAAAGAACGTAAAAGAGATAAACTCTAATTATTTTCTTTTTCTTGGCTTCTGATATTTGTAGAAAAAAAGGTCAGTTGAGCTTTGGAGGTAGAAAAAGACAGTATAGTTTTTAAAATAAAATGAGAATAATCCTTATAGCAGCCAAATATACTAATAACCAACAACCAAATATCACATCTTAAAGCAAAAGACATTAAGTTAACAGCATAAGATAATAATACAACAATTCACAACTCCAAACTCTTCCTACCAGTTGTAGAAGCCCAAAGCCTTGGACCGAGAGTTGAATTCCTGCTTTAATTACTTTTGGAAATCTCCATTTGTCACCAAACTTCTTCTCCATGTGCTCTCTGTAGCAGGTGTCCAGGAATACGGAACCTCTGAAACATGAACTTATTTTGGGTTCCACTCTGCTCACAGGTCCTTCTCACTTTCACAGTAATGGAGGATTGCTGCTGTTCCCCCTGAGAGCTGCATGTTATTCACTGTGTGCTGAGCTTTGATGCAACATCTCAGCCTGCTTCAGTTTGAATGATTCCTGCTCGGTCGCTTCACAGGTAATAGAACAATAACATTGACATCTCTGTGCAGAATTGTAAAGAGGGATCTTAAGGAAGGTCCTTTTCGATGACTGTGACTTTACGTTGTGACTGGATAGCTGGGGGGCTCCTGACATCAACATCTCCCTTGTTGTCAGTGCCGATGCTAATGACTAGGTTCCTAGATCACGCTTCTAAACCCAGTCCTGGCGTAATCCACTGCTCTGCACAGATTCGTATTTCTGCATTCACTGCACGCTGATCAGCAGCATCAGCTGTGCTGTGAGCCGAAACTCAAATCTGTGCAGAGCAGTGGTTCGCCAGGATCAAGGTTTAAACGCTGTTGTAGATACTGCACCTATTGGCAGAACTGTTCTTCCACAAACTCAGCACCCACATCCAGAAGTCAAGAGTTTCTCCAAGTCCTGTAATTCTGAGATTCCGCCACACAAGTTTATAATGTCCACGCTCTTTAACACAGCTATTGCTTTATAACCGACACAGGTGTTTTGTTTAATGAAGAGGAGACTTGACCATAGTTGGTAGCTTACGTGAATTCCCAGTGTTGGAGTAGTAATCCGTACCATAGTTTTAATAGTGGTCATCAGAGAGTGACCACTTTCACAAGAATTCAGACCAACTTTCAAATGTTGTCCCTTTTGAGCTTTTGCTGGTTTTCAGATCTAACACAGCCCTATGTTCAAACAGTGGTGCTTGGAAAGCAAGTCATAAGTGTTATATTTTTCTATTTGCTGACACTAGAGTCAGATCAACCAGAAATCACCTCTAATGTTACACGCTTGCAAGCTTCTAGAGCTATAGTAGAAAGAGAACATTGTTGTTTTATTTGTAGAGCACTTACTTCTCCTGTGATGCTTTCACATGCTAGCTAAAGCACTATAGCTTCAGTGTTATCTTTCTTTTATGACCACCACATGCTCACATCCAGTCAGCAGTAAGTTCTACTTGAGTTTCATACAGTTTTCTTCAGTAAGGTGCCTTTTAGTAATTTGCATGAGAGCATTATCTTAAGTAAGAAACACCACAGTGATCTCATGGAAATGCTAAGCTTCCTCGCTAGGTATAGACTAAGTTCTGCCTTGATCCCAGACAAATCCTCCACTGAAAGGCAGTCTTTAAGCCAATCTCCTCAATGGAGCCTTAAGTACTTCTGCAGACTGCCTTCTCGCTGACGCTAGGTTCTACAAACCTACTCTCAATCGTTTTTCATTAACGATGCAAAGTGTGGGCAGGCTTTCCAACAAAGTGCATGTTTCATTATTATGTTATATTACATATGCAAGTTGAATGGCTAGATTAGCATAGCCAGAGAGCATTGTGGGAATTGACCGTGAACATGAAGTCTAGTCAAAAACTACTTAATATTTTGGTGAAGTGTAGTATGTAACTTGGGATTCTGTCCTGTCTGTGCTCTGCCTGCTCGGCAGACATGAGTAGAAAGATGTTGTGGGCGCAAGCAGGGGGAGGGAATCTTTCTGTAGTGTGTCCAGCAATGTCTTCTTGACTCAGTCTAGAAGTAGTACAGTGGAACTTGGAGACAGAATCCCAAGTCAAAGAGGATGGAGGAGGGGTCAACCTGATATGTGACTTTTTAAATTTTCTTTCCCTATAATTGTGAATTTGCTGACTTTGCTGAGGACTCAGAGAAATGAGATTTGATAATTTCTTTTAGATTTCTTTTTTTTCCCCTTTTCTCCACACAAGTGATCATCTTTATTGAACTTTCTTCTCACTGGCAAGTCCTTGCTCCTTTTTCACAGGCACCAAGTGACCTTCATGAGAGCAGGTCTCAGTTAAAAGACACCACAGCAATCCCATGAGATCACCACGCCCCACCAGCTCAGCCCAGCCTGCACACTGACAGAGAGCTAGGATTGCCGTGTGAAGACAAGCCTCCACTGGCGCGTGAGTCTTCAGACTACCATAACAAAGTCCCCAAGTGTAGGTCTTAGTATTTTTGACTAGCCTCACGTCAGGTAGATTCTACAGACCGACTCTGGATCTGGGAAGTGGCAGATTATGTGTAATTGGAGGTGGGATTTCTGTCCAAAAATTTGCATGCAATTCCCTATAGTTGTTTGAAGCTTGATCACTTTTAGCTCCAAAAGAACTAACAAGTCAAGGTTTAAAATAAGTTTTATGATACTGGAGAGTCAAACAACATTTGTAATGATACAAGTGGTTTTTTGTTTTGTTTTTTTTCTGTTTAACCAAGCCTTTACCCAAACACAAGCTTTTATTTCATTTATAGAGGATTCTTGGACATATGTCTGTATGATGGTAACACTTCATTACCTAGGCAGAAAGTTTTAACAGTGACCTCCAGAGGACCACTAATTGGACATGCAGTAGTAGATAATAGGCAGTTGTCTCCCCATTTGCCAAAAATTCCCAGCGTTAGCCCTCTTGTGACATGTTATTCAAGATTCTTCTATCCACAGGTGATTC
This sequence comes from Distichodus sexfasciatus, assembly GCA_032718565.1. Classification (NCBI taxonomy): domain Eukaryota; kingdom Metazoa; phylum Chordata; class Actinopteri; order Characiformes; family Distichodontidae; genus Distichodus; species Distichodus sexfasciatus. The sequence continues at coordinate 556,261 of JAVGVS010000157.1, read as the reverse complement.
TGAACAAGGCATTGAAGTTCCCCACATGACCCTATTGTCCAGCCGGTCAGAAGCCATCTTTCAAAGCGCATGGAATGGACCATGTGCAAGACTTCTTCCTCCACAGTCCGTGTTACCACAAGGTAAGTGTCAAGTTTGACTATTTTACACACAGCTTTTACCGTAACTTGAACAACAGCTTGGTCAGGTTTGAAGATTGAGATTGAGGTAGAAAAGGCACTGTAGGTTAATAACCTTAAAAATAAAACAACACTATTAACTTTATATGTAGTCAAATAAACTAATAAACTGGGGGAATTAAATTCAAAATATCACATCTAAAGCAAAAGACATTAAGTTAAACAGCATAAGATAATAATACAACAATTCACAACTCAACTTCTTCCTACCAGTTGTGTTCTCAAAGCCTTGACTGAGAGTTGAATTTTTTGCTTTAATTATTTTTTCGGGAAATCTCCATTTTGTCACCAAACTTCTCTCCCCATGTGCTCTCAGCAGGTGTCCAGGAATACGAGTCCCTCTGGAACATGAACTGATTTAGTTCCTGCCTCTGCTCACAGGTCCTCTCGGCCTCTACAGGTTTGGAGGATTGTTGTTGTTCCCTGAGAGCTGCATATGTTATTCATTGTGTGCTGAGCTTGATGTAACATCTCAGCCTGCTTCAGTTTGAATGATTCTGCTCTCGGTCGCTACAGGTAATGGAACAATAACATTGACATCTCTGTAGAATTGTGCAGGGATCTTGGTTGAAGGTCCTTTCGGGATGATCAGGACTTTACGGTTGGGACTGGATAGCTGGGGAAGGTTCTGACATCAGCCATCTCCTTGTTGTCAGTGCTGATGCTAATGACTAGATAATTCCTAGATCATAGTCTCAGTCTTGAGGAATTATTGCTCTGCACAGATTCGATTTTGCATCCACTGCATCATGATCAGTAGCATCAGCTAAAGCAGAGTCGGGAAACTCAAATCTGTGCAGAGCAGTGGTTCGCCAGGACTGGGTTTGGGAAACGCTGTTGCAGATAATTGCACTCATTGGCAGAACTGTTCTTCCACAAACTCAACACTCACATCCAGAAGTCAAGAGTTTTCCAAGTCCTGTGACTTGAGATTCCGCCACAAGTTTATAATGTCCACGCCTTTTAACACAGTCATTGCTTTATAAACTGTGACACAGGTGTTTTGTTTAATGAAGAGAGACTCTGACCATAAGTTGGAAGCATGGTGACCCAGTGTTGGAGTAGTAACTGCACTACAGTTTAACAGTGGCCACCAGAGAGTGACCACTACAAGAATTAGACCAATCCTTTCAAATGTTGTCCCTCTTTGAGCTTTTCTTGCTGGTTTCTTATAGATCTACACAGTCTCTTTCTATGTTCAAACAGTGGTGTCATAAGTCATAAGTGTTACTTTTTCATTTGCTGACACTAGAGTCAGATCAACCAGAAATCACCTCTAATGTTACACAGCAGTAAGCTTCCAGAGCTATAGTAGAAAGAGAACATTGTTGTTTCTTTTATTTGTAGAGCACTCTACTTCTCCTGTGATATTTTCACATGCTGTTGTTAAAGCACTATAGCTTCAGTGTTATCTTTCTTAGTGACCAGCTCACATGCTCACATCCAGCTGTAGCAGTGTTCTACTTGAGTTTTGCTGTTGTTTCTTTCTAGTAAGGTGCCTTTTAGTAATTTGCATGAGAGCATTATCTAAGTAAGAACACCACAGTGATCTCATGAAACCACAAGCTCCTCACTAGGTATAGACTAAGTCTTGCCTTTGATCCCAGACAATCCTCCAACACTGAAAGCGCAAGTCTTAGTTACCAATTCTCAATGGAGCCTTAAGTACTTCTGTGACTGCCTTCAAGGACGCTAGGTTTTACAAACTCATTTCAATCGCTTTCATTAACGATGCAAAGTGTGGGCAGGCTTTCCAACAAAGTGCATGTTTCATTGGTTATGCTAATATATATGCAAAGGACGGCTAGATTAGCATAGCCAGAGAGCATTGTGGAATTCGACCGTGAACATGAAGTCTAGTCAAAACTATTTCTATTTTAGTAGAATTTAGATTTCTGTCCCAAGTTCACTGTGCCTCTGTTTGCTTTGGTAGACATGAGTAGAAAGATGTTGTGGTGCAGGGGAGGAATCTTCTTGTAGTGTCCAGCAATGTCTTTCTGACTCAGTCTGTGAAGTAAGTACAGTGAACTTGAGACAGAATCCCAAGTCAAAGAGGATGGAGGGAGGGGTCAAACTTGATATGTGACTTTTAAATTTCTTTCCCATAATTGTGAATTTGTTGACTGCTGAGACTCAGAGAAATGAGATTTGATAATTTCTTTTAGATTTCTTTTTTCCCTCTTTCTCCACAAGCGATCATCATCTTTATTGAACTTTCTCTCACTGGCAAGTCTCTTGCCTTTTCAGCCAGGCACCAAGTGACCTTCATGAGGGCAGTGTCCAGTTAAAAGACACCACAGCAATCCCATGAGATCACTAATGCCCCACTCAGCTCAGCCTGAGCCCCACACTGCTGGACAGAGAGCTAGGACTGCCGAGTGTGAAGGCAAGTTCTCCACCACTGGCGCTGGTGAGTCTTCAGACTCATACCAAAGTCTCATGTAGGTCTTAGTATTGACTAGTCTTCACGCTCGGTGGTAGATCTTACAGACTGACTTGATCTGGGTTTTTGCAGATTGGTGTAAATTGAGTGTGGATTTCTGTCCAAAAAAATTGCATGCAATTCCTATAGCTGTTTGAAGCTTGACTACTTTAGCTCCAAAAGAATCCAACAAGTCAAGCACTTAAATAAGTTTTTATGATACTGAGAGTCAAAACAACATTTATACATACAAGTGGTTTTGTTTTTGTTTTTTTTTTCTGCTTAAATCTCAAGCCTTTTACCCAAACATGCTTTTATTTCATTTATAGAGGATTCTACATATGTTCACAAGGATGGTAACACTTCATTACCTAGTAAGTTTAACAGTGACCTCCAGAGGACCACCTTCCACTCTTGACACATGCAGCAGATAACAGTGTTGTCTCCCATTTGCCAAAATTCTAGGCTGCTAGCCCTCTTTGTGGACATGTTATTCAGACATTCTTCTATCCACAGGGTGATCTTTTGGGAATTAAGGCATTGAGTCTCCACACAAGGTCTTCATTGTCCAGCTCAGTCAGAAGCCATCTTTCAAAGCAGGCGGAGTTTGACCATGTGCAGATCTTTCCTTCTTCCTCCAGTCCGTGTTACCACAAGGTAAGTGTCAGGTTTTACTATTTTAAGCACTCAATAAATAGAGTAAATTTGGGACAAAATTCAAAGTTGATGGGAAAGAGAGTCAGATTAATATGTGAACAAGTGATAGAACATATTTAGATGTAGAGAACATGTTAAAGTGCTGCTTTTGTGCTCTTTTTGTTTAGTGATTTACTTTTCATTAACATTGTTTTCTCAGTAGAAGTGTCAAGTTTGACTATTTACACACTCAGCTCTTGTCAGAACTTGAACAGCTTGGTCAGATTTGAAGAACACAAGGACGCATTTCTAGTCACTTTCTTACTCCTTTATTTGATATTTGTAGAAAGAGGTCGGCTAAGATTGGAGGTAGTAAGGGCAATGGTAGGTTGTTGAATTTTGCAAAATAAAACAATTAACTTTATATGTAATCAAATAAACTAATAAACTGTTGAGGAATTACATCCAAAATATCACATCTTAAAGCAAGCAAAAAACATTAAGCAAAATTACATAAGATAATAATACACAACAATCCACAACTCAAACTCTTCCTACCAGTTAGGTTCCAAAGCCTTTGACCGAGAGTTGAATTCCTTCTGTAATTACTTTTTTGGGAAATCTCCATTTGTCACTCAAACTTCTCTTCTCATGTGCTCTCAGCAGGTGCAGGAATACGGCGTCCCCTCTGGGAAACATGGGCTGATTTTTAGTTCCACTCTGCTCTCACAGGTCCTTTAATTCTCTACAGGTTTGGAGGATTGCTGCTGTTCTGAGTGCTCAGCAGCATACCCAGCATGTTATCTTTACTGTGTGCTGAGCTTTGATGCAACATTCCCCACTTCTTGCAGGTTTTCTGATTCAGGCCATAGCTGGTGTTATCTGGCAGTAGCACAAAGATGGCTCCAAGGCCAACACTATGGTACTCCCTATTGACCTGGATCAGCAACACCACCAGCTGAGAGTAAGTTGATGGAGGAAGAGGATCAAAGTTGATCTGTGGAATAAATGATAGCACACAGAGAGTTTAGATGAGATAACATGTTAAATTGCTGCAGAGAAATTGTTTCCAGAGCTGTTTAATTTTCACTAGTGATCTTTCATTACCTTGAGCTTTATTTTTTATCTTTAGTGACAAGTCCTCACTTTCTTGGAGTGTTCAAGTAGAAGCCCCTTTTCAGTAAAGCACCAGGGATGATCTTCTATAAGAGCAGTGTCCAATTTAAAGGACTATGTAGTTTTAATAGTGACCACCAGAGGGCCACAATTACTGCTGACATGCAGTAGATTACAGTGTTGTCTCCCATTTGCCAAAATTGAAGGCCTCTTGTGACATGTTATTCATGACATTCTTCTATTCACAGGTAAGCACCTTTTTAAACATATTGAACGCTCCACAAGGTCTTTCATTGGTCTGCCTGAAGTCAGAGGTCATTTTGCAAAGCGCAAGTATGAATGGACTAAGGTAGATCTTTCCTCTTTCCTCCAGTCCGTTACATTACAAGGTAAGTGGCTGAAAGTTTGGACTATTTTTTACACACAGCTTTTATCAGAATCTCTGAACAACAGCTTGGCCAGGCTGAAGATTAGAGAGATTGAGGTAGAAAAGGGCAGCACTGTAGGTTAATAACCTTTGCAAAATAAAGGAATACTAACTTTATATGTAGTCAAATAAACTATTTAAATCAGGGAATTAAATCAAAATATCACATCTAAAGCAAAAGACATTAAGTTAAACAGCATAAGATAATAATGTTAAATAATTCACAACCAAACTCTTCCACCAGTTGTGTTCCAAAGTTTTGACCGAGAGTTGAATTTTGTTTTAATTACTTTTTGGGAAATTCCATTTTGTCACTAAACTTCTCTCCCATAGTGCCTCAGCAGGTGTCCAGGAATACGAAGTCCCTCTGGGAAACATGAACTGATTTTTTTTTAGTTCCACTCTGCTCACAGGTCTCGCCTACAGGTTTGGAGGATTGCTGCTGTTCCCCTGAGAGCTGCATGTTATCCACTGTGCTGAGCTTTGGATGCAAACATCTCAGCCTGCTTCAGTTTGAATGATCTCTGGCTTCGGTCGTCTAATATAGTAATAGAACAATGAAATATTGACATCTCTGTGTAGAATAGCAGGGATCTTGCTGAAGGTCCTTTCGATGATCAGACTTCTTACGGTTGGGACTGGATAGTTGGGGAAGGTTCCTGACATCAACATCTCCCTTGTTGTCAGTGCTGATAATGATCAGATAACTTTTAGATTGCTGCTTTTCAAATCTTTTAACATTGCCTGGGCACAGGCCCGGTATTTCCTGCACCACTGCACGCTGACTGCAGCATCAGCTGTACAGGAGTCAGGAACTCACCCTGTGCAGAGCAGGTTCGCCAGGATGGGTTTGGGAAACGCTGCTGTAGATAATTGCACTCATTGGCAGAACTGTCTTTCCACAAACTCAACACTCACATCCAGAAGTCAAGAGTTTCTCCAAGTCCTGTAATTTGGAGATTCCGCCAGTTTATGGGTCCACGCCTTAACACAGCCATTGCTTTATAAATCAGACACAGGTGTTTTGTTTAATGAAGATGAGACTTGACCATAAGTTGAAGCATGGTGACCCAGCGTTGAGTAGTAACTGCATCTAGTTTTAACAGTGGTCATCAGGAGAGTGACTAATTCTCACAAGAATTAGACCAACTTTCAAATAAGTTGTCTCCCTTGAGCTTTCTTGCTGGTTCCTTGGTAGATCTACAGTCTTTTCTATGTTCGGAAACAGTGGTGCTTGGAAAGTAAGTCATAAGTGTTGTGTATTTTTCATTTGCTGACACTAGAGTCAGATCAACCTAGAAATCACCTCTAATGTTACATAATAAGCAGTAAGCTCTAGGAGCTATAGTAGAAAGAGAACATTGTTGTTTTCATTTGTAGTATAATTTTTACTTCCTGTGATATTTTCTACATTCTGTTGTTAAAGCACTATAGCTTCCAGTGTTATCTTCTTAGGTGACCAGCTCCATATGCTCACATCCAGTCAGCAGTAAGTTCACTTGAGTTTTACAAGAAGTTTCTAGTAAGGTGCCTTAGTAATTTGCATGAGAGCATTATCTTAAGTAAGAAACACCACAGTGATCTCATGAAACTACAAGCTCCTCACTAGGTATAGACCAAGTCTTGCCTTGATCTCAGACAAATCCTCTTAACACTGAAAGGCAAGTCTAGTTACTGGAGTTCTCAATGGAGCCTTAAGTACTTCTGTGACTCGCTCTTCGCTGACGCTTAGGTTCTACAAACCTACTCTCAATCGCTTTCATTAACGGCGCGCAAAGTGGGGCAGGCTTTCCAACAAAGTATGTTTCATTGGTTGCGCTAATATATATGCAAAGGACGAAGCAGATTAGCATAGCCAGAGAGCATTGTGGAATTAACGAACATGAAGTCTAAATAAAAACTACTTAATATTTTGTGAAGTATAATTTAGATTCTGTCCCAAGTTCACTGTGCTCTGCCTGCTTTGCAGACATGAGTAGAAAGATGTTGTGGGCGTGCAGGGGGAGGAATTCTTGTAGTGTCCAGCAATGTCTTTCTGACTAGTCTGTGAAGTAGTACAGTGAACTTGAGACAGAATCCCAAGTCAAAGAGGATGGAGGGAGGGGGTCAAACTTGATATGTGACTTTTTAAATTTTTTTTCCCATAATTGTGAATTTGCTTGACTGCTGAGACTCGTAGAAATGAGATTTGATAATTTCTTTTTAGATTTTTTTCCTCTTTCTCTCCACAAGTGATCATCTTATTGAACTTTCTCACTGGCAAGTCTCTGTTCTTTTTCAGCCAGGCACCAAGTGATCTTCTCATGAGGGTAGTGTCCTAGTTAAAGACACACACTCAGCCAGCAATCCCATGAGATCGTAATTAATGCTCCCACCAGCTCAGCTCAGCTCAGCTCAGCTCAGTGAGCTAGGACTGCCGAGGAAGACAAGTTCTCCACACTGGCGCGTGAGTCTTCAGACTAATATAACAAAGTCCTCATGTAGGTCTTAGTATTTTTGACTAGTCTTCACGCTCGCGGGTAGGATTCTATATTCCACTCTGGATCTGGCTTTTTTGCAGATTATGTAAATTGGAGGTGGGGATTTTGTCCAAAAAAATTTGCATGCAATTCCCATAGCTGTTTGAAGCTTGATCACTTTAGCCCAAAAGAACTAACAAGTCGCTAATTTAAATAAGTTTCTTATGATACTGAGAGTCAAACAACATTTATAACATACAAGTGGTTTTGTTTGTTTTTTTTTCTGTTTAACCAAGCCTTTTACCCAAACACAAAGCTTTTTTATTTCATTTATAGAGGATTCTGACATATGTTCACAAGGATGGTAACACTTCATTACCTAGTAAGTTTAACAGTGACCTCCAGAGGACCACCACTCTGACATGCAGTAGATAACAGTGTTGTCTCCCCATTTGCCAAAATCTCTAGCGTTAGCCCTCTTAGACATGTTATTCATGACATTCTTCATCGACAGGGTGATCTTTGGAACAAGGCGTTGAAAGTTCCAGCGTCTTCATTGTCCAGCTCTAATAGAAGCCTCCCTTTCTCCATGCTGACCGGACCATGCAGATGTTCCTCTTATTCTGGTGGTTACATAAGTAAGTGTCAAATTTTACCATTTTACACATTTAGCTCCCCAAACGCCAAAAAATAGCTTGGAAGTCGGGTTGAAGAACACAAGAAACAACCTAATTATTTTTCCTTTATTTGATATGTAGAAAAAGGTCAGTCGAGCTTGAGGTAGAAAAGGGCAGCACAGTAGGTTGTGATAACCTTTAAAGATAAACTTATTAATAATAACCTTATAGCAGCGCTTCCCAACCCCAGTCCTCACGGAACATTTGCACAGATTCGAAGTTTCAAAACACAGCACAGTTGATGCTACTGATTAGCTAATTAGCACCGAGATCGCGGCGGGCGTGCAGTGAGTCATCAATCTGGCAAGAGCGATGTTCCGTGAGGACCGGGATTGGGAAACGCTGCTTTATAGTAATCAAAAATACTAATAAACTGGGGAATTAAATCCAAAATATCAAATCTTAAAGCAAGACATTGTTATTAAAGAGCATATGATAATACAATACAACAATTCACAACTCAAACTCTTCCTACCAGTTGTGTCTCCAAAGCTTTGAATTCTTTTCCTTTAATTACTTTTTGGGAAATCTCCCTTTCATCCACCAAACTTCTCTCCCAATGTGCTCTCAGCAGGTGTTCAGGTATAAGAGTCCCTCTGGAAACATGAGCTGATTTTTAGTTCCACTCTGCTCACAGGTCCTTCCTGCCCCCTACAGGTTTGGAGGATTGGTGTTTGCTGCTGGTTTTCTGGCAAACTTACCCAGTCTCTCTCCTGTTCCAAACAGTGGTTCTTGAAAGTTAGTCATAATAAATATTGTATTTTTCTATTATTGTAAGTCTCAAAATGGGTGATAGTTTTTGAGGGATAAAAGGTATAGTAGCATCAATTATAAGCACTCTCTCTTTATTTCAGCCTCTCTTGTATAACACCCTCTTTTCACTTCTCCAGGAGCCAGGGCGGGTAGCTCAGATAGTCCCTCCCCCTCGGTATCGCCCTTCGACCGTCTGCGGGACTTCTCAGGTACCGCCCTCCGACCATCTGCACCCACACATCATCAGGATTTCTCAGGTAACGCCCTCCAACCAACATCTACATCCCGCATGTCTGAGGGGATGCTTTCACCTACAGCCCTGGACAGGATTTGAACCCATGATGCCCTCAACCGGAGGCAGGCATCTTTCAAGTGAGCTATACAAACTCACATGCTTAGAGTGCTTTGTTTTGCACCTTTAACATTTGTAATTCATATTCCTTAGGCCTAAAAGGCAAAATAAATAACCATACAAGCCTCTCTGGGATTTGAACCGGGGACCTCCTGAACTTTAAGCAAGTGCTCTTACAAGTGAGCTATATAGGGTCAGTTGCTCAGTTGCGCTTATAACCGTTTTTGACATTTTTACTTAGCTTTAACCTGCAAAATACATTATAAAACAAGCCTCCCTAGGAGTAGAACCGGTAATCTCCTGAACTACACACAGTGGGTCTGATAAGTGAGCTATACAGGCTTACTTGCTCTGGTGCATTTTTTTCCCACTTTTGACATTTTACTTAAGTTCTAAAGGGCAAATAACAGAATGAACCTTGCTGGGATTTGAACCAGGAACTTCCTGAACTACAAGCACACAGAGTTTAAATGAGATAACATGTTAAAGTGCTGCAGCTGCAGAGAACCTTCAATTTCAGAGCTGTTTTATTTCCCACTAGTGATCTTTCATTACCTTGAGCTTATTTTGTCTTAGTGACAAGTCCTTGCTTTCTTTAAGTGTTCAAGTAGAAGCCACTTTTCAGTAAAGCACCAGGTGATCTTCATAATTTAAAAAACACCACAGTAATCTCAGGAGATCTCTGCTGCCTCACTCTGACATGCAGTAGATTGAGGTGTTGTCTTCCATTTGTCAAAAGCGCTACCGTTAGCCCTCTTGTGGACATGTTATTCATGACATTCTTCTATCAACAGGGTGATCTTTTGGAACAAGGCATTGAAACTCATTTAATAAATATAAGTATAAAGTTTCTGGAACTTTTTCACCATAACCACTGCTGGCCATTTTCCCCAGAGAGTGTGTGTGTGAGACACTCTTTCAGGTGTGAGGTCCTCCATGAGGCGACAAAATGCCGATGATGCTCCAAATATTAAAATGTAAAAGGCTGAAGCCTCTGTGAATATAAATAAATAAATAAAACCACACTGAATATTTCGATTGAAACGCCGACACTACACCAAATTAAATATAAAATATTGATGTCGCGACGAACATTAAAACATAAAATCCAGATGCCGCACTAAATATTAAATGTAAAATGCCGGCGCCGTGCTGAATACTACAATGTGGTTCATATGGTGAAATACAATCACTTTTATTATTATACAGTCACGCTTTATTATTATTATAAAGGATCATTTCAGAATTGTATAGTTCTTGTACATCTCTGACTATTTTCCTCTCCAGAGTTCTTGAAATCTTGCGCTTACGGCCACGGCCAGGTTTGTTTCTTACAGAATTTGTCTCCTTGTACTTGGCAATGATGCAAAGTACAGGAGTTCTAGACAGTGTGAATCGCTTGGAAATGGCAGTGTAGCCTTCCCCCTTATCATGAGCCTCTACGATCTTCTTTCTGAGCTCCAGACTGATTTCCTTTGTCTTTGGCATGGTGAGTAACAGTAGTCCCTCTCAGGTGTTCAAGTGCCCTGTTCCATTTGGTCTTTTTATGCTGATTGAATGTTGTTAGGAAGCCAATTGACTGCACAGGTATGGTTTCAAAGCTGATTGGTTACATTACTGTAGGTGTGTCTTGAAAGCAAACATTCACATGGGGCTAATATTTTTGACCACCCCATTTTTTATTATATTTGATATAAAGCAAGCCTAAAAATGTATTTTATATTACAAAATGTACCAAAAGCTACTAAATAGCACTGGTGAATATTTGATTATATCAAGTTTCATCAATGCTGCAAACATTGGGAAGAAGTTTAGGAAAATGTTGCATAATTCCTGGGGGACTAATAATTTTGGCCTCAACTGTATTTTATAGTCTATTTTTGTATTTTTGCTTACTCTATGTATGAACACAAAGTTTACTTTGTCTTTGACTTGATGGTAGTATTTTAAGTTGAAGTAAATGAAAGAAGTATGTTAACATGACTAATTGGTTTAATAATATTTACAGAGAAGTTGTGTTTGGCGTTTCACCTAGATTTTACACTCCACTTAGATATTTACAAACCATATTGTTTTTTACAGCGTACGTCTGAGTGTTTGTAACATCTGCACGTCCATTCCAGCATGCTTTCAAAGACAGCTTCTGACAGAGCTGGACAATGAAGACCTTGTGGAGACTTTCAGTGCCTTGTTCCAAAAGATTACCCTGTGGACAGAAGAATGTCATGAATAACATGTCCACAAGAAGGCTAAAAGTAGAGATTTTGGCAAATGGAAGACACCTCAATCTACTGCATGTCAGTGGTGGCCCTCTGGTGGTGACTGTTAAAACTACACTGCACTTACTAGTTAATGATGTTATCATCCTTGTAATCATATGGCCAGAGTCCTCTGTAAATTAAATAAAAGCTTTGTGTTTGGTTACAAGGTATGGTAGAAATCAGATCCAGAGTAGATCTATAGCATTTACCACAAACAAGACAAGTCAAAAGTACAAAAGTTCCAAGTGTCCAGTGTGGTCAAGGCCAGTGAGGCAGCAGAGATCTCATGAGATCACTGTGGTGTCTTTTAAGTTGGACACCACTCTTAAGAAGATCACCTGGTGCTTTACTGAAAAGAGCTTTAATGCCTGTAGATCAGGAGATGCACGGTTCAAATCCCAGTGAGGCTTGTATGGTTCTTTATTTTGGCTTTCAGAGCTAAGTAAATTTTTGGGAGAAAAACACCTCCAAGCAAATGTGCCTGTATAGTTCACTTGTAAAGACCCCTTGCCTTTATTTCAGGGGTTCCTGGTTCAAATCCTTGCTAGAGTTGTGTTTTTATGTATTTTGCCTTCTGCCACTAAAGCAACTGTAAATATCTAGAAATTCCTGCCCAAATTGGACTTAAGCCAGACTTAGGCGGGGCTTGATGAGGTTCTTTCCGTCTTCCGGTTCTCCAGGTTTTACACACAAACACTCAAGACGTATGCTGTAAAAAACAATATGGTTTGTAAATATCTAAGTGGAGTGTAAAAATCTAGGTGAAAGACCAAATCCTTTCCTATAAGAGCTGTGCACTGACATATTAAGAGTGTCTAAAGGGTACAGCGTGCATTTTTACACAGCTGCATGTTCACAAAAGTGTGTGTGCCCATTCATGTATTAATCGCATTGTGGGGACCTTGTGGGTGTAAAATTATATACATCTAGTCATTATGGGAGTCTATGGAAAGACCTCACAAAGATAGTAATACAAGACTGTGCGTTCCAGACTAAGCAAGTGACTGGGCGAATCCGAGAAGCTTATGTGCTTTTTTAGGTCAATGAGCAGCTAGTAGCTTTTTGTTGGAAAGAAGCGGGGTGAGGGTTACAGACCTGAAATAATCTTTAAAAAGACATCTTCTTCAGAGCTATTTGTTTCCGGCTCACAATGGAATCTGTAATCTGTGACTAAAAATTGAAGGTTTTTCAGGATCAAAGTTCGTCAGGGAGCAATACAGGTTTTTAAAATTAGTTTTACTGACCATCATTTTTGGCTATTATGCTGGACAGAGGTTTAGTTTTGGGGTTTTATTTGTTTAATGGTTCAGGCGTCTTTATTTATGGTGCAATCCTGACATCTGGTGGACAAAAACTGGAAGTGCAACATGTTTCAGGGAGCCAGTCCTGTTATAACAAGTTTGTGGTTTGTTTTTCGATTAAAATCAGAAAAAATGATTCTGTGACTTAAAGCCTTCGGGAGAGTTCGGATTTTAAGGTCAAGTGCTAGATTCGGGTCAAAATATACTCCTGGGTTGTAGATCTCCAAGAGCATATTGGAAAGACATCATATCTTCTACTTTAAAATAAGAGAAAGTGGTGATTTGATCATTCAGGCTCTGCTGTGCTGTATCAGAGTTAATTAGGCTTTGTGCTTGTTAAAATGCAGATTCACATATTTTTGTTTTAGAATACGGCACTAGAGCTCAATCAAATACATCAAATATTGTGACGTGAAATAACAAAATAAAAATGCACCACTGAAAATAAATGCATATTATTCATTATATTAAAATTAAATGTAATTATTGTATGTTTTTATTCACTGTAATGCAAAATAATATGGGTTTAACAGGGTGATACCAACAGCACTTGCTGTACAGAAAAGTGTTGAATATGAAATATAAACACTCCCTAATACTGATGAGGTCACATCCAGGTTCCATGTGGGGGGTTTTTTGTATATAAATTGTGTACTCACACCTTTTAAAGGATTCACATCTCAATCCCATAATAGTTAACATATCTCTATTTATTTTTCCTTAGAACAGAATTTTCATAAACATAGCTGTTTTATTTTTTCATCATACGTTCAAAAAAGGTCATGACCTGTGAGACCAATTTATAAATAGTTAAAGTCTTTGTGTAAAAAAAAATCCAAAGAGAGTCAGCCAACTAAAGCATCTATTGTATGACAATATGACACTGTAATAATAACTGTACTATCTATATATGACTGTCCGTTTCTTTTGTCAGCGTTTTGTCACTCCGCCGAAAAAAAAAACCCTTTCCGCCCGTCCTGGTAGAGGAGAACGTTCGCTTATGCAGCTCACACAAACGCAGCCGAGATGTTGTAGATGCGACGAAATTAAACGACAGCAGAGTTGGGGGAGGGCAAAAAAGTAAGGAGACATATAGCAAAACCTTAATTAAAAAAAGGACAGTCAACAGTGAGACTTCATTACCACAAACCTACAATATGATGACAGAGGCACATCTGCATAGATCAACAGGATTTTTTCGGACAACCAGGGCCAGAAAAACAAAATAAAGGAACGTTTAGTTTACAGGACGAACGACTCAGAGAAATGAAGCCTTGGGAAATCAAAATGAGTGGATGCAAAGAGGAGATAATTTTTTAAAATATGGTCCCAGCTAACAAAATGACGTCCTCAAAATTAACTAAGACATATTTGTGTAGAATTAGATGTCAGTTGAATGTGATAAATGCTGAAAACCTCTCTTTGCCAGAGTCAGCATCACGAGGAGCAACAGTTTTTAGCAACACTGATGGAGTTCTGGAATATTGAGAGCACAAATTTTCCTATACTTTCTGACAAGGATCCGGCCTCATAAACAATCTACGTAAGTTTAGACCAAAAACAAATTCATAGCTGGAAATTAACTTACTAGCTTTAGTCCATTCTTTAAACAAACCAAAAAAGTATTTTCAGAATTTATTGGTTGAAATATTTTAAATTACTTGCACCAAGTCTTTTAATCTTTACTAGAGGAAAAATAATCCAGGCCAAATACCACGGTTCATTAAATTACAAACAATTTCAAGACAAACTGTGAACCACTGACCAGCTTAGGGGAACGTTAGAACAGTAATGAACTGTAGGTTGTAGGGCTGTGCTATATGAACAAAATCTCAACAAAAAGGCACAAATATTACGCCATAGTATTCTCTGTGCCAACATTCACGTGGTGCTGTGGTGACTACTGCAAACCCTTTTCCAAACCATCAACAAATACTGCCATAAAAGGTTTATTTTGCCACACCACCAAATAAACGAGAGTATAATATGAACTGATTTTAATTTTGTCATCTGATATATTTCATCATATCGCACAGCCCTAGTAGGTTATGGGCCTGTGTCCACCAAGCGTGTTTCTGTCACTGAGAGCGGTGAAATCCTCACTTCCAGCACGCTTTCTCTGCACTTTCTGTCATCGCTTGTTGTTGTTGCTATTTCAACGTGTTTCTTTGAGATCACTAGTTTAGCCGACAAGGTGGAGAGAAATCGCATCTTAGCATCAGCGGCAGCATTTGAACTAGATACTCACATGTCTTCGAGACGTAGAGTTTGGGAGCATGAGATAAACCGTGCAAGTAAACAGCTGGAAGAGTACCACCGATCTATATGTCCTGCCCCTTCCTTGATTTTAACTGTGTTGTGGCAAAAAACCGTCTCTATCTGCGTTTTTCTTTTTCCCGCCAAAGGCGCTTAGCCCTCTGAACGCTGAAGCTCATAGGATTTGTATTAAAAAAAGCGCTGCCCGTGGAAAAAACGTGATGGACACAGGCCCTAAAGCATTTTTCAGTCAAGTTGCACTCCCACATACTCCCAACTAACAACAGAGCAGCAATTACATCCAAATTTGTTGAAGTCCTTGCTGCTAGAGGACGAAATCAGACTCGAGGATGACTAAATATGGCAGAATAATGAAACACAGAGTGATTGTCACCTTCATACTGTAAGACCTTAGCCAGCTGCATTAAAGAGAAATTTGAGCGTTACACAAACAGACCATGATGACCGCGGCATAAAACATCTTGTGTTTACTTAGTAAAGCCGTCATCACAAAACCACATGTATTACTAGTCTTGACCTCGATCACAACCTTTTTCTGGTGGCCATTTTCCTGGGTGGATCTGGTTAACACCGGATAATTGGACAAAGGGAGGCTCTCAATATTATCAGGGCTTCTGGTTTGAGGACGACGTTGCAGTCTTGACTAAAAAACGCTGCTATGCAAGACGAAAGGTGCACACAATGTTCTCCGGCCAAATTGGGTTACGAAGACGGGGTAAAAGTACAGCAAATGTTAAGCCTAAAAATAAGACGCTTTAAAGCATGATGAAACACCACGTGAAAAACAAGAGAGCGGAAACAGTACGAGAGCAGCTAGCGGCCTGTACAGTCAGACACCAAAGACAACAGTCTTACACACAGAAGGAGAAGAAATATAGAATGAGCCCTTGAGAACTCCTTCCCTCGCAAACTGTCTGCTGAGCCCTTTTTTTGTTTTAAACACGATAATTGTGGATGGTGTGAGGACAAAACGGCGGCAATATTACAGCGTGATTACGAAGGATTACAATGTTACGCCTTCTTTTGTTTGCTAGTTGCCGAGATCCTCGTGGCCGGCGGTGACACCGGTGAAATAAAAACAGCCGTTGAGGAAGTTAAAACATGGCGTCGTGTTAAGCGCGTTCTATTCGTTCTCCTCAAATTTTGCCATTGCAAAAGCTCGTTTCCAAAGCGACTAACTGCGTGACAACAACGCCACTCCAAACAAAAGTATGGTTCTTGTTTTGTTTTGACAAACTGCTTTTAATGTGTTGTTCTATGCAAATTGGACTCTAATCTAGTTATTGCTGCCTGGCGATGTTGAGTTTCAGTTACACAGCAACAGCAGTCTGGGGGAGATAAATAACGACTTGTTCTTATTCGCGCAGAGCTGGGTCTCGAAAGGAGGACAGAGCTGGAGACGGGCTACTGCTTCGAGGGGAAATTCCAGCAGGAAAATAAGATGGTGGAATTACTGACAAGTGCATAAACTAGGGCTGGGCAATAAGACCTCTAATCAATACCACGATTAATTGAATATTTTACCTCGATTACAATTACTGAAAATTGATTTTGTGGGGTTTTTGGTAGTCTGTCCTGCAAATATGCTCAACTATTAAAGCTGGCATATCTTTGCAGATCTGCAGATCTGATGGTCACTGGGACAGAGTCTGGACAGGAGCTGGTAGTGTAATGACTAGAGAGTTCTCCCTGCGTTCAGAAGGGCGCCTGTTCAAATCCCTGACCAGTGAAGGTACCACTAAGGGAACTCATGAGCAAGATAACGTCCTCAAGCACTGCTCCCGGGCACTGCCCACTGCTCCTTCACGGATGGGTCAAAAGCAGAGGTCACATTTGGTTGTGGTGCACTGCATGGGGATGGTACCTGACTCATGTGTACCTCAGTGATAGCTTTACCCGTCACGGATTTGAACTGCCGACCTTCCAATCACAGGGCCAACTAATTTTCTGATTTGCTGCCCAGCCCTCACATAAATGTCTATAAATCCGGAAATATTAATGAACCTGGTTTAAATTGGAGACTGGTCTCCTACTGGCGTCCTGTTCATCACCTGACGAAAAGCAGCTGAACAGGGTCCATTACAAACCCAAAGCAATTTACATCCCTAATGGACCTGGCAACAACTTTCCATTAGAATTTTCCAGCAGGAACTCTTTAGTTCAGAACGTAATGATACCGATTCAGTCAATATCTAATCAAAGCCATTCTCATGTTTTCCGTCCACATTCAGCAGATCTATTGTCACATTCTCTCTCTATTCTGCCAGAAGGTGTCACTAAATCCACAGCTATAGTACATTCATTTCATGTCATGAGAGGACACTGGGGATATAGTGGATGCAATGTGATTTCTTGAGGACTCTTCATCATAACGTATCGCTAACATTAGCTGTTGGGTTTTGTTTTTGAGGCTCTGTTAATGCATAGCCCTCTCTGGCCCTGTACACGTGTAGCTGGGTATTTATAAAAACGGATATTTTTATGCGGTTGCGCCTATCGTCCACGCTTCAGCTATTTTTGGCCAAAGTGGAGATTTCTGAAAACTTCAGTGACTACGTGTGAACGGGGATCATAGCGTCATAAGTGTGCGACAGGAAATGCGTTGACGCCAGGTGTGCGATGTTTGTTTATGTTGATGGATATTGTCAGAGCAGTGATGCTCATCTAACGTTTAAAAGTGATTGCTTCCATCGTTCACGAACAAGGTCTGTACTCCAAATAATACGCAATTGGTGGCTTAATGGTAGGGCGTTCGCCCCATCATCAGAAGGTTGCCACTTTGATTCCTGGACCGGTGAAGGTACCACTGAGCAAAGTACCGTCCCCAAGCACTGCTGGCTGGGGGCTGGCCATGTCAGCTGCCCACTGCTAACGTTTAAAAGTAACTGGACTTCCCTATCTGTTCATATGAAACACCGTCTATTCACCAGCCGGATGTAAAGGTCATTGTAACCGGATGTTTCCAGGGTTCTGATTGGCTGACGTGGTTCTACGCAGCTCTTGACGGCGTATTTATCCGGATTCGTGTATACAGAGATATTTTTTAAAACGGGCTCATGTTTATAAAGTTATTTTTGAACACAGAGGAGAAAAAATATCCATCTTTATAAATACCCGGCTATGTGTGTACGGGACCTTATTTAGCTCAGAATTTCAGGTTTGTACTCCACTTAGTAGGATTTCTCGTTTACTCTGATACCTTGAATCAAAACTCAAGGCTGTGCAACTGGGAGAAAATGTAGGTTTGCAAAATTCCAACTTTCAACTCAAGTTATCCGGCTAACTAAGAAATCCTGATTAATGTGCCCCAGAAGGCAATCAGAAACTAAGGAATGGGCCCCACAATCAAACTGACCATGTATATTTTGCAGCTACAATAGCAGCGAGAGGAGAACTATTCATGCTAGCTCTCAGAATATTAAAAAGAACGGGGCACAAGAGTCATGGAAACATAGAGCTACGCTCCCCCTCCACCACATCACTTTTCCATTTTTGATCTGAAGCGAGCAGAGTGCAGAGAAAAACCATCTTTGACAGCTGAAGCTAGAAATGGAAAAAAAGTCAGATCATCTCCTAGTGCAAAGAGAAGTTAAAACAGGCGTGTGTGTGTGTGTGTGTGTGTATGTACGCGTGTTCTGTGGGGGGCCGGTGGGGTTCAAAATGTGTTTTTCGGAGCCGTGTGAGAGCATACGTCTTCGTTAAGGGCTCAGCCTGAGTGTTCCTCACCCTCCTCCTCTGTTTCCTTCCCCATTTCCTTCCTTCTTTCTACCTTGAACCCAAAGAGCTCTGAATGACGCAGGGAGCAGCCGGGGTCAGTCTAACGTGACCCTTGTGCCCCCCCGGGTCCTGCCCCGCCCAGCCCCGGTCCCGTTCGGTCCGGTCAGACCTGGCACGTCCCCGGCACCTCGCTGACTGAGGGCTCGGGGCACCCTTTTTTCGCTGACAAGCCTGCCGGGAGATGGGTGTGTTTTTTGGAGCATGCTGATTGGCTAGAGCTAACACCCCGCCACGTCCCGTCACTCTTCCCTGGGGGCGTGGTCCTCCAGCGGGAAGATGGCGGCCAGGCAGGTAGAGTTCTGATTGGCCGTCATGGCCGCCACGGTGTGGAGGAGGACCAGCACCAGAAGGCAAAGCTTCAGCCGGCTCTGGCCGTGCCGCGGCGCTCCAGAGGAGGAGGAAGAGGAGGAGGAGGATGAGGAGGAGGCCGCCGAAGCGCGCTGGCACGAGGGGTGAGTCCTTCTGAGGGTGCCACGAGAGCGGTTGTCAGATTTGGCCTCCCACCGCACGTCGCAGCACTGTGGCGCCGCCTCGCCGCTCGGGTTCTCTGAAAGCCCTGAGGACAGATGGAAATGTTGTTGGTATGGCTTACTGAAACAAGGCAAAGTCTTCAAATGGTGGTGGTGGTCTAGTGGTAAGATGCTCGCCTCTGGACCAAAAGGTTGTGGGTTCAAATTACCATCATTGGGTCCCTGAGCTAGACCTCTAACCCTCTAACTCTGCCCTCGCTCCACTCTGCTTTCATGCTCGCTTGACTTGGCGCTGTGTTAGAAATGTCTGACTATGCCGTTATTTTTTTGCCAACGTTCTGAGCGCGCAGTGGAATGTTCACCAGCAAAATTTGTGAGTCTTTATGCCCTGCCCACTGCTCCTTCACAGATGGGTCAAATGCAGAGGTGACATTTTGTGTGCTGTGCTGTAGTGTGTTCACAAAGATAAATAATCTAGGGATGCACGATTCAGAAAAACTCACGATTCAATTCCAGTTCTTGGGCTCACGATTCAATTCAGTATTGATTCCATGATTCATAAACGATTCACAATTCAATACATAGATAAATTTGTTTCCAGATTGCTGTTTTGAGTTACTTTTCCCATTTGACTACGGCAGATCAACACAATAAATCACACTGAATCAAATCTAGTGTAGGGTTAGGGTTATGAATCAATTTTTGGAATGCATGAATCGATTTTGAATGGACAGAGAAAGAATGGCGATTGGATTTTTTTGCACACCCTTAAAATAATCACTCAAAATGTATCAAGACTATCAAAGCATCCTGGAATGAAACATTACTGCTCAGTGTCAGAAGTGATTCAGTGAGTGAGTGATTGTCATTGTGAGCACGGCACAGACAGCACAGCAACGCTGTGACCTCTGCATTTTACCCGTCCATGAGGGAGCAGTGGGCAGCTTTTTTGGGCAGTGCTTGGGGACGGTACCTTGCTCATGAGTACCTCAGTAGTACTGTTTTTTTACGAGCTTCTCACAACTGCAAATAAATGGCTTGACGTAAATGTAAATTCATCTTCTTTCAGTGAGAAGTGTTCTGAGGATTGTTGTTTTTCACATTCACATGTTTTGCACTTAGCAGATGCTTTTATGCAGATCTGTATTTTCAGTACTTTCCTAATTACAGGGACAGTCTCCCTCCAGCAACTTGGGGTTAAGGGCCTTATTCTTGTCGGATGTAAGATCAGGTCGAACTCAAACCCACAACCAAAACGCTATCGCTAGACCACCAACCCACCGTGTCACTAAAAAAACGGAGGCATGTGCATCTATTTTACAAAGCCATGTGCCTGGAAGCTTTATGTATCAATCTTATATACTTTTTGTCATTTTACCCACATGCCACTCTGGTTATAGCACCACCGTGATGAACCATTCACATTATGCAAATCTATGTTGACATGCTGTTTCACATTAAGCAGAATCTATTGAGCTGGTATTAGCATGCCACTTTGCTAGATTAGGAGGAGAAAAATCCATTAAATGGGGCGCTGGTAAGTAATTAAAGGACATGAAAAAGAGTTGAAATTACTGCTTTTAACCCCAAATAGCATTAAAGTAGAGCCGTAAAAACGGCCACAAGTGTATCGCAGAATTCTTTGTTATATGTGAACAAGTGAAGAATAACAAATCGCCGAAAATCGTGGCAGATGATAATGACTTATGATGACCATTGAGCGTACATTTACAATGAAAATTCATCAGTCCCTCCAGGATGTTGCAGGCCTTCTTTGAGATTGTTGCGACTAAAATGCCTGCAGCTTTTCTACAAAAAATTGGGAAGGTTGCTGTGTTTTAGGCGTTTTGTTGCAATAAAGTTGTGGCAGCAAGTCAAACTTGCAGAAAAATGATTTTGTCCCCATTTATAATGATTCTATAACAATTAATTCAAATGAAGGAAACAAAACCACTATTCTTTTTATTAACCATTAATCATTTAGTCATTTTTGAAAGTAAATGTGAGGCGTTTTTATCACGTTTCCTGCGTCTTCTAAACGTAACAAGAAAGTGAGTACACTGACATGTGGTGCACCGTCTTGCGGGAAACGACAATGACTGGTCAAAAATTGTGAAAAAAATGTGGTAATTGGTCTAAATTGCACGGTAGTAATGAATTCACAGGGATTGGCTGAATTTGCGTAAATAGTTGTGATCACATCACGAAATCCTGGAGGGTCTGACAAATGTGGTATTTTTATTGGATTTCACAGGCAATTGGTGCAATTTTTGAAAAACAGTAATGAGTTTACAGGCTCACAGATCAACAACTACAGTTCAATAACCGTATCCTAGTTTGGATCTGGATTAAGGGCCTGTTTACACGTATATAGATATTTTTATATACATACATATACATATTTTTTATACGTTTGGGCCTTTCATTTACGCGTAAGCGGAGTTTTGGCCACCTCAAACGGATATTTTTAAACACCCTCCAAAGTGAAGATATTTCAAAACGCTGGATTCTGTGGATCCATGTAAACTAGTAAAACACAGTTTCTTAAAGCGATGAGATGTTTAGTTCTATTATGTGCGCTTGCCTTAAATACCTTACATACCACACGTGGTAACTATGACAACAATAATCAGCAGGTCAACAACAATGGTGGGTGAGTTCTAGCGTGTACAGAGTTTTTTGTCATTTCAAATTCAAATTCAAATTCAAATTCAAATTTATTTATATAGCGCTCTTAACAACAGTCATTGTCACAAAGCATATAACCGGCCTAAACCCCCCAACAAGCAAGCCTGAGGCGACAAATGCAATTAAAAAAAGAGACGTATAAAATCATTTGCGTTTATAAAAAATATCTAGATACATGTAAACAAGCCCTTAAACAGCAAATTTGTTAACAATGATCAAGCGGAAAATAAGGGTTCTCACCTGTACATATAAAACTGGGAGTTCCGCCATGTATAAGGTCGTCATTGTCAGGCAAAATGAAGGGACACCTCTGCTGGACCTGGAGGCAGTAGTGCTCACAGGGGACCTTGCGGCTACAGCTGGACCGAGTGCTGGGGAAGTACTGAGCACAGAGCCAGGGCTTGTACACCATCTGTGAACAGAAGTAGGTAGGCCAAACTATCAGCAAAAATAGTCAAAAAAACCCCACCCAAACCTTTGTCTGATGTCATAGAACTAATGATACACAGTTTGCTTGGGGTGTGAGTGTGTGTGCCCTGCGGTGTCACCCAGAAGATTTACATTTACAGCATTTAGCAGACGCTGCAGAGCGACTTTCATTTCCTAATTACAGGCACAGTCTTTCTGGAGACACCAATGTGGGGTTGAGGGTCTTTCTCAGGGACCCAACGATGGTAGTGCTGGAGGTAGGAACTCGAACCCACGACCTCTTGGTCCTCACCACTGGACCACCATCACCTTATATATTTTAGGTCTTCACAACCACCTAAAACCCTAATAAACACACATTTATAGTTCTCACGTTTCCATTAAAAATCTGGAATTTCTTTGCTGAATTTGCATAAATGATCATTTTAAGACGTGTGACAGCATGAGTTCTTGATTAAATCTGGGGGTAGATGCAGTACCCAAAAATGACCAGCAGGTGGCACACGAAATCTTTCCAGGTGTCCCCTCATTGCATCAATCTTACTATAGATGTGTGTGCGTTGCCTTTGTCACTTCATCACAAGTCACATGGATCTATTAAAGTGAGAGTTTTCAGTCCAGCAAGAAAAACAGAACCAAGTTCGTGCTCATGATCCTTACCGCTGCATCGTAATGGCATTCGACGGTCAGACGTGAGAAACCACATTACATTAGCAAATCCACGCGTTGGCATGTGAGATGAGAGCCGAGTGTAGCGGACGGAAAGAAAGAAAGTGGGCAGTGGACGAGGTCGCTAGCGAGGGGTGACAGCGCTGTAAGAATAGCTACAGCTCATTTATTTCGCCCTACATAGTGCACCCAGCACTGGCAGGCCTCTGTTGAGGAAAAGAGATGGAAGGAAGGAGGGAAGGAAGGAAGGAAGGCAGTGCATTCACAAATTGGAGTGTGTGCGTGTGGAAAAAGAGAACAGGAGACGCAGAAAAAGCAGGTCGTCATTAGCACTGTCTGGCTGTCAAAGAATCCAGAGATGCGGTCTGATTTGTGAGGCTCGCTTTCTTTCTTTTCTCTCTCTCTCACTCTCTCTCTCTCTCTGTTCACTCACATGCACCCTCTCTCTTCCTTCTGTCTCTCTCTCCCTCTCTTTCTCTCTCTCTCTCCACATTCTTTCTCCAAATACCTCAGGAAACGAGCCGACAGAAGCTGGCTAAAAGAAAGAGCTCAGAGTAAAGGGGAGCATCCTCTCATCAACCAATCACCTCCCAGAGGGCCGAGGAAAAGTCTGATTTGATTGGATGAGGGGCTTGTCATTTTGTCAACTTGTCAACTTTGGCGAGCAAAATTTATCGGCACTGGTATCGAAATTTGAATTAGAAGAAAGGGGGCGCAAAAATATTCTTGTCTACAACAAAGGAAAGTTGAGGGCTGCAGAAAAAGTTTGGGGACCACTGGCTTAGGATTGCGTAAACACATTCGCCAAAAACGTCTTCGTGTTCCAATAGCTATGAATAAATCCGAGCATCTCTACATCCGATGTGGTGGTAGAGGAAGGTCAGGAGGTTAAAGCCCGCTAGGCCTTCGGGGAATGGGGAGTGCAAATGAGGTGGAGAGAGACAGCGGTGTGGTCGATGACGGAGAGGCCGCCTGGGGACCACTCGCTGCGACTGCGGTGGCCCTGAGCTTCAGTCAAAGGTTAGCGAGGTGTTTGCAGCTCGGGGCACGGCGGTGCGTGACGCCCGTAGCATCAATCAGCGAGGGACAGAAAGGGGCAGAGGATTGTAGTGCAAAGCGGGCAAGGTTGATTCGGGAAGGAGGAGGAGGAGGAGGACACGCGGTATGAAGGTGCTTAACGAGCGCGAGCATGGCAGGCGAATGCAAATCAAAGTGACCTGTGGACAAGGAGAGCATTAGAAAGGCAGGATCAACACGCTGTGTGTGTGTCCAGGCTTGTGTGTGTGTGTGTGTTAGGGAGTAGCTAAGTACAAGTGATGACACTACTACTGAAATACATATAAACACAGCATTGCATAAGGAAAAGTACCTTGTGCACATGCTCATATGACTACAGGGGCAGTAACACAGTAGAGTAACGGCCCCGTGACGAAGCCGGTTTAAATCCCGGACCCGGTAAAGGTACTTATGAGCAAGGTACCGTCCACAAGCACTGCTCTATATCTGCCAACTGCTCCACCCCCATTTGTACCTGAGCGTCTCCCTATCAGCTGTCTCGTCCACAACACCCCCCAGTGTTGCACAAAGACCCTCCTGGGGGGTCGATATCGCCCCAGCTGAGAAACCCTGGTCTAGATCTAGGCTTAACTGTAGACTGGAAAACTGGCCCATGGATGATTTAGTTGATGCATATTGTCAAGACAGCAGTAACACAACTGGATAATGCACTTTAACATAAATTGATATGATTTACACAAAGCACAATTTTTCAAAAATAAATTATTTAAACTGCACTGTAATTATATGTACAGTCTTAGGACTAAATCTGAGACTACCACATGTTGCTTTTGTATATGACAAATTAAAAATCCTGAATGGGAATCAAGTGTAGAAGATGTTTGAAGTGGGCTAGCGGGCTCTAGTGGGCTGCATATGTTCAGAAACTGAAGAAGGGTCATTTACTTCCCATTTCTGAGGTCAAAAACTGACCATTTATAAAGGCAAAGCACATACATCAACACGTTAGACACTCCTGATATTGTGTACAGTGAGTGATTTGCACACACACACCATCCTGTCCCTCATGACCACATGTGTGAGTGTTACATAACAAGTGCATAAATATCCTTTTAACAACATTAGCCAAGTCCGGCAGTTTCTCCTGCATATCTCGTGGCCGGAGTGTGTGCGTCGGCAGACATATTCCACATGCTCAGCGAAACTTCATTAACCATACGTTTCTCATTAATGATTCAAATCTAATTAAGACTGCTTCCGAGAATCATTAAAATGCATCAACGATAACTAATTACACGAAGAAGAAAAAGACTTGCCCCGTTATTACGGAATACAATTCGATTAGGAAACATGGAGTTTGTGCAATGCTGACTGTAATCCTGAGCCAATGAGGACAAATGCCACTTTTGGAGGCAACTGGACGTAACCAACAACTACTCGAAGGGATGGATTAAGACAGGGGTGTCCAAACGTTTTTCAGAGAGGAGCAGATTTGATTATGTGGAAGTGCCCGGGAGACATTATTTTAAACTATACATTTCATTTAATAACGTATTTATATGCATCTTTTATTGGATAATAATGCTTGACTATAGTCTAGTTTTGTACCTTATATTCCTCAAGCAGGGAAGTCTTGTGACAAATTAGGCAAACAGTTGTTTCAGTTTTCAGTGAATAAATACCACCTCTCTTGGACGCAGCTTTCACTGAAGACAGCTGAAGAGTCAGAGCAAATTTCACACAGCCGCGCAGTTACGCGGGAACTCTGTAACCACTCTCATTACACAGCAGTGCTGCCACCATAAGGTAAAAAGAGGAATTGAATGTTGCATTTGTATGATTTATGTATTCAGTTTGACCCTGCTGTTGGGCCTTAAATAATACATTTTAGAACAAAAGGTGCGGGCTGTGTAATATCCAACCACAGGTGACTGGCCAGCAAGCCGGAAGGCATTCTCAGTATCCTAAGGGCACTGATCGAGGTTGCAGATGCAGCTTTGTCTGTGAAAATTTTCTAACAAATTCCCTTCAGGTAGTGCACGGGTTTGTTTTCCCTCTAACATTAGGATTAACAAATGTAAGTGTAATGATTTTAAAAAATATAACAGCTATTTCTCTACCGGTAATATCTACTATACTTTGGAACTTACTACTATAGTTTGAAGGCCAATCACACCTGACACCTATAAAGAGCCAAAAACACAAAAGAAAAATCATGAGTCGAAACCATGTGGAAAGATCAAGAGGCAAAAACAAAGAAAAATCTTGAGCAAACACTTGTAGAAAACTCTAGAGCAAAGAAACAGAGAAAATGACTTAGTTCCAGAATTAAGAAATTTGTGCACTTGAAGCTCTTACTCTTTCACTCAGAGCAGCTAATATGCAGTTTTTCCCTCCCGACTTACTCCTTTAGTAAACTGTTCACAAAAGGCAGGTAACTAACATTGTCCTTTCTTCTCAACAGGAAGCTTTTTGTCTCCCCCGCCCCCGTTTCTTGCTCGCGGCAGCCGGAAGACGGCGCCACGTGGGTTAGCAGATGGGCGCCGAGCTAGCAGCGGACATCTGCACCGCAGACTCACTTGTCAGCTGCGAACTCCATCAGAAACCGCCTGCCAAACAACACACGTATTCGGTGCTCTGAGGCGCACTTTCGCCAGCTACGGCTTCTCAAAATAGCGACGCGAGAGCGAGCGGCCGCCAGCCGAGGTCGGCCAAGTGTCACATCCGATATCTTCCTGCAAAAAATGGCCGCCTTCCGGCGAGGCTGTTTACACTTTACGAGGAAGATGGAAATCAGGGGAGGGCGTCTCTAATGCCGGCGCTACAACTGTGAAGAGAAGCGAACGGTGGTGAGCTTCAAAGAGCTCCGAGAGGTGTGCGAGAGAGAATTCCCTCAATTAGGCCAGAATTAATACACTAGATCAAAGCGCCCGTCCCTCCGTCGTTTTAACACCGTTGCTTACGCCGAGAAGATGGTATCTATCTCTCTCTGTCTCACTCCCTCGACACAGCAGCAGAATATTCAACAGTTTGAATAATGCCGTATTAATCTGAATTCTAATTACATTTCTGGACTGGCATAAAGACGGCAAATATTGGTCAAGGGTAAAAAGACAGGTTGCAGTCGTGCTAGGGCCTGGCGAATCAATATCACGATTAATCAAACATTTTTGACTTAATTGCAATTAATATACAGTGTACACATGGTTGTAGTGGCAGACTGGACACACTCGGGTAAGACTACGTCAAATAGAGGTTCAAATGGCAACAGATGACAAAAACACACTGTTTCCACGAGGGCAGTCTTGCTGTGATGCTGTCGTGATTTAGAGGATTGCAGGCAAAGCAGTCATGTTTTCTCAGTTTTACTATATACAGCATCTATGCCCAAAAATCCTGTCAACATACTTGTATGTTCCATTCAGAAATGGCTAGACCTGAGCCTCAGCGTAAGTAGGGATAAACTGACCATAAAGAACAGAATGAATAGAATGATGGTTTTAAAACTAAGTGACATTAAAATGTTGTGTTCACCTCAATGCATTTTAATCAAAGTTTTTCATGTCAAAGCTACAAAACGTCAGTCACATTGGCATTTTCTTGCAGCTACGTTGACTAAATAGGAGCAAAGTGACCACATTATCAATGGTCAGTTTTAGTAAAACGTATATCATTCAATTTAAGGGATATTCAAATGAACGTCCTGTCACTTATCCACTGTGGTGCTTAAAAACTCAAATGCACTGTAACACAATGGCAGACGTGGACAGTAACGAAGTAAATTTACTTGAGTACTGTCCGTAAGTAGAGTGTTTGAGTATCTGTACTTCACTTTAGTAGTATTTTTTGGAAACTTATGAATTTGACTTCACTACATTTCTGTCAAGGTTCTCGTTACTTTTAAATCTATGGATAAAGTGGATGTTATTCCCCCTTTTCTAAAGCGTGTTTGGTTGTTTGGCTGGTGACAGTCTATCAGTAATCAGTAGTGTTAACTATAAGACTTTAACTATAAAACCAAGTTCAGACAGTTCTGCCGTGTTTTGTCTTGTTTAAAACATTGCTGTTGTGGGAGAGTCATGACGCTAGAGGTGTAGAGCTGGGTTTTAAGCAGGTTGGAATGTTAATTTTATTTTCTGTCCAGGGTGCATGCACTGTCCTCCTGATTAACATACACATATATGTGTGCACACACTGCCAGAGCTGTGTCGGGACACTACCATGCTGTTTTGTGGGGGTGTGTAGTCTTACACATTCTACCAATAACTTATTCCACAGGTTCTACAAGCTAGTCAGAGACATTAGGTATTGTAAGTGTTGTGGCAACAATGAGGTGAAAGAAGATGCACAACAAGTACTTCAGCACTTTAACTTAAATAAGAAACTGACTGTACGACTTTCACTTGTATTGGAGTAACATATGACTAGCGGTATTTGTACTTTAACTTAAGTAATGAAGTTTGGTACTTTGACCACCTCTGCACAATGGTACATTTATGCAAAGGCCAAAAACGCTGAAGGCAATAACACCCACGTGCAATTAGCATAACGCTAACAGCCTAGCCTTTTTAGCCTCCATTCATTATTAGTGAGATTAGCATTTTGGTTGGAAAAAAACCCATTTCCTTTAAGTCGCTCCAGCAGCCCTCATTATCCAGACTGAAGTGGACTTGCCGGCACTTACAGGTTCTCTCGGCTACTGTTTGACTTGCAAGCTCAATGCACTCAAGGACACCCCATTAGAATAGCAAAATAAAGGGGAAAAATGCCACGGACACAAGAATGTTACTGTTCCGAACACTCACTGACGCTATTCAGCCACCGGCTTACAGCAGGAAAAAAACAAGATAATAAGTTAAATGTCAGGCGTTTAAAGGTTGTGGGCATTTCATGGATCCTCGCTTTACCCATAATGCAGAACGTACGAGCGCAGGGGAGATGATCGATAGCAGTTTTTAACACTCGAGTCATTCCAGTATCGCCATCAATATTCTATTCAACACAAAAATAAGAGGTGACTTGACTCGAGGACCATAAATAACTACGGAAAAAGCATTCTTAGCTCCAGCAAAAGGGGAGGTGAGGTCTGTGTTTACCAACCATAAGAACCCAATGGGTCATCAGTGAATATAAGGTCAACGCAAGGGGCTTTGGTCAACGCATCTCCTAGCTTTTAGATGCCTCCAGATCTACAGACACATTTTTAGTCCACTTTTTCTGACTGCTACTCCTACAGTTGGCATATTGCGGTATGGGGTGCTCATATATGACTGCTGTTGATATGCACACTCGTTTGCGAGTTCTGTCCAATTTCTCCGCCCCCTAAGAACATGGAGCTCATGTCCACCCTTCTTTCGAGGGCCCATGGGCCTTTTCTGTAACCGTCATGACCCGCACTCGTCTTTTTCATGCTTTATTTCTGTCGTTTATTTTTCCCCATAGGAACCCATTCATTTTCTCCCTTTAAGAACACATGAGATCTGAGACTTGTCTTTTCTTCAGCTGTTTTCACACGACAGTCAACACGGTTCTTATGCCACCTCAGACCACCTCGCGGAACACGCATCTCAACCTGTTTCCACCCGCACTCGTATTTTTCTTGCCTTTATCAACCCTCGTTCTTTTCCCATTCACTTCAAAGTCTTTCTACTCGGCCAGTTTTCATGTCACAGCTACAAAACTTAGCGTTTTCTTGTGGAAATGCATCTCTAGGCAGTACCTCCAGGATTTCACGGGCCTTTTTTGAAATTGATGTGGCCTAAAATGGCTGATTTTGCGGCAGCTTATCTAAAAAATTGTGATGAAAGTTGCAGTGTTTTCAGTCGTTATGTTGCAATAAAGCTGCAGGAGCAAGTCAAAGTTGTGGATTATGATTCTTTAACAATTAATTTAAATGATTATTTTTATTAACCAATAATCATTTAGTTATTTTTGAAGGTAAATGTTTTTATTACACGTTTCCTTCATCTTCTAAATGTAACAAGGAAGTGAGTTTGCTGACGTATGGCTCGCTAACGATTGGTCAAAAATTGGGGAAGGTTGCGGTAATTGGTCAAAATTGCACGGTAGTAATGAATTCACAGGGATCGGCTGAATTTGCGTTAATAGTTGCAATTGCAACATCGTGAAATCCTGGAGGGTCCGTGTAGTTATAACTGCTGTCCCAAAAGATTTGTGCAAAACAATCTTCTCCTTTAATAAATGTAGATCTCTTGTTCTGAAACAATGTCTCGATGGGGATCGATGTATCTTTACACACACATCATTTTCCAATCAAAACACTGGTACGATACATCGATCCCTATCAACACATCAATCCCCGTCATGTATCGTCACCCACATCATTTTCCAATCGAAGTACCTTTTTGTGGGACGCCCGAGACCTCACATCGCTCCATCACACAAGCCAACATCTTTATTTTATAAGTGCTACACATTTTTATAAGTCTGCTGTAAGACAGTGAGCCACATGGAAGAGTGTAGTTAATCATGTTAAATGCTACTCGAATCCTTTCAAATGAGCTCGCACGCTGCTTCATACTGCAGCTTAATACCTCAATTTGTAGCTCCAGCATTTCCCTGTAAACAACTGCTGCATTTCAATATTTAATTGGCGGCAATTATTCGCCTGTTTATTTATTAATCTGGCAACTGCTTATGTGTGTCGCGCGGCTCACGACAGGAGGGGAGAAAGATGGGGTCTTTGCCAAAAAGCAGCTCTCCTGACGCACAAACGTGCCAAGAAAAAGGGGATTTTGGGGGAAAGGGGCTTCGAAATATTGTCCTGTGTCTTTACTGAGGCGAAAACAGAACCACCACAGAGGAACGGCGTTAACTGTAGTTACAGTTTTATTTTCAAGGCGTACTGTTTTGTTTTATGTAATACTCTTTGGCTGGGCTTTTTTTCATTGTCTCCTGTCAAGAACAAACAGGCAGGAGGTCAGTGACGCTGCCGAGTCGATACCTACTTCAGCAGCTCTCCCGTGCCTGGTTTTCCAAGGAGACTGCAGTGCATTACACGGCTTTACATGTGTTTCTGACACAACCACTAAACGCCAATGCAACCTGGTGAGAGGGAGACTTGTTACATCAGACTGGAGACTTTTGAGAGGTGGAGAAAAACGCGTGAAATGACGCCACGCTCTGCTTAGCCCCAACTCCACTACGTGCAGACAGTCAGGTTCTGTCCAAAAACATTCAAATAAAACAGTGCACTCTGAACCGAAAGATTTTTCATTAATAAAGTGAGTGACTATTTGTCATTGAGAACGCAGCACAGCACACAGTGCACCACAACAAAATGTGAGCTCTGCATTTGACCCATCCGTGAAGGAGCAGTGGGCAGCTGACATAGGCAACACCCGGGGAGCGGCGCATGGGGACGGTACCTTGCTCCTGAGTACCTCAGTGGACTGCATCTCATGAACCACCTGCAATTCTGCCACAGATCACTAAGGGGCAGCGTACCGACGGTTGAAAACCTCCATTATAATAGATTATGATCTATAATAAATTATATTTATATAATTTTATATATATTATTATATATACTGTATATATAATAAAGTGTCTTATCTGATTCCTATGTGTTTATTCTTGAGCTGATATTTCAATAAAAAAATTAACTTTAGAAAAAGTCATATTGAATTTTTTAGCGGTATGCTGAACTGTGATGATACTGATGATGAACTTAGAAATGCTTGTCACCATGGTTCCAGCCAATCATACGCAACAGCTTACGCATGATGATGATGATGATGATGATGATGATGATGATGCGACGACCACGACAACATCGGCGTGTCGTTAAAAACAATTAGTCTACGTCAAGGGGGGCTCACAAGGTTGTCTATTGAGAGTCACTCAGTCTGGTGCTGGAACCCTTTGTATTCTACACACACACTCACACACACACACACTCGAACATACATGATACAAGTGTTCTCAAATCTCTGCCTTTGTTTTTCTTTCATTTGTTATATCTTCTCTTTTGCTCATGAGCTCCCGTTCCACGCATTTGCATTTAGATTGAAAAGCAGAACCAATGATTCTCTTTTCTCTCCCATGTGCGTGTGTGTGTATGTGTGTGTAAGAACCCCACTCGGTCGCAGGCTTGCTCACACCCGTTGTTTTTCCCTCCGAGGCCTTCTTCTGGAATAGACTCCAAGCGTGTATGGCCAAACCTCCTCCTCCTTCCTACTCTCTCTTTCTCTCTAAAGGAACCGGAAGTGTGCATGTTGTGTTTGGAGGACGATGCTGCTCAACACTGACACATCATTTCATGTTATACTGTATGTATACTGTAAAAAATCACTGTATTTGAGGCAGCTATTCTCTCATGTTCAGGGTTAAACAAAAAAAAATCTCTGAAAAATTTTAATACTATAAATACTTAACTTATAAATTAATCACATGTTCAATTGATTTTATTTTTTTTCCTGGTGCATACTTTGTAAGAGAACTCAACACTATAAATATAACATCTTAAATATAAATAACTATTTATAAAGCCATTTAGTTTCATGATCACCCTAACCATTACGCTACCAACTTCCCCTCTAATATTCCTGTAACATTGGTGCCCTAGAATTCATACTGAACACACCGGGTAAGAAGAGGCACCAGGGCATTCATGCGAACTCTAAACTGACAAGAAATTTTTAAAATATTTTTTATATTTTAATTTTAATAATTATTTTATATACTTTAAATTTGTTAGTTTTTATCTTTGAACTAAAGTTTACTTTGTGATTTGATTTATATATTTATTGCTATTTACATTTATGTTTTTGGTGCACAATTCCTGATTATTTATTGATTTATGATGATAATACTAATTAATCTATTTATGTATTTATTTGTGCATTATTTACAAAAGCCAGGACCCATTGTCTAATTTCATTCCCTTTTTTGCCAACACATGGAATGACAAAACTTAATCCAGTCTAATGAGGTTGAAAATTGTTATCAAATGACTTTTACTTTTAGTCTCATCAGCTCAACCCTCAGTAAAACCTTAGGGACTGTAACAGAAGAGCACAATTTAATTTATTTTGAAGAATTACTATAACCATTAGCCATCCTCCAGGCTCTAAATGTTCATAACGTTTAATGTTTTCTTGTTGAAAATTGCTATGATTTTCCATCATGAGGCAGGCCATTATCACCTGCCACTACTAATCATCATCATCATCATCATCATCATGATGTCCAGGGCTGGCCATCTCATCTACTGGTTTAAATACTGTTGATTTTCATAAACAAAGGACTTGTCACTGAGCTTCTAATCTTATAAGGCTTCTGCTCATGAAACGCCCATTTAACAAATCAAGATGAAATATTTAACACTTTACAAAAAGGAATAAGCACTAACGCTCACGGACAGAACCAAACATCATAATAATCACAACAATTACCCACCAAGTTGAAACCTAGCCAGCTAAACAGTAGCTTTTTGTATTTGTGGTCTTGCTTTGTTGCTTTCTGATTAATGGAAAGAGAGAGAGGAGGGAAAAGAGGAAGAGTAGCAGAGAGAGAGAGAAACCTTTCCATTCATTTTTGCGTTGCTGACTCACTGGCCTCATTTGACTGCTATGGTAATCACTTTCAATTTAAGAATTTTATTTAGTCTGCGAGGTTCCCTTTGTTCCCTTTTCTTAAACTCCGAGCTTCCCCTCCGCTGGCCTCCAACTGTGCTACCTGTCAAGAAAAGGGCCAATTTACGCCACATCGACATACAGCGTTAACTGACAGCACTCCAAAGAAATTCTATTGAGCTTTTACAACTGTCGAACGGAAAAGAGTTCATCAGATTTATTCTAATTGGAAAATTTCTTTGGAGTGATATACCTACAGTATCGCATTGTTTAAGTATAGTCTGACTCATCACAATTGCATTAAAGTGACTATTTGACATTGTGAACACAGCACAGCACACAATGCACCACAACGAAATGGGACCTCTGCATTTGACCCATCTAGAGCAGCCCCAGCAAGGGTATCTTGCTCATGAGTGCCTCAGTGGTACCTTTACTGGTCCGGAACTTGAACCGGCGACCATCACAGGGCCAACTCCCTAACCAGATGTGACCTCTGCATTTGACCCATCTGTGAAGGCGCATTGGGCAGCTATAGAGCAGCTTCCAAGAAGGGTACCTTGCTCATGAGTACTTCACTGGTATCTTTACGAGTTCAGGATTCAATTTTACTGCGCGTGCACTGTTGGTATTAGCTAGTTTTACTCAAGCAGTACTCAATGGCAGGTCAAACTTTTACATGAGTCATTTTATCTGTAGGAAATGTATATTTTTTAGCTAAATAAGGGTTTCAGGTGCTATATCAAATATTGGTTGTAAATGGTTTCAAAGTGAGAACGCAAATCCACAGCTCAACAAGAAGCAAGCGGCCCAGCTGATCTGGCCTTTCTACGTCTGGCTCGTCTTGCCATATTTTTCCCAGCACTAGCTAGCATCAGTTTGAGCATATCTCCGGTCTTGGCAGAGCACACGGCACCGGTAATTAAATCTCAGTTATGCGGGAGCGTATCCTCTGCGATGGCAGATCTGTTTATCCCCCCAACACGAGGCAGACGCAGACGGAGGAGCGAAGGAAATCAACGAAAACTCTCGAGAGAAGAGAAGGGAGCCGGAGACGGCTGGGGCACTGGGAAAGAGCCAAACCTGGCTCCTGCTGGTGGATCAGGCACAGCTATTTAGGAGAAACAATCACGTCTCCTCAAGCAGGGCCGCACTAAGCTACACAACTAGGGCTGGGCGATGTCGCCTCAAATCATTATCATGATTAATGGAACATTTTACCTTGGTTATGTAATGTGTTTAATGTAAATATGTCAATTTATACCTATTAAAGCTGGGATATGTTTTCTAATGACTTTCAAAAATAATCAAAATAACCAACATGGGCCAATTAAAGGTTGTGATTGTCTTTCTTCATTAATTTGCAATTAATTTTCAATT
The DNA here is from genome assembly GCA_032718565.1 of Distichodus sexfasciatus. NCBI lineage: Eukaryota > Metazoa > Chordata > Actinopteri > Characiformes > Distichodontidae > Distichodus > Distichodus sexfasciatus. The sequence goes on along the minus strand of JAVGVS010000157.1, from coordinate 521,375 downwards.
AATTGCCCAGGAAAACAAAATTCCCCAAATGCTTTGCAAACCAGAAGCACACAGACTGAAACATGGCTACATGTGGGGAAAGAAAAAAAATTATCCACTGAATGTCGTGGTTTAGTAAAGGGACGACAGACTATGACCCTGAATCGGTTGAGTCTAAACCTAGAGGTAAAATTCTCAGTTACAAACCCCATTATTAGATCATCCCAGAAACGCTTGGCACGAGAGAATAATCAATGCTGTAAATATAAATAGAAACTTGTGACCGATTGTTCGTTACATTTTCTGTGTTTTTCAGGCTCTAATGTGTGACTCAACTGAGAAAAGGCTTGATAACATGCTAAGTTCAACAAGCTTCAACTCAAACAAGAGCAGCCACAACTACAGCTCGGACTGTGGAAATGTAACAACAGATTAATTCAACACCCGAAAAAGCAATGTTTGAGCAGTTATATTGATAAGTTAGCACTGGGTCGGATTGACCTTCCTACTAATACGCCTGCTTGTTGATGCGGGTTCAGGCTCGCTGTAGCACTTCTAGTAGTTGTGAGGCGATGTTGCCCAAGGCGGAATTGTCTGAAAATGGAGACATGTACTGTATTGATTTGATCCGAGTTGACAGGAGATCTCTGCTCACGCACAGACACAAACACACACACACCCCAACACCCGCACACACACACACAGTTATAGTGTGAGGTCAAGAAATATTGACTACATAGACAACAGACATATATTTTTATGCAAAGAATTCTAACCCTAACCCTAACCTTTAGTGAAATAGACACACAGACAGACGGCTGGATAAACAGATGGACAGAAAGATAGATAGATAGATAGATAGATAGATAGATAGATAGATAGATAGATGCATGGATGGATGGATGGACAGGCAGATGGACAGATGGATGGACGGACGGACGGACGGACGGACGGACGAACGGGCGGACGGATGGATGGATGGATGGATGGATAGACAGACAGACAGATGGATGGATGAAAGGATGGATGGCAGACATACAAAAATAGACAGAGAGATTCCTTTGTTCATTTTTAACAAGTTAAATTTTTCTGGTCACCACAATTTGTACATGTCATGGATTTGATATAATAATGTGGCCATTTGGTCCCCGTAACGAACAGTGTGCACACACACACACACACACACAAGCAGGCAAGCAACAGGCATGAGGCGCCAGCTATCAAGTACATGTCCAATTACCATGGTTACCCAAAGCCCATTTAGAGGGTTTCCCGTTCGGCCAGTATCAGCTCTCTGGAAGCCCAGCTCAGAACATAAAACCATAACATTAGAAAGAGAGAGAAGAGAGGAGAATGAAAGAAATAGCAGGGTCTATTACAGAGACGGAGAGAACAAGGCGAGGTTTCGCAGGAGATAGATGGACTTATAGAGCTGAGTGGCAGGAAGTGTTAGATTAGATCAGTGTCTCTTTAAACACAGAGGATGTTTCCTCTTCTCACCATCACAGACTGCACAAAAACCGTAAAGACAGACCCAGTATCTCAAACAAACTCACATCAAGGCACAACCCACATTGTACACTCACTTACAACACCTCAACACATTACAAATCACAACACAATGACAAGCAATTACAGTTTCAACTACCAGGTGCTGATGTCTGATTGGTGCTGAATTCACAGAGGTGGATGGATGGATGGACAGATGGACAGATAAGACAGATGAAGACAGACACCACTAGATAGGTGGATTGATGGAAGGATGGACAGACGGATGAATGGATGGATTATATCTTCCTCTACTTCTCAAATGAGGACTGGAATGTCAGATCCCAAAAAAATCACACCTTATAAATCTCTTAGTACACTTAAGCACAATGCACGTACTTCAAGCAGTAAAAGTCCTCTACTTTATGCATGTAGCAACAGTACATGTGGTTTGTTGCCCATTTAGCCTCAACACATTAACAAAGAAACTGAACAGCATGAAAATGTCAGACATCATATTGGACGGAGGACTGCAGAGTCGGGGCCTCCAGCTGAGATCAGAACTGACTTTGCTGAGTGACTGTGAGGCAACAGAGTAAAGGAATAATTACAGCCAGCTAATTATTTATGCAGTAAACAAAAATCGATCGTGCCTAAACTTAACAGCAAACAAAAATGTCTGGAAGCAGATGATTCATCATCATGTGACCACCATCTCAACCACAGAATATATTTTACATGTTCAGAAAGTTTTCATGGTGGTGACTTCACTAGGAACTGCTCACAGCCCATTAACCTGAGCTGTCGTATTCAGTCTGGACCACAGGAACATTCTCGGCTGCATAGCTTACAAAATCATGCCCTCATAGGTTGAAAAACATATTTGAAACTAGAGGTGCATTTCTACAAGAAAACACCAATGTGATTGCTCAAGTTTCGTAGCTGTGATATGAAACCTGGCTGAGTAGAAGACTTGACTTAAATACTGTTTTCCACCTAAAACAATGTAATAATTACACACGCTTATGTATACGCTAAATTATTTATTATTAAAATAACATCTCAAAAATGATTTGTTCTGTAATTTTGGTCCCTAATCCTGTGGCACTGAAACCATCAGGAACACAGAGATTGCGAGTGAGAGCTGATGTTAGGGATATTAAATAATCATGTGATTTGTTTTTGGGGTTGTAGTGTGTTGCGTTGCTTGTTCTGCTCATTGTCATATCAAAATGTACAAATTAGTGTGAATGTGGAACAGTAAACCAGCTTTACAGCAGTGATACTTCCCGTGTAGAACCAATTGAACACATTTACAGATCCGCTCCATCGATCGGCCCAATGCCACCGAAACCCAGTTCAGCTATTTGAGCCGTTATCGGACTGATCGGTGCCATCTTTATACTAACCAAACTTCACCTTCTTCAAGGATGAAATGTTCAGATCCTGGAGTGAGCGGAGATTGCCTGAATCAAAATCAACATTAGAACTGCCCTTGAAATGCTCACTTTTCCATACGGTATTTAATATCTGTAGGTAGTAACATAGGGACAAAGGGACAAGGACTTTGGCGCTATAGGAACAGCTTAGAAACCTGAATAAAAAATAAAAAAAAGATCAAACACAGCAAAAAAGAACAGAATGAAACATTTCGGAGCTGGTGATCTCTGAACATGGTTTAGATTACACCTTTTTGGAATAATTGAGACAACACGACTAAATAAAACACACACATACACACAGAGAGAGACATAAACACTAATTACTGGGACGGGGACATGACTTCTTTGCCCCCTCGAGCCTTGAGTTGAGTCACTGCTTCTCCTAATGAAGTGACAGAACACACACACACACCCAGCTACACCAATCGCAGAACCAACTCTGACAAAACATTCCCTAAAAAACTGTGACTGACTGAGAAACAAAACTTGTATTTACTCTTGATGGGATTTGAAAACAGAAAACTGCTCTGCAATAGATATGTTGATATGCTGCAAGGATCAAACTCGTCCCAATATTAATACCTGGGCTTTTCTTTATTGGCCAACATTCAGTACTAATCTGAGGGCGGTCTTTCATTAATAAGATGCCTGTCTCACTGTTTGGAAGAGACTGAGATTAGGGTTGTGTCCAGAGACGAAAAGTAATGAAGCAGAAATTCGTCGCTACTGTACTTTGTACAGTTTGGGTATCTGTACTTTACTTGACTATTTATTTTTGTGTCAACTTTTAACTTTCACTACACACATTTTTAGCATGAATACCTGTACTTCCTTACGTTTTTAAATCAGGCTGGTTACTCTTGTTTGGTTTCATTTAAATGAGGTTTATTAGGCCATTTTGCCATGCATTTTACCTGTTCTGTATCAATAATGTGCGCCATCCAGACAACTTGACTGATAGGTTGAAGCTTAAAAATGTAGTAAACACACAGAGAAAAGGCAATCCCTTTGGTGTATTGGTCTTTAGACATGACACCCAACATGATAGACACGATAAAGCAAGAGAGAGAAAGAAACTAAAAGCAGGCGGCAACTTGGTGGGAAATGATTTGGTGATTGCGGTGGCATAACACTTACATAACGCCTGGACACGGAGTCCAGTCAGCTTTGCTGTAAAATGCTGGTTTTGTCCTTCGCAAGGGTACTTTATACTTTAAGCATGTTTTAGAGCCTGTGCTTTTCACTTTAACTTGAGTAAACTTGAGTCGAGTCGATATTTCAACTTTTACTAGAGTCTTTTTAAACACATATATCTATACTTCTATTTGAGTGAAGAATGTGTGTATTTTGACATCTCTGGTTGTGCCATATGACAAAATCATCATCATCATGCTATGCAAAAAGCCAAAAAAGAACATGCCGAGAGCATTCGGACCCTGAAAGCTAAAAGTAGTTTGTAGTCGACGGGGGTAAAACTCATTTCCAGCAACCAGAGTGATCCAGAGAAATGCATAATCTATTCATCAAAGGAAATAAAGAATTGAAAAGCGTGTCTACATCCTTGTTCTTTTCCGCTCCTCTAATTTCTTAAGTAAAGGCAGGGTAATAAGAAAGTTGCTTAATTATTCAGTAGATTGGATCTGCTGCATAACGAAGGAGTAGAAGTGCTTCACGCATCTGGTTCTTGCGTCTTGCCTAATAAAAGTGTTACAAACAGTAAACGAAAATGTTTTATCTAAATGGAAATGCTTGCTAATCTGCGCTAATCAAACCTCCAGTTGCATACAGTAAAATTAGAGAAGCATTTATGCGAGAGTGAGTGATTATTTGTCATTGTGAACACAGCACAGTACAGCACACAGTGCACCACAACGAAATGTGACATCTGCATCTGACCCATCCGTGAAGGAGCAGTGGACAGCTGACATGTGCAGCACCTGGAGAGCAGTGCTTGGAGACAGTACCTTGCTCATGAGTACCTCAGCGGTACCTTTACCAGTCCTGGGATTCGAACCGGTGACCTTCCATTCAGGGGGTGAACGCCAAACCGTTATACTACCGACTGCCGAAAAACAACAAAGTGATTGCTCAAGCTTTGTGGATGTGTCGAGTAGAAAGTCACTTAAGTGAATGGGGAAAGAACGAGGGATGATAAAAGCAAGAAAAAGACGAGTGCGGGTCAAAAACATATCGATGTGTGTTCAGTGAGGTGGTCTGAGGTGGCATAAGAACTGCGTTGACTGACGTGTCATATTTGGTGATGGTGTGAGGAAGGGTGGCCGGGCGGTACAGCATGGAAATTTGAGTTCCATGTTAGTCTATGGGGGAGAAACGACGTAAAAATGGACAGAATTCATGAACGAGTGTGAGTATCAAAAACATGTTTACATCGCTTTCATTTCTGCCCCAAAATATGGCTAGTTTTAATATAAACTAAAATATTTAGTTTTATTTCAGTAAAAGTGCATGAAAATATGCTCCATAAATAAGCTTGCACTGCTTTTTCTGAACTAAAGTTAACAACTAATATGGCACCTCAAAACCACGCCGCGTATTTAAGAGCCTTAAACCCCTTTTCGTCCCCATGCTGACTCAGGGTTGAAACTTCAGCAGATTCATTTTGGCCACATGCCTAAATGCATTGAGTTTTGCCGAGGTGATGGACATTACGATATTTTCATTTTGCTCACTGAATCGGTGTGCTGATGTAGAACGATGTATCGCTGCACCTCTAGTCATTTTAGTGCTGTAACGCGGCTAAATTCGTCCACTCCGCTCTACCAGCTCACAGTGTGCCTGGGGCCAGACTCTACAGCTGAACCCGAAAAACGCCAACTGAGTTCTCTAATCAGCCGCCAAAAACCCAGAGATTAGTCACACTCTCAAGTCTCCAAGAGTGAGGCTTCTATTGTTGCCTGACGGGCATCTCTAATCAACAACACATCGCAACTGTCCCACACCGAACAGCTCCCAGGCCCGATGCGTGGTAAGTAATTCCGTCTCGAACGCAGATTGATGTTAATGAATAAGAAATAGGAATGTGAGGAAAAGCATAACAATTATCAAGATAAAACAAAGGAAATGCAAAGCTCATTACCTCGCAAGGATGTGCGATATGATCAAAATCTCATATCCCAATATGTCATTTCATATCCCAATATATTGCATTTTTTTGCGGCGCTCTAATAACACTTTTTATGCCATTGAACACACCATTTTTTACAGGGCTCTTTTTGCGGCGCTCTAGTAAGGTGTCTTTAAGGTGAATTGTGGCGCCTTTGGCGTTCCATAGATCTGGACACTCATTTTTGACTCATTTCTGGGAGAGAAGTTCATTTTGCCATGAGCCGCGGCACAATAGTAAATGGCTGTACTGTGAGTAGAACGCTGGTCGTTTTTGTTATTTATTGTTATTTATTGTTACTAAAATATACGTTTTGTCTGTAACAAATGGGAAGATTTAACTGAACTGGAAGGTTTTAGTGAATGTTGGACTTTCCTGTGAGAGTCGTGCGCTCTAACAAACATGATTCCTCGTGGTTGAAGGTGAAGTCACAGAGAGTGTGACATAATGTACCGTGACGCAAAACCTAGGAAAAACCGGAAAACTTCATGCTGGAAATGAGAGAATCGTTAAGAAGAATCGATAACGTCGAAGGTGTACAATTCTGATCTGATATATTCACATTTTTCAAACACTTTGCAATCACACACGGTTCGTCTTTTTGATTTTGCATTTTACTCATGTCAATCTGATCAGGGAGAGCTATTCGTAGCACTTTTTTTCTGAGAGTGTCTGAGAGGTTAAGCTGACATTTATAGCACAGCAGTTTAAAAATGGAATTAATTTTATTGGGCCCACACAAACCTGTGCTAAGGCACAAGGTCCCGGGTTTAAATAAGGAAGCAGGATGAGTCAACGCCACAATGGTAGGGAGATTTATCAGGTGTGTTTAATTACAGAACTCTCTCTCTCACACACACACACACACACACAACAGGAGACAGGCCTCTCCTCTCCACCCCCTGCTTTAACCAGTGCGAACGCACATTTACGAGCTGCTATTCTGAGGCATCGATCTCATTATCACTCTTACAGTGCATTACTGCATTTGTCTATGAATTATATGAAAATCTCAGAGCGCTCTCGAAGAAAGATGCTGGAAAAGCCATCATGGACGCATAGCCAGTAAACTATGATGGCAAAAAATCTCAAAACGAGATCATCATGCATTAGCCGTAATCATGATACTGATTTGAGGTCATACTGCCTAGCCCTCTTAAGATTTTTTTCTATGTTTCTTTTACACTCTTCCACATTCAAACAGCAACAAGTCTATTTATTCCCCTCGGCAGAATGGCAACTGATCCGCAGATCCTCCTGACTCGCCTGCAATGCCTCTTCTCTTCCGCTGAGACGACAAAAGCTATCAGATCAAACATGGTGTGGAGGCCCATTCCGTTTGTCCAGGCTGCTTCATTAAGACTTTGACGCAAGTACCCAGGAAATTAAGAGACGGCGCAGTGTGTGTGTGTTTACATGTGCATGTGCCTTTCTACACTAATTGTAACCGAAAGGCAAAAAGCAACTTGACTGGGAAAGCAGGAAGCAGGTAATCTCTAAGCTCATAGGAGCCACAACCGACGCAAAAATTACCTTGTTTTGTCGCCGTAACATTCCCGAAATGGGGTGCGCGAAAAGGGAAAACAAACGTGTAATAAGAGTGTAAGCCTCACAGCTGCAACCCCGATTTGACCAAATGTACAAGTTTTAGTTTTTTTTCTCTAAGGGAGCTAGTTAAGCTTTAAAGCCAATTTTAGTGCAGAGAGGCAACTTTGAGGAAAATATGCTGGAAGTACCACATCCGATATCTGATCCACGTATCGCATCGGTGCCATCTCTAGTACACATATAGATGCAACGGGAAATTTGCCACTGGCACACAAACGGCATCAAAATCATTAGAAACAATTAGAAAGTCATTGTGTACCAGTGGTATTATAAAATCACTGAGGTAAAGCTGGTTTATTGTTGGACATTCGTGGTAATTCCTACATATTGACACGACAATGAGCAGAACAAGCAACGCAACACACTACAACCCTAAAATCAAATCACATGATTATACTGTTTAATTTCCTTAACACCACCAGCTCTCACTCACAATGCCTATGTTCCTGATGGTTTTAGCGCCAAGGATTAGGGACTGTCACTAAATTACACAACTGTGCTTAAAGAAATCATTGCTGAGATGTTATTTTAATAATAAATAACTTATAATAACATACACATATAGGTGTGTAATTATTACATTGTTTTAGTTGGAAATCAGCATTTTAATTAAGTATTTCCTTAAGGAGAACAGAATAATCTCCTCCTCACAGAGAAATACACAACTTAGTGATTATAAACTGCTATTAAATCGGTACTTGGGATCGGCCGATACATAAAGCACAAGTATCGGAACTAAAGTTGGATCGGTGGATACCTAACACCAGTGGCACATTCCAACTTAAAACAGGATATACCAGTGGCAGCAGGCAGATGCTGGTAGCAAGCAACGACATAAGTTGCAGTAGTGCCACTGGCAGTAAAGCAGAACATCACAGGACAATAAATATTTCTACTGCTGCAAAAAGTTTTGGGTTGCATTACAAAACAACTGAGTGACTCAACGCCACAGATAAAGTGAAGAAAAGGGGAGAAGGAAGGGCTCAAAATACAGTGTGAGGAGAAAAGAGGCACGAAAATATTCTTATCTACAAACAGGGTTTCTGCAGAAAAACGTTTGGGAACCACTGCCGTAACGCCACCTTCCTCTTTTTGAAGTGCAGACATCAGTCCTAATTTCCTCCCCCCTTCTGGCCTTCAGAAATCACGCTTGCTCTCTGCTCTCCGCTTCTCTCCTCTGCACTGTGATCCACATATCAATCCATCAATAAGGGCAATGAGCACAGCTTCCTGATTCAATTTCTTCACATTACCTCCGACCAATCGCTGAAGCCCTTTATGGCCCACCCCTGCCGAGCGGAAACGCTGGCCGAGGCCGTCGCTTGCCAGCTGAGCTGAGACCGGTTTTGTGCCTTTGTTCATAGACCCGTAAGGTTGGGATTTATTTGGAGAAACTGGTCAGAGAACAGTGTGAGAGGGAAAGTGTTGCTTTCTCTCCAGGAGCATGAAAAATGGAAGGGACCTTTGAAGTCTACAGGATTCCCCCCATCCAGGGTAAATAACCGGGTGCTGTTAGCCCGCTCTCTTCCTGCGAATCGTACACACTTTGCGGAATGGAAGTGTACAGTTCAGATACACTGAGGCTTCCCAAAAATGTTTCACCTGCAACGATCTGGCAACAGTCTCCTATAATAAATAGTTATTAAAATATGTTATAAAGTATATTTAAAAATTAGAGCATTATGCAGTCACATGACCGACATTTTTAATGTTCCATTCCTCCTTGTGCTTTTCCTCTTGACCAACACACCGTTGCAAATTGTAAATAACAAATATGCAGTTACATATACTTACTATTATAAAGTGTTCTAAAAGTCAATATATGCAACTGCATTTTTTATTTTCATTATATATGCTCTCTATGTACTCAACTTTCCATTTTAATTTGTATTAATTTTAATTAGGGGGCCATGCAGTGGAACACTGCGTGGAACCCTATTGGAATTGTGCTGATTTTTTTTTTTTTTTAATTCTGCCTTAAAACGCGTTGTGGAGAAAAAACTGTAAGACCTACAGCTTTGAAATTTGGCAGGTAGGTCTGACACCCCTCCCACTACTAAGGCAAAAAAATTGCACCACTCTGCGGGTTGGTGGCGCTATAATAAGCTATTTTGCTTAATTTGTAATAAATTTGCTTGATTTTATTAAAAAAATTACTTGCACATTCTTAGTGGTTTAGTGGGCTATTATTATTATTATTATTATTATCATTAACAGTCAGTTGCTCTTAACATGCTGGAAGGTTCAGGTTTAACTACATGTTGTACTTGTGTAACCATGTATGTGGTATGTAAAGAATCTTGTATCCGAGTGTTTTCATGGGACCGAGGGTTCGAGCCCCTGGATTAGAAAGCAAATGAAAAATGACAATAACTTTTGTATGCAAACCACATTTTAAAAACTGTCAAGAGAGAGACTGTTAATTTCTCCTTTTTCATCAACATCATGCTGCTATGCCTTGTAACATGCTGTTCTGATTTGCTCTCTTATCAGTCTTCGAGGTTTTGTGTAGCTGCGTATGTCTCACTCGGCTGCCCTGAAACACACATACACCTAAACCTCCAGACTTCAGCACCCTCACTGAGATGTGATCAGCTGAGTCAAAACGTGCAGAACGTACATACCCTCACATAATTACAGCCCGTCATCTGCGCCTCCCTGCAAAACCTTTTTCCGCTTGGAGGAAGAACCTGAGAGAACACTGCGCACCTCGAAGATGTCAAAGGTGGATGAATAGGAAAGGACAAGAGGTGAGTTTTGTTATGAGAAAACATTTCTTTCTGCAGATAAAGCAGTCTGAGGAGAAAAAAAACCCTTTTCTCTCTGACCTTCTGAGATTCTGTTGCGTCATGCTGGCCAACAATTTGTGACCTAGACGATATATATCGGATGACGAAATGAACAAGTCTATCGTTACATATTATACTCTATGGTTTATTTGGTGGTGCAGCAAAAACACACTGTTTACGGTGATATTTTGTTGATGGTTTGAATGAGGGTTTGCAGTAGTCACTGCGACACTGCGTGGATGAAGGCACTATGGACCCTGCACTCTCACGCTCAGATCTATGTAATGCCAAAGGTGCCATAATCCACCTTGAAGACACCTTACTAGAGGAACGTCTTACTAGATTAACGCAAAAAGAGGAATTTTCAAAGAACAAAACGGTGTAAAAAAGGGTGTTTTATTATGAATTGGGTAAGAATAAAGGGAAATTGTGGTACTGTTGGCGTTCCATATGAGTTGAGTGCACACAGACACAAGATTTTGCTTGCCAAAGTTCCACTGAATTATTGTGATATATATCATTATCGGGTATGAAATGACCAATATCAGGAAAATGTGATTTTGGTCATATTGCACAGCCCTACCAACAAATAAAAGATCTTTCCTTTTATCATTTAAATATCATTTAAACCAGTTATTATTTTTACAGTCCAGAAAACACTGAAAAAAGTTTGAATTCAATGGAGAGAAGACGAGGGAACGCTGTGCACCTAGAACGCACCCCTAGAGGCTTAATAAGCTGAAACAGGAATGGGAAACAGATCAGCTTTGTTCGCATGGAACACTTACTCTCTACAGACCAAATTCAGCCGGTCTAATGCTCTGAACTGGAGCCATAACAAGGCACCTCTGTTTTTAATAACCTTTCTAAATCCAGCCTTTTGAAGCCAATCTACAGCCTGTCTAGAAAGAATTAACCTGTGATACAAAGATCAGCTGATTATCAACAACTAACAAAGCAGTTTGATGGAATTAAATCACACTCATAAATAAGATGCTCAAAGCACTTGTCCAGGCTCATTAAAACGAACAATCAAGAGATACTGAGATCATTCATTAAAATGATCAAGTCACGACTACATTCAGTAGCTTCTTCCTGCAATACAGTTTAACTAGCTCACACCTGAAATTGAGTGATTATTTGTCATTGTGAACAAACCACAGCACCGAAGCCTAACATAAAATGGAATGTTTAATATATCATTTAATACGACCTTACGATGATGATAACGATACAACAAATTTGTTAAAAAATATTTTACGCTTCGTGTGGCAGGCAATCATATCAGCGCATGCGGCTCGATACGCCGGGGCACTGCTGGGAGGAACACATCTCCCACCTTGTGACATGCTTCACTCTCATCAATGATCCGGACTACAGACTAACTGTATATTTTTTTTGAAGAGGAAAGCAAAAATTTTTTCCAAAAAATATGAAAAAAATGTAATTACTGAATGTGACAGCTCTACTAAAGATGTTTCGGTATGCTTATTGGGAGTCTAGGTTGCCTTTTAACTGCTTTTTAGGGGATTTATTCATGTTAAATCGTGTTTTTGACTTCTTCATTTAGTTTTGCTCGTGTTCTGCAAACAATTAACAACGTAAGGCGAGGTATTACTGTATTCGATTCATCATTGGGCCGATATCCAATATCACTACTGGATCGATGCATCCCTACTGTTTATTTACAATACTCAAGTTGTCATTCACCCAATTTCTTCTGATCTTTTATAGGGTATGATGTAAAGCCTAGATAATCATGTCTGAGGGGCTTCCAGGCAATAAGACACACGAGGAAACATGGAGAAAACAGTGCCAGTCTCTCCCACTGCGCCAGTGGGGGGCATAAAACATTCCTCGACGATGACATACGTGCCTCGGAGAGGGAGCCAGGCTCGAGAGTCTGTGTGCCAACATAGTGGGAGCGCCACTCCCACAGGGCTGGGGAGGTAGAGTGTTACGGAGATGGATCATGGGCGGGGGGAGAGGGATTTCACTGGCTGACTCCCAGATGACTCATTAGAAACTATAAGTATACTACACACTATAAGTCTGAAATCTGAGCACGCAGTGGAACTGTCACAAGCAAAATCTGATGTCTGTGTGCGCTCAACTCTGCCTACACTCACGCTGCAAACACTCAGAAGTGTGTTTCCCAAAAGCATAGTTGCTAACTACATAAGCAACTCTATGCTATTTGCACATTTTCAGTGTAAAAACAGTGTAAAAGGCACTGGTAGAGTACTCGTGGAATATGAGATTTTGGTCATATCGCACAGCCCTAAATGAAATCCCTTCGTTCTAAGGGTTATCTCGAGCTCCAAAAGAAATGGGACACACTCCGCAGGAACATGCCAAACCAAGGGGTAGGGCTCAGGCTGGGAATTGGGATTGGACCTTCATGAAGTCTACTCGACGTTTGTGCAGAATTGCACGACTTTGCCGCATGATTCAAGACCTGCAGGCTTATGTCTGAATCACACCGCCGAAACGTCATGGCGGAAGCTGAGATTCAAGCTGTGCTACTACTGAGTCCCGGATAAGACTGTCAGAGGAGTATTTTTGTAAAGGGAAACAGACCATATCTCGCTCGCCGATCTCTCCGCGATATCGGCATTACGACTCACGCCGGCACCATGAAGTCGGTGTGAAGTCTCTCGTACTACTGGGTTCAAAGTGAGCAGAAAGCGTCCTGCTTGAAATCCCCTCCACACAAGCTGACAAACACAGTCCCCAATTGATCGCCTATTGATCTTACCCATGCTTCCCTGAGGAGAGCCAGAAAGTAGGTGAGCAAAAGTATCGATAAATCAGTGGTAAAAATAAACCAGTTTTTAAGCGTCTAAAAAAGCAGTTCATTCATGACTGTGACGGAAGTGCCTAAATATATAACTTGAAATGCACAGATATCGAGATTGATGTCTTAACTGCTACTGAAGTTTACTTCACGCACTGCTGAGCTACTAAATGGTGATCCACACATACTCCAAACTGAGTTTATATTATGACAACACCTATAAACAGTATAATCTGCTTGCAACATTTTGAAAAAGAAAAAAAAGCTTACCTTTAACACAAAATATTAGTTGGCAGAACAAAACCAGCAATCTGCAGTGTCACAGTAACTTTTTATGTGGAAATAAGCTGATAGAGCAACTCACGCTCTTATTATTGTGTTTCCAACTTTAATGAGAAATTTAGAATAGATTGCAACATTTTGTACATGATATTGCCCCATACAAATGAAATACTGCACACTGCTGTAGCAAACAGCACCCAGAATTAAGAATATTGTAGCATTTAGGCTGTTCGTAGCGTTATTGATGTATAGTATTTGAGTAATTCTATTTCATCAGTGTACTTAAGTATTAGGGCTGTGCGATATTATCAAAATCTCACATCCCTATATAAGCCGTTTTATATCCCGATAACGATATACATCACAATATACATCGTTATCAGAACATGCCCTCAACTCTGCCTTCATGTCTGCTTGAAACACTCCGCTCGTGCTTATACGGAACGCCAAAGGTACCACAATTCACTTATATTTTAATGCACATTACAGTAAAACACCACTTTTTACACCATTTTATTCATTTAAAACACTTTTTTTGGGAGCGCTCCAGTGGCTTTTGGTCAAATGTTGTATTTTACGCCATAAAATGGTTGTAAAAAGGTGGCACTTTATATGACGCTCTAGGAAGATGCCTTTAAGGTGAGTTGTGGCACCTTTGGCGTTCCATATGTCCGAGTGTAAGAGATCCATTCAAGTCAACTCCAGACGTCGAGGCACAAATCACAAAGTGTACAATCGAATCTGTCATGCTAATAATTTCACTTTCTCTACAGCCTCCTCGAAGCAGGAACGGGTCGGGTTTTCCTTGCTCTGAGTCACAGCCCTGTAAACAACCTCGCTGCTCTTAATGACAGTATAACTGAATGGAGGCCTAAAGGAGCAGAGCAGCTCTATGGCAATCGCTTAGGCCAGCCTGGCTAATGACACATTCAACTTAACAAAATTACTCAGATCTCCCACCTCTATCTTAGCCGCCTGGAGGAGAATGCAGCGTGAGTAGCAGGTAGTTTCCCACACCGCAGGGCGCAGCGGTTGTAATCTCGGAGGTTGCCTCCACTTTGCCTGCCCTGTGGTAGGCTGAACCGACCACCAGCTCCATCGGGGGAGTGATTACCATCATTAACACCACTTACTGGACATGTAATGGACAGGTGAATTAGCTTGAGCTCAGGCTACACTTCACTCTCACTCTCATATTTCTCAGTCTTAGAGCCGCCACACACTCCAGGCCCTGTGGCATAGATTACACTGTTTTAGAAAATCAGTAGAAGGCAGAGTAGAGCATGAGCGTGAAAGTAGGGTGGAGCGCGAAAAAGTAGGGTGGGGAGCGAGCGCAAAGGCAGAATTGAGCCCGAGTGTGAAGGCAGAGTGGGGCGTGAAGGCAGAGTAGGGCGTGAAAGTAGAGTGGCGCGAGAGCTTGAAGGCGGAGTCGAGCGACCATGACGGCAGAGTCAAGTGCGAGCGTGAAGTTCAGTGCGTACAAAGAGATTTTGCTAGCCAAAGTTCCACTGCGCACTAATAAGTTTGTTAATTTGTTAAGACAGTGATCAGCCTATTTCTGTACCAATTGTACTAAATGTGTTTCAGGAGAAATCCTTAATTTTTTTGTGTCTGAAGACACCTGATTAAAAACTTAAAAAAGAAGCAAACAAATAATGCATTTCCAATACAGTGGTACCTAATTTTTTACATATACAAATGTGCTTATCAGCATCGGCAGATGTAAGCAATTCCCATGTCTGAGCATCCCTACTGTTACTGATGTTCACTCTTCTATCTCCCCCAACCCAGAAGAGTACGCAACATGAGTAGCTGATCATTTTTAAGTTACAAAATGGTGATCCAGGCATATTCTAAACTGGCTTTTTATTTATTTATTTATTTAATAGAAAGAAATAAGGAATGTGTAAAACCAGACAAACTGCACCAACTTCCAATCTTAAAATATCAGTTGGCTACATCAATTAGAGTGATGTAAATAACAGAAATATGCAACAGAGTTCAAGTAGTTATGCTAACCATATTGCAGGCAAAAAGAAAGCCATGTTGTTCTTCTTGTATGGTGTCTCCTATTAACTATGGCTTGTCGGATGGTTGTACAGTAAGGGGAATGAGTAACCTTGTTACACAGCATGGAAGGATGTAAGGTGTGAAATTGTTGGGTTTTTTCATCCAAAAAGCATGTCCCCTGCTGGAAGGTTGGCAGCAACTGAAAGAAATGCTGCCATTAGGACTATGCTAGAGGCTCCAAGCTGGTAGCTGCTGTTGTAAATGCAACTCGTGGTTAGGGCTGTGTGATATGATGAAATATATATATTTATTTGGTGGTGTGGCAAAATACACCGTTTACAGCCATATTTATTGCTGGTTTGGATGAAGGTTTGCAGTAGTCACCACGGTGCCACGTGGATGTAGGCACAGAGAACACTATGGTGTTACATTGGTGCCTTTGTGCCTGACAAGCAAAATCTGGTGTCTATGTGCGCTCAACTCTGCCGATGGAACGCCAAAGGTGCCACAAATTACCTTACAGGCACCTTACAAGAGCCTTATAGAGCCATTTTACAGCGTAAAGAGCTACATTTGACCAAAAGTCACAAAAAGGCATAAAACAGTGCAAAAAAATTGGTGTTTAATTGTCAATTGTGTAAAAATATAGGTGAATTGTGGCACCTCTGGTGTCCTATATGAGTGTGTGTGTAAGAGTTGAGCGCGCACAGACATGAGATTTTGCTTGCGAAAGTTCCACTGAATTTAGAGAAAATGTAGCATACTGTGATATATATCGTTAACGGGATGTAAGTTAACTCAAATCAGGATATGAGATTTTGGTCATATCACACAGCCCCACATCTTTGTAAATATAAAGAACTGAAGAAAACACATACAGATGTAGTCGGAGACCGGGTGGGGTCACACTGGGGTAATCAGTAAAGGTTTTGTTGAGTTCTTTATCTTCAGAATCAGAATCAGAATGAAGTTTATTGCCAAGTATCTCATCACATACCAGGAATTTGGTGGTTGGTGCTAAGCCATTAAAAGTAAAAAGATTTTTGATTATATATACAGTACAAGGACCTAAAAACACTGATTTTTCCTGGATCATCATGAGTTGGTTTATACTACTGCTGGCAGTGTGAACACGAGTCCCTCGGGGCGAGAGCTCACTGTAGGTATGACTGCAAAGCCCAAGGTGTCTCATAGCTCTTTCTCCGCAGGAGAAGGTGAATGAAGACTGACGTCAGACTTCCTCGTGGCTGATTAATTCGCTGTGCTGTCTCCTTGACGACACATACTGGAAGGCGACGCTGACCTGTGCGGTGGCATAGTGACCTTCGTGTTCAGACCCGGAGTGAGCGGAATAGCCCCATGCTCACTAAAGAGGAATCACGCCTGTCTTATGGTGCATTTTGGTCGTGTTGGAATTTAATTTGGTATGAATGTGTATTTACTGTGTGTGTTTGACAATTTACAATATTTTTATCGTGAACACAGCACAGCACACAGTGCACCACAACCAAATGTGACCTCTGTGTTTGACCCATCTGCAAACTAGCAGGGGGAAGAGTTTTTTTTGCCAGCAGTGCTTGGGGAATGGATCTTGCTCACAGGTACCTTAGTGGTACCTCTTCCAGGTTCAGGATTCGAACCAGCGAGCTTTTGATCAGGGGGTGAACTTTCTAACTAACTGCCCCACCACCTGAAGTACTTTCGAAAGCCGCAGACCTTTGGAAACATTTACACTGTTCCTGTTTAGAGAGCATCAGAGTCATACTCGGCTGAAGCCACCATGAAATTTTTATAGCGATGCCTGGAGTCGAGCAATGAGCAATGTTCCTTAAAATGAAAGTTAAGATATTTAAATGGTATAAAATGATGCAACAGCAAAACTGAAGAGAACCCAATAAGCCAGGGGTTTTCAACTGGTTCCACAACAGGGACCACCATTCAGACTAAACAGTAGTCTGCGGCCCACACACATGCAGAAAATAATAATAGATTTTTTTCTATTATTTTTCTAATATTTGCATTAAATTCAATAATTCATCTTTATCTGAACCGCTGAATCCCAACTGGGGTCGTGGTGGGGACCGGAGCCTATCCTGGGAAACTACCGGCGCAAGGCAGGGACCAACTCGGGGCAGGTGCCAACACACTGCAGGGCTGCATTAAATTCATGATCCATAAAGATGCTCAAATCATCTGGAACTGTCATCTTGAAAAATAAATTGAAATAAGTTGTTTTAAAAGTGATTTCAGTAGTGAAATTGCATGTCATGGACCACCTGCATTGCCGCCACAGACCACCAGGGGCCGCAGACCAGAGAATAAAAAAACCCAATGTCGTGAACAAATATGAATGACAAAATTTGCTTTAACATTGATGATCAGAAGTTGTAGATAATGTTCTAACCTACAGTAGGAACAACTCTTAAATAGAAAACATTGGTTGAACATCAGAACCTTTGTGGCAACTCTGTAAGTGGGTTTTAATAACAAATGTAAATATTTTGTACAGTTATTTGAAGCAGTTTAGAAATCAGAACGTTAAACTCTTTTAAGAAAACAACACATATTGTACTATCAATGTCACTGCATTTTTTGGCGTCAACTTCATTGACTTTTGTCGACTATGCACCCTAGTGGTTAGACGAGTATGTGTAAGTGTCGCTGGTGCACATCCTCACTGCAGCAGTAGCAGCAGCAGCAATAGCCAGGCTCAGGGACATTGACCTTGGCGCGGCTGTGTACCACATTGGGAGGCTGCTGCAGCCTGTGGCAGGCTTTTATGAATGAGCAAACACGCCGCGCATTCTAATGCTGCCATGGAGACCTGACCCCAGCCTCGGTCTCGGTCTCGTCGACAGGCTCCCCCCCCACCTCTCACGCCGGGGGCCGACCAATTCCGCAGTTTCGGCTGCGATGAAACGGGGGTGGGGTGGGAGGGCGCAATAAAGCCCTTCCTCTGACGGACAAAAGCCAATGAAAAACTGGGCAATAGGTGGGAAAGCAACCGGTTTATCTAGAGAGTGAAGCGTGTCTGTATTGCTCCTTTATGTCACAACAAAAAATTAATAATAATAATGATAATAATAATAAAATGACCTCAAGACCGAAACATGAATAATTCATTTTATTAAAGAGACTATTTGTCGTTGTGAACACAGCACAGCACATGGAGCACCACAGTCGAAAGTGACTCCTGCGTTTGACCCATCCGTCCAGCACCCAGGGACCCATGCTTGGGGACAACGGTACCTTGCTCATGGGTACCTCAGCAGTACCTTTACCGGTCCGGGACTTGAACCAGCGACCTTCCGATCACATTGTTACACAACTCCCTAACAGTTACGCTGACAACTGCCCATGCTATAGCAACTACTGATGTGCAACTGGGGGCAGCTGGTAGCGTAACGGTTATGGGATGGGAAGGGCGCCGGTTGGAATCGCGGACCAGTAAAGTTACCACTGAGGTACCCATGAGCAACGTACCATCCCCAAGCACTGCTCTCCGGGTGCTGCCCATGTAAGCTGCACACTGCTCCTTCACGGTTGGGTCAAATGAAGAGGTCACATTTGGTTGTGCTGCGTTGACAATGACAAATAATCAAGGCACAACCCTGCTTTGGTCTAGCAGCACTAGTTGTTAATAAAAATGCAGGAAGTATATGAGGTCACATGTAAACATGCTAAGCTGTAGACCTCCCATTAAAATGATTAAAAGCCATCAGATTATGCCTCCCCTGAAACATACTGTCACTCATTTATCGTTCCACTTCAGCACTGAGACCAAATGTAAACTGCAAATGTTCTGAGATTAGGGAACACACTAGTCTTTGAGACTGAAGGTAAAAAATAACAGTAGGACGTTACCTGAAATCTCTTGGTTTTAAAAGTACATTACGACAATATGACTTTAAACCAGTGGTAAGTTTAGAGATCTATGCGCCTGACTTCTGACGTTATGACTAACTGCAACTTTAAGCTTCTGCACACAGTACAGCACACTGTGCACCATGACAAAATGTGACCTCTTCATTTGACCCATCCATGAAAGTAGGAGCAGTGTGCAGTTTTTTGGCAGTGCCCAGGGAGCAGTGCTTGGAGACGGTACCTTTCTCATGAGTACCAGAACATGAACTAAAGGGAGTAAGGAACCGTGCGTTGGGCCCGGGATCAGAAGGTCACCGGTTTGAATCCTGGACCGGTAAAGGTACCACTGTGGTACTCATGACCAAGGTACTGTCACCAAGTACTGCCCATGTCAGCTGCCCACTGCTCCTTCACGGATGGGTCAAATGCAGAGGTCACATGTCATTGTGGTGCACTGTGTGCTGTGCTGTATTCACAATGACAAATAATCACTCCCTCACCCTCACGCATGGTAATAGCCTGATTGAACTTAAATAATAATGAGAAAACAAATATCAGCCAACAGCTAGCATGGAACACCACAAGAGGCCTACAACAATGTCAAAACTATGACAAGTCATGGCAGCAATTCAATCATCATCGGTATGATCAGATTACAGCCAACTTTCAGAACTGAAGTTTCGAAAATCGCATTAGCAAAGCGTGCGGATCAACATAATTGTTCGAATTCTCCAAAAGGGTAAATGACTTTCGATTGAGAGGAACAGAAAGACAGACGGACAGAAGGAGAGACCTATACAGGGAGAAGGAGAAGAAGGAGACAGAGAGAGAGGGTGAGAAGTGGACAGAGTCTCTTAAACGTCACCCTTAACAACAAAGGACTAACACATTTGGGCAACCGACCAAGTGCAGTCACACTTACTGTATGTTAGTATAAAAGTCTGTAACACACACAGTATTTGGGAAATGTTTTCAGGGAGAAGGACTGAAAGACAAAAGGGAGTGAGATCTGTAATAATATTTTCTTCTTCAAGCTAGTTCACTAATATAGTCAACAACAAATTGTCAAAGTAGTCAAAAAACTGCTCCTTCCCGGATGGTTCGAATGTAGAGGTCACATTTCGTTGTGGTGCACTATGTGTGAGACTAGACCCCACATCCTCTTGGTCCAGAGGCGATTATTCTACCCATTACACCACCACTAACCAGTTTTTTGGAGACGTGATCATTTTCTAGCAAAAAAGCTGCAATATATTTACAATAATACAGTAATTAGGCACCTCAATGACTCACCCAACACCCACTTTTACAACATCACAAAATGTCAAAAACTTGATATCACATTGCAACCCAGATGTCTTTGCCTGCCTGTTCTACGTTCTTACAGAGCTGTCCAGTGCATATGAGTGAGACAAAGACTCTTGAAGCTGATGCAAGACGCAACAGCTGCCAGAGCAATTTTTCTATTTCTGATATGTCGTTGAGAACTCTTCAATGTACGGTCAATAGTGATAGCGCGGAAACGTGGGGACAGCAGGAGAAATGCTAAAAGCGTCGTCGCTAACGCAACCGCTGCCGTGCTAAGAATAGCAGCGGATTGAGTGAAAACACACCCTCCTGTATCCTGTCCTCACTCGGTGTGTGTTTTTCTCCTGTAAGCAGTCCCTCCTGCTGCGCTGCACGCTCACATGTCCGTTCTGTATTTTTAGCCCCCCACCTTAGCCCAAAACACACACAAAAACACACACACACACGCACACAATGTGACAATGCCCGCCACACTTAGCCAGTCATGGTGCAGAGACAGTGGCAGATTAAATCAACCTGAGGCTGATCCGGCTGTCACAGTGATTACCCATTCTCTCTCTCTCTCTCTCTCTCTGCTTAATCACAGCTGCGACTGGCTATCTCTTGCAGCTGCCTGCCAGAAGCTCAGATTGACTTCTGCCACCTTCCTCCACATCACTAAGTCCATTCAGATTCGTTCAGGGGAATTATTGCACCCCATGTGTGGAAAATGAACTGGGCACGTTAACAATCACTTGGGGGAAAAGACTGTCAAAAAAGCAGCAGTTGCCAGACCAAACTGTGTTTCGTCTTGACCCCACACACAGCAGGGCACATTCACACGTGTGGGAGGAAAGACCCCCACGCCCAACACAGGGATCGAGCCCAGGACCCTTTTTTTTGTTTTGTTTGTTTGTTGCCCTTATAGTTCACTGGCAAGGTTTGTAGAGTAAATATGCTCAACTATTAAATCTGGGAGCTTTCTCGTCGTAGTTTATATCTTTGTAAATTAAAAATAGCTGCAAGAAACAACACACACATATATGTCACAGGCCAGAGGGCACATGAACACACATTAAGGAAAGTATTTTAAAAATAAATAAAATAACCAAGATTACATCCATTAGATGTTCTGAATGTCACTTTCAATTCATTTTTGATTAATTGGCCATCCCTATTTGAGACCCTGTAATTAGGGAATGTAAGTCATTGTGGATAAGAGGAACCCCACCATCTCTCACGAGCTTGTTCCACTCCATAGATTCAGTCCCTTGTCTACTTGTTGCATAGCGTCAATATCAATCTCAAGAGCTTCAGCACAGTTATGATCTCATTTTTTTTTGTTTGCAACATCCACCATACCAGATGATGACAGCAAGTAAACACACTTCTACCCCAACAGAACATGCTTGATTGCTCCAATTAAACAGCCAGGGAAAACGCTCCCAAGTGGAGTAACGCACAACTAGATTTATGGTATGGCAAAGTTAAAGTCTGACAGGCTCAGAGATTTATTCTTTACTCTTGGGTTGATTTTGAATTTGAGAGTTGCCTTTTCAACCTCCAAGCCCTACAGACCCATATACCTACAACCTGTTATAACCCAGATAAAATTGCAAATAAAAGCTGCTTTTCTTTAACTCAAATGATTCTGTTACAGTTATTATAGTGCAGTGGTCAGCAACCTTTTCAAGTGCAAGATCCCTGACCTCAGCCCTGATCTACTATTGAAGCACTGAGAGAAAAAGACAGCAAAACAGAAAAAAGATACTTTTGTCAAGTTGAGATGGGTATGTGTTTTTGTACTTTAAAATGTATTTTTGTAGCACTCTGAGTTATAATAAGCCATATAAATAATAAACATTTGATATGAAGTATGTTCTGTACATTATAAATTCATTTTACACAAAATTTTACATTATTTTTGGTAATAAATTAATTTAAGCCACTTAGAAACCGAAAGAGACGGAATTCCCATCACTAATATCTGCAACAAGAACACTTCTCATTGGTCAATTAAAACCATTATTCTCTTATTTCATTGGTTGCTTTCCTGCCACTATGAAAATGCGCAAACTGGTCCAATAGAGAGGGAGGCGCATGCAAAACCGAAAGTTAATCAGGCGAAATTGAATATATTTCAGGATCTAACGTGAACATCTCAAAGATCTACCGGTCGATCGACCCCTGTTACAGTGCATTGTTTGTACAATCTTTATATTTAAATGTATTCTGATGATTTAGATGCTGACAACAAGGTAGCTGATCTCCTGTGACGACTCCTAACGGGAGAAGCCGATAGAAGAAGATTGCTATTGGATTCATGTCTGATTGTGGAGATTTGCATAACAGTTCTGGTGGGAACATGAGAACATGAAGTCCTGTCTGGTGGGCTAAGAACATAAAATGCACAACTGTCAGAACACTGTGCAAACAGAATAAGAGGTGGTGCTGTATGGTGGCCTTTTTTGCCCACAAGCATAACTCACCTGCAGAACGGAGCCAAGTCTTTTAACAAACTGCACACATAAAGTCCTGTAGCTGTTCCAGGTTCAGGCAAGGACCTGCTGCTTTTAATCATATCAACATGAGTTTGCTATTGATTTTATTAGTCCTTACTTAAATTACTGTTATTATGATTTTTGAAATGGACAACATCCTACAGACATGAATCTAGGTAATCATTCTCTGCCATGTATAAAAGGAAGACAATTCTACGAGTCTACAACTTGTGGCAAAACCTCATTTGTTCTACTAAAGTCAGGAGTGAAAAACAACCTCTGCTGGGGTTTTTTTGAGAAGCAGCACTGTTTCTGGAGCCACTTTGAACAGCCAGCATACAATTAGGTTATTTTGTGGTAATTAAGGACATCTTAAATCACATACTGACAGCAACAGGAGATTAAATGTTTATGCCCATTAAAACGCTTGGGCCTGACTCTGCCCAGCAAAAACAAACAATGTGTAGGCTGAGCTTTAATTATCTTCTTGCACTTTGCCACAACAGGACCAAGTTCAGGATGACAGACAGTAAATATCAACCAAAGAAACTAGAAAATTTCGAGTTCAGAACAATGGACAGGGAAAATGGAGGCCTCACAAAGGACTCTTGATTCAAGTTAAACCTTCAGGAAATTTGATTTTCACCTGTACTTATACCTGGACCTTCCAGGAAAACGAACCGAACCGCATGATCACAGAGTTCTACAGAAGGCCTTTTCTTCAGGACGTTTCAAACATTAGTTGATCATGTAAATACTAGAACACACACACACTTATATGCACACTTCAAATGGATGAGCTCAGCATGATACCCCTCAAAGAGGTCCTGGCTCCTCTAAAGGTTCCTTCCTGTTTTACATAAAAAGTGTTTTTCCTTGCCACTGTCAAGCAGACTCACTTACTAGGGCCTAAAAAATGTAAAGCTGTTCTGTAATAATGTCTGTTGTAAAAATCGTGTAACAAGCTCTACACAAATTAAAACAGAATTGTATTGGGTTCTAGCGTTCAGGACCATGGACAGCACATGTAACCATCCATTACCGATTCTAGCATTCAGGACCAGGGACAGCAGTTATTTAAATGCCCACACAATCACAAACGTGTTCATGTGAAATATCAGCACACTTCCTAACTGTTTCCACTGTTTCTTATAGTATGGCAACAAGACCATATACCTAATCCTTGCACTAAAAAACTAATGTTAAAACAAGCACTAACTCAATGTTGATACAGAAATAAAAGTCCCATATTGTGAAAAAACACTTTTTCTGTTCTTTGGACATCCATTTGTACTGCCCCTACCCACACTGTAAGATAAAAAATGGTGAACTGTGTTAGTATTAATTTACGAATATCAGAAATCGTGTGCTTTAATGTGCTTTAAATTTCTCCCCTACTTCTACATCTGACTCCATCCTCCTATCTGAGAACCTCCACCAACCAGCTAGAACAGCCAGCGCTTCCTGATCCGCCATGTTTTCTTGCAAAGCGCTAGCGTAGGAAACGCAATGAAGAAGTCTACCAGCAGACACTAAAAGCATGTTGTTGGTGGCAAAGATCAACTGACCTTATTAGCATTCCCTCAAACCTTTCAATCAGATGATTCTAGATGTTCCATATTCTTGGAACATCTTAAGGTGACTGGGCCTTTTTTGTATAAAATATGTGGCCTTTCAGTATAAAAACCATAATGAGTGTGTAGTAGAGTGTGTAATAGCTAAAGATGACTTGACTTCACATGCTAATGCCATGACTTCTCATTTCGACTTTTTAATTGTCAAACTGCAACAGATTTAGAAAGTACAGGGTGAGTCCAAATTTAATGTGACACAGAACACACAATCATCACCACTACTAGAAAGTGTTCATTCCATCCCACAGTACAGACACTAAATGTTCAGTATCATTCTACTAAACCAATGCTTAACTTCTCGTCCCCCATCTCTTATCGCCAACATCTGGCTTCATTTAAACGGCGCCTGCCTCTTCCTTTCCTGCAAATGTTTGACCAGAAATTACACCCAGTGAATAAAAGGATAAAAAACTGGGTAGGATCGTTTCCATATCAGTGTAGACACTACAACCTCCCTTGCCAGGAGTGATCCATTTAGGATGACGACGGTGTTTCCAAGCAAGCCTTAATGTCAAGTTTATGGTGGTTAGGAGGGCACGCTGTTTCAGCTCATGTAGAGTGATGTGCAAACAAGGCTAAATGAGCGAGAGAAAGCTCTTCTGACAGATTAGCCGGGAAACCACCGGTGCCCTATTAGTGTTATTGAAATGTACTCAATGTGGAGTGGGGTAGACGTGAACCAACACCTGGCAGAGCTGCTGTAGGCCCATAAGCACTTTTTCCTCCACTACACAAGTAGGAAGAGAAGCGCCAGCACCTGCGCAGTATGTACAATGATGCACATGCGCTGAAGGACTTTGCAGCTGTTTGTGTACTGACATGGCAAACCAGGATCAGTGCTACAACCTTTAGGTGCATAGTTAAATCAGAACAGTAAGTATGAAACATTTGAGGAATAGCAGTGAGAAAAAGTCTGGAGTACATTGTTTAAGCTTGATGCTATGTTCATACTGTGTAGCATACATGATGTGTCATTAAAAAGGGGTCAGTACTCAAAAAAGGTGAAAATCTAGCTTTAGTCTTTATCCAGTCAGTTTTTCATAGGTTTCTGCATAGAGTACATCATTATATCATAAGGCAATTTATTTTAAAAGAGAGCTTTGGTCAATTCAACATTTAACTCTATTGTTTGGTGTCACGGAGTGCTGTAAGCAGTGACAAAAGCGACAAAAATTGGTGCTGCCTACACCGACTTATGCTCCCTCTAGTGTTCGCACCCTTGCAACTGTAAGGCTAACACTCAGGGCAGGTTTTAAATGTGTTTTTAGCCTCTTAACATGCTCAGAATGTCATTACAAGTGCCAGGCAATGTGAACCGGTTCCTTACGAGACAACACAGTGCATATGTAACTGCAGTATAAAACTGTTTATTCAGGCAGTCACATACCTCTGTTTACTCTTGTACCCCCCTACATCACTGTGCCACTTATTGTAAAACTACTTATTTCCTGTATTTATATATACAGTATATAAATTAAAAAGTGATGCTGAGATGATGGCTTGCACTCAAAGTAGGAGGTAAAGAGTTTTCTTTTTTTTTAAAAACTTCATTACCTAAAACCAGTATTAAACATTATGACACCTATTTTTTATGTTTTAACACTATTTAAGCAGTTTGGTGAACATTCACACTTCACTATAGTTATTGGGTCAAAAAGTATCGCAATGTCAGGTTTCTCTCCAATATCGTGCTGCCTTAACCCAAGCTTACTTAGTGGAAAGATAGAGACAGAGAGAGAAAGTGAAAGAGATAGGGGAGGAAGAGAGACAATAGCTGTGAGCGAGAGAGGGGGGATGGAGAGGAGGACAGACAGACAGAGAGATGGAGAGGTGGAGAGAGAGGGGGAAATAGGGGGTCAGAGAGAGAGAGAGACATTCATCCCCCCCTTCTTCTCTTACCTTGCATTCCTCCATGCACGTCCGTACCGAGTACACATCGGTCACGTATCGGTCCGTCATCAGCTCGAACTCCTCGTATTTCT
The DNA here is from genome assembly GCA_032718565.1 of Distichodus sexfasciatus. Lineage (NCBI taxonomy): Eukaryota > Metazoa > Chordata > Actinopteri > Characiformes > Distichodontidae > Distichodus > Distichodus sexfasciatus. The sequence goes on along the minus strand of JAVGVS010000157.1, from coordinate 494,588 downwards.
CCTCGGCGTGGATGTCGTAGCTCTGGTACGCCTGCACGCAGCGCGCACACCGGCTCACGTTGCCGCCGGTGATGGCGTCCAGGCTGCAGTTCAAATTGTCCGGATTGGACGACCCGTAAAGCAGATCCATCAGAGAGTACGAATTACAAAAGGAAAGGTACAAATCGCTCAGCCGCACCGACCTCTTCGCCGCCCCTTCTTCACCGGCCCGAAGGCCGCGGCACAAGCGGTCGGCGTCGGCGAAAGTGAAGCAGGTCCGAGGCAAACTATCCACCACACAAGTTTCCAGGCTCCACGCCGGCGGGGGGGAATCGACTAGAAAAATAGCATCTTCCTTACTCGCGAGGCTGCTGCTGCTGCTGCCGTTTAACGAACGGGCACCGGCACCAGAACCGAGGATGCGGGGACGCGCTCCGGGCTTGGTGGAGGCCAAGTCGTCGTCCGGCTCTTTGTCTCCGGTCGATTTGGCCTCGGCGCAGAGCCACAGATGGTCAGAAAGCAGCACGGTTAGAAAGAGGAGCGAGGCTAACGACAGTCGCCATCTCTGGGCCCGCTCGGAGTCGGTGAACGGCTTGTCGTGGTCGCGGGGCGCGAAGCGGATTTTTAAGGCGTCATCTCGCTGCCGACGCTTGCGAGCGCCGCTGGTCATATTTCGGGAAAGCGCAGCACCGGCCGACTCCACCGCGGCGCTTCGTCGGCGGTCACAATAGTCATGGACGTGGGCTCGGAGCGTTCGGCTCTCGGAGCTGCGATTCCCGCTCGAGTCGTGCGGCGTTCGGCGAGATTCTTACTGCGTGCATCGTCGAATCCCCGTCGCCCGCGAGTCTCCGGAGGAAAAGCCGGCTAGCTGTAGCAACATGGTCTCTCTCTCTATCTCTCCTTCTCTCTCTTCCTCATACACACACACAGAGACACACACTCTCTCTCTCTCGTCCCCCCTTTTTGCTCCCCGCCGATATCACGGGATCCGTTCCGTTCCGTACCGCACCGTTCTGTTCTCGTCCGTTTGGTGCAGCTCTTCCTCTTCGCTATTCTTCTTCCTCCCGGCTTTCGGATGGGGTTGGCTTCCGTGTGCTTTGCTCTCGGTCGGCGCCTCAGTCATCTTGCTCTAAACGATACGTCGCCGCCATGATCGTCCTGAAAGCGGGGAACGGGAGCACGAACGTTTGCGTCATCTCCAAACGCGCTTCCAAACGTCCGCTGTGGCGCACCGGCGGCAGCGACTTTCATACTTCACGTTGTCGATCCGCAGGGGCCGGGTTTCTGCTGGAAAGAGACGAGAGAACCGAGTTCAAAATGCGAATTGTATCATATGGAAATGCATTTAAGGGCAGAAAATGCAATCAACAGGTTGGTCAACAATACCGACCCAATCAGGGAGGCGATAAAGAATAGACTAACATGTAGGATGCTCCGATCTCACTATTTCCGATACTAAATTAGTTGAACCAAAATAGCGACTGGAATCCTTATTTTATGTGTACAATGTTTCACAAAATTAGATTTGGTATTGAAATAATAATTCATCCTGCTGCTACTTCAGAAGGAGCACAGTTGACAAATGAAGTGTTCAACTTTCCATTCCTGACCAACATTGAAAATAATAATAAAATAGTTTAACACTTTCTGTGTAAATGCTCCTCCCTTTGGAAAAATGTTACGTAGCAACACGATTAATTATTTTACAGTAAAATTTATTTTAATTAATTAACTAATTCCAGCATAACATGATCTAGATTATCAAATGAGTATAAATACAATGACAACACAGAGACAATAAATAAAGAATTTTGATTAAAATGTGAAATTTACTGATCCAGCTTTTTGTCACTAGCACTGATATCTCTACAGATCCACCACTGCACAACTCATCACTTTGTACAGCAAATACACAATTACAAATTTAAAAAATATTTCACATTAAGAAAAAGAAATTGTCCACTAGAAACCAATACAGAAACCCTGGGATTAGGTATCGGCCCACAACGAGTAGCAACCCTTAATTAGAGAGTGAGATCATTCTTCTACCGCAAAGTAGTATCAGACTTGACCTTAACTTTGCAGTGTTAAATAAAAAGAGACAATTTAAGCAAAACTTAGTATGATGGTCACACCAATAAAAATCCCAAAATATCGCAATTTACTTCAAAAAGCTTTAGTGCAAAAAACTAATTTATTTTTTGACATTTTAATCTTGATACTGTTACAGAGTCACAGGTTTTGGGTTAAGGCCAATACAGAAAAGCACATGGTTTACCACATTGCCAGAATGACACTGAAATAAGGTGTAATAACGCGGGAGGAAATGACTGCTGCAAGGTATTCCTAATACAAACTGCATACTACATACACTTAGAATGCATACTGTATAAAGAGTTTATAATAACTGCAGATATCAAAAGAAGTGCGAGCCAAGGTACTGGGCAGGTACTCTGTGGTTGGTCTCTGTTTTTCCATTTTGTCTCACAGTGGAGAGCCATATGGTATAGTGTGAACCTCTCTTTCACACACACACACACACACACTGTTTTGACCTGAAGCCTGACACATGAGAGGTGGCTAATCAACAACATATGTGCCCTTAGCTTGAATCTCTTTTTGTCTTTTGCCAAATTTCTTTTCATATCTAGCGGCATATACAATTATAACAAGTACATATATATACACACATACATAGTCAGGAATGACACTAATTACAGGGATCCTCATGAGAGATCTACACTCTATGTTCCAGTTATGGAACTATATATGTTTTGTATCTTACATCTTGGCTGGCTAACTGCTAAAGTAGTTGTTTAGGGTGCAGTTACTAGCCAAATACTTGTTAACTCTGTCCTACACACCCATTACAAGCAATTAGCCATTCACAACAAGCAATATCTAACCCATGCAAACCTGAAAGGGAGGGGTAGAGAGAGACATCTGAAAACTGTCTGATTGTTGTTTAATGAAAAGTGCAGCTTCACTGGGATGAGCATGTAAGGTTTGGCCTACATTAGTCGAATCCAGCCAGAGGGTCGTGGTTGTCCCTGTGTGTTCGCTCTCTCAGCATCAAAGAGGGTCACTGGCTATCTTTATTAGGTGCCTAAAAGAACTGAATAATGAAAAGAGATTCCGAGTGAGTGAAGAAGGGGAAGGAGGGAGAGAACAGGGGACTCCCAACAAGGAAATGACATTGCACGGCTCTTTCATCATGGCCACACACTGAGCTCTACTGTTAACCTGGTGAAAATAAACATCCTGTATAGAAAGTAAGAAAATCCAGGTGTGTTTTTTAAGAGACTATCAGTAAACCTAACAACAGACTGACAATTAATTTTTGCTTAGTAGCACAATAATCTTGTTTTTTCGCTTGCTTAGTTGATCATATTTTGTCACAAAAACATTTTAGCATAATTTGACAGATTCAGATTATTTTGTGGATGGATTGGTTATGGCACATTTATATGTTAAAGTCAATCAATAAAATAATATGTGTTAAAATAATCAATATATTTGAATAATTAATTAGAAATAACTTGATAAATGATAAATCCTGATAAAATGTTATTGAATCCTACAATCTAATTAATGCCCCATTATTATTTAATTATTATAATTACAATAACACATTTTATAGCTATTAGAGTAAAATAAAGTAGAGAGACATTTCCACAAGAAAATGCCAATGTGACTGCTCAAGTTTTCTGGCTGTTACATGAAAAGAAAGACTTTGATTAAATGCACTGAAGTGAATGAAGAAAGAAAGAATTTGGTGGTGTTGAGAAAAACAGCAACTGTGCAGTAAAGCATCAAAATTTGAGCTCCATGTTAGTCTATAGGGATAAAATGGATGAAAAAATGGACAGAACTCGCAAATGGGTGCACGTATCAAAAACATGTACACAAGCACCCACACCGCAATCGGCCACATGTTTTAGAATTGGAATGAAGTTTCTAGCACAAAAACCGTAGGAAAATAAGATTACAATATGTGATTGCTCACCACAGTCACATATACTTGCATATAACTTTAGCATGTTGTTAGCACATGTAGACTAAGTTGGATCGTAACACCATCTCTGTGTTCCTCGCTGAAGAATGTGGAGAGCTCAATCCACAAAGAGAGCAGAAAATCAATAGGCTCCTGACATGAGCATTCTTTAGGAAACCCACTGGGTCTTAATCTGCAGGAAAATAAAAATATCAACCTGAAGAAGATAGGAAATGATCAGCTCTTAAAAGGGGAAGAGTTTGCATATACTCAAAGCAATGCATGAGGAATGTAGTCGGTATGAAAGTATGGATTAAACCTTTAAACAAGGCAACAGATTCTGCTAAATGCCGCAAATATGGATCTAAATAAATGCAACTAGTGGTTCAGCTTTGGAGCTTGAATGGATACAAAAAGTACAGCTATTCATGCCATAATACATCCTTTTTTCCAGTGTGATTTTTTAAAGAGAATATAAAATCATGCATTAAAACTGTAATACTACAGCGACAATGGCAAAGTGTCTCGCAAAACACTGAGATCCATAACGCTTGCATAAGCAATTCTGATATATACCACATGTAGACAAATGTGTGCAAAACAGACAGAAAAATCTTTAGTCACAGAAATAAATGGACAAATCCAGTGAAGGCTAACAAAGAGCAATACTGTACGACGTGAGGTCTCATGATACATCCACATTAAATTTGATTAAAAGTGTGTTTAATTAGGGACAGAACCTGCTTCAAGTCAAAAATAAGGACTTTGAAGAGCCCGTCAGAATTAGAACTCATGGAATTCCGGGAATTACTCTTTATATAATCATTATTTTTTACTTAGGCTTTGGTTTTTAAAAATCCTATATAGAAAATAAATCGTACATTCGAACACTGACCTTCACAATTAATCTTAGTGCATGTTTAATGTTGTCAGAATGGCCAAAATACATCCCTGCTCACTCACTCACTCAGTCATTCTTTCAGCCAAATCTCCTTCCCAAACTCTTTAGAAAAAGCTTCATCGCTTCAAAGGGAAACTTTGGAATAAGGTCGTAGAAGGCACTTAATCATTCAGCACCCGGGTTTATCCACATCCGAGAAATGGGTCATTGCTGAGAGAAAGCAAATCCCGAGAGAATTGCCATGTGTTGTCAGAGCCTCGACACATTAACGTTAACTGGCCTCCCTCCAGGATCTTAGAAAGGATCTAAGGTTCAATTCACAAACACTCGATGAGTCATCCTAAGAAAGAGAAAAAACGTCTTATGTGCTGACGTGTTACACCGAACCTGCTTAAAAACACGTGTTCCTGAGTCTGAAAACAGGAAAAGGGACATACACTAGGAAGATGTGACAATCCATCATGATGATGATGATGATGAAGTGTTTACACACCCGCATTCAGCCTTCCGCTAAAGCCATCTCTTTCCCTTTATTTATTTAATTGTACCAGTCTCGGGTGTGTGCCATCAGGGATTCTCCGCATCCTCGATAATGGAAGCATTATAGTCGTCCCTGAATAGGAGTCTGATGGCCTGCTGCTGCGGCTAGATGCAATAATAGCAATAAAGAGCCCACGTTTGGCGGGAGACACAAACCAGAGCCGCCAGTTGGACGCAATGTCGTAGGCTGCGGTGCCAACCTGAAGCTCATACGCTATTCTGCACTGGTCAAAAGAGATCAGAAAATCAACATTTGCACACTAATGCCAACCAGAAAATCACCCACAGTGTGAGATGGGGGAGTGGAGGGCTAGTGGTTAGGCCACTCGCCTCTGGACCAAGAGGTTGTGGGTTTGAATCCTACCTCCAGCACTACCAGCATTGGGTCCCTGAGCAAGATCCTTAACCCCAAGTTGCTCTCAGGGAAATTTGGAAAATGGAAGACGCTCTGGATAAGAGTGTGTGCTAAATGACATATGTAACTGTGTGTTTCTGTGTCCATAGTTGCACCCAAGCACATACCACGCAGACTAGATCCTCAAGAATCACATCTGAATAAAGTATTAATAAGTGAAGTATAAATAAGTGTCTGGATTGCATACTGAAGTATATTAAGATGAAAAGTTCAAAGTCATTATAAGAATATTATTTGAGCAAAAGCAATTGGGTGCATAATATTATCAGCATATAACATACTAAATTGCTTTTACTCAAGTAGCTTTGTTGTAATGCAACTTTAGTGAAAGCAATTAAGTAGCATCATAACAATACTACTTGTAAAAGCAATGCTGCCTGAGAAAGAGTAATTAAGTAACATTATAACAACACTACCTGAGTAAAAGCAATTCCTAAATTACAAAATGAATGAATACCAAACAAATCGCTGTCAAGTCCATACACAGTAACCAGAACATGACTGAGCCTGCTGTACAAATTCAGTGAGAATTGCTGCTTTGTTTTCAGAAGGTTTGGTTGTGTTGCATAATTCCTGGGTTTTGCATCTTCATTTAAAGGCTTGCAGATGGTGTTATCACCCCTTTAGCATCAGCATATTCTTTCAAGAAACGGCTGTTGTCAGTAGAAATCTGACAGTTACAAATACAATACTTTCCTAATAACTGTGGTCAGAAAGTTGACTTCTCCATTATTGAGAACAATCAGCTCAAGTGCAGTAATGTTCAATGCGTCACCGTTTCCCTAAAAAATGGAAAAACTGAAATAATTACGTTCACTATACAACTGCTAGCTTTAGTCTTGAAGAGCGTCATCAGGACTCCTTTAATGGATTCTGTGGAAAATGTTCAACAGCTGCTCGGACTTCTTCACCCCTCAATAACCTGCCCATCACATCTGAAGCATGACCGGAGAACCTGACAAGAAAAATCCAAAACAAGGAAAATCTTCACCATTGTTTGCAGTGCTCTCAGGGCCCTTTTTCACCCCAGACATGAACAGACCTTGAAGACAGGTAGCAGATTTTAGAGAGGGAGTCTTAGTTATCCCGGACTTCATGGCTCTAGCGTAATGCGTCCCCAGAGCCGAGGAACGTTGATTTGCAAGGCAAATTCCGGCCGTTATTAGCAGAAGACTCCTGGCTCTCAGCATGAGGCGCCTCATTTCTGTCAAATGCACGCAGCCATTTCCCTGTGATTTATTCCAGGCAAGACCCGGAGCAATGGAACCCCTCTTTTCTGTCTGCTTAGTGGGTAAGACAATTTACTGTTGCTAAATGATTAGGACTTCTGCTGTTCACAGAAATTAGTCAGCAGTTGCCAAGTCTGAACAGCGGCTTGTTTTATTTCCCTACTTAAATAAACTCTTTAAATGCTACACAATACTTTAATGACCGTCCTTATTTATGATCGTGGTGAGCAATCACATATTGTTTTCAGATTTTTATTCCAAACTAGAAACGTCATTCCAAATCTAAAAGTATTGGCCTACTGCGGCGCAGGGTGCTTGTTTTGGTACGTGCACCCGTTTGCGAATTCTGTCCATTTTTTCGTCTGTTTTTCCCCGTCGACTAACATGGAGCTCCCATGGGCCTCTTCACATGTCTGCAACTGTCATGATCTGCACTCGTCTTTTTCATACTTTTTTCTGTCATTTATTTTTCCCATACAAACCGATTAATTTTTTCCCATTAAGAGCACATGGGATTTGAGAAGTGCTAGCAGGGCATAAATGCCCAATGATTTTAATGACGGTGGTCGGAGTAATGTCATGAGACACAAAGCTTCTATGGGCCTGCATAGCCACGGGTCAGTCTGAGTGTCCACACTAACCATCTTTTCCCCAGGCAAATGATGCCCATGTAACCATGTAGCCCAACATATGACGTAACAGTAAATGGAATTTAATGGACCAGGTGACCTTCTTCTATTGATTCAGGGTCCAGGTTTGATGCTTCTGAGCCCAATATAGGCACTTCTGGTGGTGGACAGGGTTTAACATTCTGACTGGACAAGTGGAGTTCAAGGTGACGCCCTGGCCTAGAAAATATTTCAGCCCAAATAAGCATCTGTGAGTGATGGCAGTACAGTGTTGAGCCTGGTTTGCAGTATTTGAGGGTTTTTTATGATCAACAGGATCCTCTCAATAATACAGCATGACGTATTATAACATCAATAAACAATGTGGCATCACCATAAAGGAAACCTTCCTCTACAGTTCTCAAAAACACCCCTACCCAACGGATATCTAAAAAAATAAAAAATCACTTGCTGGTAAACCCCCCACAATGGATCAAATTTATCTGCACTGATCTAGGAGCAGCATTCATTTCCCATATCCTAGCCTTAACTTTAATAAAAGAGACCACAAGACGGGTCAGAAAAAAGCAGCTGAGGGCAGCGTCTAGCGGCAGGGTGAAAATTATAGAGCGGGTTGACGCAGTCCCTTGATACTTTGCTGACCTTTTCTATAGAGGAACCTTTCCGAGCTGGGTGCAGCCCTCCAGCGAGCACTCAGAGCGCCATTTCAGATCCGACTCCTGTTGTCCTCCTACCTGGCAGGTTTGCCCTCACGCTTGAGTCCAAACCCCCTGGCAGCAGTATTTCCTCATTCCCCCCGGATTACCTTTATAAAGGGCTCTTAAGCTCCTCTCATCCCCTCAGAGCTGTGTGTGTGTGTGTGTGTGTGTGTGAGAGAGAGAGAGAGAGAGAGATGAGGGGATGTTGCCAAGAAGCATCTTACATTTTCAGGTTCACTGAAATGGTGCTTTTAGAGGAAATAAATGTCATCAATGTTTTCAGTACAGCTGGAAACAACATAGCAGATGAGCTCAATGTAACAGTGACAGTAATACTACAGAAATTCGATGTAAGCTATTTTTTTTAAGAAAGAAAAAGATCTGTACCTGCTGTGACCATGGAGAAGTCAAAATGCTCTCTCTCTGTTCTTCAAAACATTTTAAAAATTACTTGATATTATGTGGAAAATAATCCAAAAGTCAAAGCTCATGATCTTGAGATAGTCTTGCTTAACAGGTGGTCATGATAAAGCTTTTCACGATTGCCAAAGACGCACGCTGCTTGAGTTGTACCTCACTTTGTCTTCGGTTAATGTACTAGAAAAATGTTCTGACAGCAGTAATTAAACTCAAGGACTTCAACATTTTCTGGGCACTACATCAATCACAATACGCTCAACACTCAATAATTCATTCAATATCTTTATTCACTTTTTGCTCGCTTGCTGTACAATATTATAAGAGTTTTCTTGGAGTACGGGACAAGTAAAATGTTTAAAACAACAACATATTATTACAGTCTTCGAAAGCTATTGCATCTTCCATAAAAACATCAAGAATCAAAGAAATTAAAGCATTTACTCTTATTTCTATAGAAAATGTAAGTATAACACTAAAATTATTAATATCATATTTTTAAACTTCTATTGATCCGATAAAAACAACATCCACTTTATAAATTTCTCATTGTCAACAATCCCATTGCTAAACATTGCTCAATTTTGCGCAGTAGCCTCTGATGTTACATGAGATAATCATTATCGTTCAGTACATGTCCTGCCTTAATAGAATCAGACACCCATGTTTCTCGAACGATCTTAAACTTCTTTGTAAAAAGACGTCTCAATGTTTTGATGTCCAGTATTCTCTTTTCCTCGGTTACAATGACATGTGTGACACCTTCTATCAGCCTATCTTCAACTGTGCCTCCATGAAAGCGGAACTCTAGGGCCCTGGAGTCCAGAGCCGTTCCCTGGATAATGGTTTCTGAGTGTCCAATGTCAGCACACCTGTCAAAGTAAGCCCAGTAAGGTCTAAACATGCTGGTGGGCAAGTCGTCCCAGCCGTACTTTTCCTCAACAGAAACCGCAGAATTTGCCTTCGCTTCTACCGTTCCGATCCTGTCGAAGATATCCCTCAACTGCTGCTCATCGGTGTCTACAACGTAACTGTCTCCATAGCGGTCGTACTCTTTAGCAAAGTGCTCTCTTGTTGAGGGCGACATGTGGATCATGTGTCGAGGCTGCCAGGGCAGGACTTGTTTTTTATCCAGGCATTCGTGCAACCAGGAAGCCCACACAACATCGTGCAGGTCCGAACGGATAAGGTTCTTCACCCTCATGTTCTCTACACCAGCAATGACGCAGTAGGTGTCCTTGCCTGGGTTCTGCACTACGATGCCTCCACAACGGGCCACCGCCTTCTCAAGCTCGGCTTTGGAGTGGATGTCGTTTCCGCTCATCACACAGAATTCAACATCTTCAAACATGTCTGTCTCCTTGTCGACAGCAGACAGGTCTTGAGACCTGAAGTGGTCAACGATACCAATGGTCTTCTTGGGTTTGGATAC